>JAPDOI010000228.1:600000-1156397 GCA_029168955.1 Aplectana chamaeleonis
TGCAGATGGGTGTACCTAGTTTCCATTGAATTTTGAAATTGATAACGTTCTTTTGAAGATTATTTCAAAATGGAGGGTTTACATACTAAAGTAGCCGTGGAGCATGATATCTGCTTGGGCACGCTACGGTCGTTTTTTTTTCATCAATATCCCACATTATAGTCGTAATAAAAATCGAGTTCGAACCTCATATCCATGTTCATCACCGCCAAACATCCCTCTCCCTTCCTCATGAACTCTGCAAAAAAATTTCGATTTTCGGTTCCGTTAACCGTCCCATCACACATTTGACGACTTCTGGCAGAAGCATCCTCAAGAGGTGCTCCATTTTTCTCCTACAATCTATGTGTGCTACAATGACTTTCCTTTTGGCTAGCTTGATGTCGCTACGGATTTTGTCCTCTCCTGTCTAAGCTACATTTCCATCTGCATTCTGTTGCTTCTTCTACATAGGTGTACATAACACTAACTAATTTACTTCGTTTTACCTGTATTCGTAAGAATGCATTCTTCAAAACAGTATTAGAAACCGCTTATGTTTCCAGGAGGATTCATGCGCTCTGATGCCCGTTTTGTCGATGCCGCACGAGCTTGTAAGCCATCCTAATCCTGTTATACGGATATCAAGAGGCGATAATTCTATTGTGACTATATGTGCGCTGGCTGACATCAGAACAAGGACAAGTTGTGTTCCTCTGGGCAACATGACATCATGTAATTTGTTAGGATGCAAACTTCGGTACAAATTAGATGGATTGTTTCATTAGCTTCATTGTTCTTCATATAATGGAGGCTTTACCAGGTTTGGCACTCACAATTCAGAAACCCTGTATGCGAGCTCTCGATATCTCCATAGATAAACAGGTTTTTCTTCAAGATCCGGGAAATTTCTGGTTTTCTCTCTCCTATAGACTCTGAAGAAAACGAATTCCGTCGGAACATTTACCGAAAAAAAAACGTAGCATAAGCAACGTGATGATCGAGGCTCTGCAATTGGTTGGAAGAGCTGAGGTTTATGGAGAGTAACCTGAACAAAGTGTATAGATTTGAAACTAGAGCTCACGAATTATCTAAGACAAAATGATGGATTCTCCAACGATTGTGGCGCTCTCATAGCATTTCACAGCTACACAGCAGAAAAGGAGTGTGTAAGCGAATATCTTGTGGTGATCTACTATTCGATTCACAGGCGCCATACCGTGATGTTCGAGGGTAAAATTTTGAGTGTTACCCTTGACCTGCCATTCATCATAAGCTGTACCCACCGAGCGCATATGGAAGGGTAATATAATATAATATGTATGCCTAAAAGTAAACTCAAGTATCATAATACCCACCGGAAGAAAATTTATCGCTCCAGTAAACTTTCACGCACTATATGTCATATTTTGGTGTTGATATTGAGCATACGTTTGGGCTTAATCCTCGCAGACGCCTCGGTCATCGGGACTCACGCGTAAAATAAAATGCGGGTGGTGTACGCGCACACACCACACGCGCCTTTACGCGCAAATAAAAAAAAACAGAAAAACTGATTTTTTTTCAAAGCATGGATAAAGCTTTAATAATGCGATGAATACGATAGAGTGCATTATCATACGTATATGACTACGACAAAACAACTCCTTTGAATAAAAGTTCCGTATTTATAGGAAGGAGATTCTCACCGTAACTCTTCTTTTTACATTACGAAGCTAATTTTCCGTGTTTGCTCAGCTACCGTTCCCATCACTTCCTTCCAGCACAAAAGTTTTCTGTTGGTTTCCGGGAATACTGCGCCAGTTTTTTTGAGTTTTCAGTTCGTACTGGGCCTTTTTCACTGATAACAGACGTCACATACCATTCCACTCTTCACAGCTGTTCTACTACTGGAACGTAAATCGTAAAAAGGCGTAAAAAATTGAGACATCGTCTATAATTCATTCTCAATCATGATCACCCAGAGTTTTCTCTCATATTCTCGTATGAATGTGGACTCAATAAGAAATACCGAGCGGTGTAGCTATGTAATTCATAACAAGAACAATAATTTTCAGTATTCACTCGAGAGTTTATTTAGTTAGCATAAACATAGGAGCGGTCGGCGATGTAGCAATGCAATTAGTATCACCACTTTATGCAACCTTGGCAATGTGTACCGCTCGGTACTTGGAGATTACAAGAGTGCGGTAGGCCACTGCAAAAATAACCTGGTACTCTAAGGCACCAGACGAGTTCTCCAGGAAGTTCCTAAACAAGCTCACCACGAGTCTGATGCTCGATTTCCAGTTTTCCTCAGAACCTCGATCCGCGTTGCCCTCCGTAAAATCCTTTTTTTTTGCAGCCGTTTCGCTCATCCAATAAAGCCGCGTTTGGCATCCTATGTATTCAACACTTAATTGTCCAGTCTCCATTGTTGATGGCAGGGGAGCAGGGTGCCACCGTCTAAATCTGTGCGTTTTGTTTTAGTTATTCACCAGGGGAGTGCGGCAAATGCCGTTTGCCGAATGCCGTTCGCCGGCCATTTTTGGGGTCTGCCGTTGCCGTTTGCCGAAAATTTTGCTTAAAACGGCAAACTTTCGGCAAAAATTAGAACCACAGGGTTAGCCCCCACAGCTGTTTATTTGACTAGGTAATCAGAGGAAGTCGGTCAAGTTCTAAGCTGTTTGGGAGTCTCCAAGTGTGTTCTTCCAATCATCAGATTCTTAATCCCACTTAGAAATGACAACATTGCAAAAAACCCCTCTCCCTGAAACATTCTGATTACTGCAAGTTCCACGGTTACAAAGCCAAGGGGTATCAAAAGTGGAGCGTGAAAGCATCCTTCTTTAGACGTATGAACCAGTTAGGAATTCGTGTGGTCGTTTTTCGCCAGAGTTCCGCACCTGCTGGATGTTCCGAAACGCTTTTTAGTCTTTGGAAAATCTGGAATCAGGCCTCTTCATCGTGTTCAGCGCCCAGAATAACCGCCTGATCAAAGTTCAGGTGAGAGCATGTTTACCGAACTTTGCACAGAGTGAAAGCGTTTCCCACTTGCACAAGGCGTTTTCTGATTTTAGTACATATTCTATCCTCCAAAAGCGCATTACTTTTACGAAAATCCGAAACGGATCTTATATTAGTGTTCAGCGCCCGAAACACACCCCCCCCAAGCATAGTTTGGGTGAAAGCACATTTTCCGAACCTTCTGCAGACTGATAGCGTTTTGGACTTGTACGGATTTTCGGTTCAGCATTCAACTATATCAATACGGGGTACAGTAAGCGTTGAAGAAACGTATTCCTTTTTTTATCATCAACGGGTTTAGCATGATCATTAGGTCAATGATGCAGTCTTGAATGTTGTCTGCCCTGAATGTCAGGAAACGTTCCATCATTACTCTGACCTCGCCAGGCGCTGTGGGGAAGCTCACACAGACGAGGAAGGAAGTCAATGATTCAGCATATGTTCTTAACCCTCTAACGCAAATGAATACATCGGTTTCGTACCATAAATTCCTTATCACAGTGTTATTGTCCACAAGATCACATGAGTTTCTCAGCCTTGTGCCTCTAAAGGCTATATATCCCACGTTGGTCATCATCAATATAAAAAATGGCTTTATAAAGTTTAAAGAATATATCACAAGTGAATATATGATAAGTGGATTCCGTACCACATGAAAAAATAAAATACTACAGCTGTATTACTTGAGTGTATTTACAAGACTGGTTTTCGTATTTAAAACGATCTTCTCAAAGAAAAACTGGCCGCAAAGCTCCTTCTGATCTGAATTCGGACTCTAACGACCGTAAATCCGAGAAACGGTGAGTCCTCGACATTTTAGCGAATTGCGCGTAAAGGCGCGAGTGTTGTGGGCGCCTACACCACACGCATTTTATTTTACGCGTGAGTCCCGATGACCGAGGCGTCTGTGAGGATTAAGCCATACGTTTGTGCATAGATGATATTATTATAGATGTGATTTTTGGTGATCCCTCACAAGGAAACTACTGTTAGTCGGCATGGCCACTCCAAAAGAAACGTTCTTTCCTAGAACCATTTTTGGACTCAAAGTCCGAATATGCCCTTCTCAGCTTCTTAAAACCACTCTGAAAAGAGTTATGAACGTTCGTCTCTATTTCGAACGTAATGCACCTTCCAAAACACGCGGCGATCTTTCGAAAATCTGGAAACGGAGTTATCGTGTTCAGCTACCACAGCAACCAAGACGACGCTTTGGTGAACTGTCAATTTACGAACTCAGCATAGAGTAGTTGCGTTTTGTACCCATACGGATTGCTGGTTGAGCGTTTACTTATATCAGTTAGGGGGTTCAGAAAAGGAAAATGTTTCAGTTCTCTGGATTTCGCATGGGGCTAATTACGAATCTGAGGCTTCTTCCTCGGTTTTTCAAAGTTTCGGACTCATCCCGTTCGAAGCCTTCTATTTTGGGAAATTTTAGTCCAAAACGCGACTTTCGACAACTTCTGGAATGCTTCGGTAGATGTGGCTCAAAATCTTTCTCTGTGGGTCATTTGATACAAACTTTGAGCAAAATCCGTCAATTTTTTTAAAATGTCCTGAAAATCTTCTGATGCCGCGAGGCTCTGAAAACGCCTTCATTTTTTTCCAGTATGGTTTTAGGCAGCTGCGAAGAACTTACTCGAGTTCAACGTTCAAAATCGTTTTTAGAAATGTACGTTCGATACGGATTGGCCAGGTTGACTGAAAGTAGTTCCGTTGTAATGACACCATCAATACAGGCCCGTCCATAAGTAGCTGCCTCGATGCCGACCGCTTGTAGCACGCTCGTTCGTTGTAGCAGGGTTCGTTTGTCTCGAGCGTTGCCGTCATTTGAATATTCCGTGTGAGATTTCTGTTAAAGGCCAGCGTGTTTGGTGCAATTGTGCAGAACATCCTTGCATTTCTGCTAACGTCACCTTGGAAGACCGGTCACTTGGTATTGCATAACCGTTTTTTCTCTCAAGTGTTCTTCGACTCGCATTCGTTTCCGTACCGTTTACGATGATCCTCGCGCAGCTCCTCCGAAATGGTTTCGCCACCGGATCTGAGTCCATCATCTTGATTATGCACTCGCTTTAGTCGATGGAGCTCAAAGGCACAGTACACCCTCAGATATGAATTTTGAGGTTTTCGTGTTATTGTGTAGAAGACCCATCCTGTATAACACGTGCCAAAGGCGAGATCTCAATACCTCCAAATAAGCGAGATACAAGCGACCACCACGGGCCCGACCACCTCCAGCCACCACCACAGACCCGGCCCCCTTCCTGATTTTCGGTCTCAGCAGCGGCTAGATGGATGGATCATTTGCAACCCCGTGGCTGCTCTTCATTCCCTTTCCAATCTATCTCCTCATCCTGTTTTGCTCTCGTGCCTCGACTTCGAATCAAGAGAAATACAGGCCTGAGATAGCTCGGCTAACAAATTTTTGCCCTCAGTTTCTGCCCTTCTCAAGGAGCCATATCTCCGTTTGTAGGGGGTCTTGGACGATTCCAGAAATATTAAGATCAGAGGGTGACCCTCTCCAAGATAAGGATAAAACCTAAAAAATAATTTTTTGGGTGTCCTGTGCCTATAATACGGTTACTCTGCGTCTTGGTTTTCCGACTGTCAAGTCGTCTTTCCACTTTCTAAGGCACGGGATTACACTCAGAGCAATACAATGCTACTGGCCTCACAACGAATTTTTGACCCTATCCTGTATTTACTCTTCCAATCAATAGGTATACCTGCTGTACATAATTTACACCTGCTGTACACCATTTTGCCGAGCTGGGTCGGTCTTTGCAGTGATCTCAACTGTTATCATTTTAGAGTTGTTATGTGTCCGAGGTCCATGTTGCACAGTGGTTACTTGGTGGTTGAGTGAAGTCAAAGAATAGAGAGATCTATTTGACATAAACATGAAACTGAGTTATAGCGGTCGCTGTCAAAAGCATGAACGACCAACATTCCTTTTAGGCCCCGTTTTCCTCATCTTCTTGGAGTAATGTAGCGTCCTATGGCAAGTGCGAACAGCATTATTTGATTCCTCGGCAACGTTTCGGGGCGTACGACAGTTGAATTTCACCGTGCGCAACCGTCGCGATGGGCGCGACAGTACCGTAATTCACTTATTTTCGGCATTTGAATGTTGTGGACGTGAAAGGGGACTCGACACTCCACCTCAGTTATTTTATAAGTGGTATGCAGCTTCCATTTGTTCAAATATTCGTTTCGTGTGAAGCTCATCCATCAAGTAAGGATAGGTAACCTGTTCAACTCAATCAATATCCATTTGATGTGTGATGCCATAGTAGATGTTATGTTCAATCCGACTATGCAGCCTGAATAAGATATGCATCCAGGGAGTGAACACTTCCAAGCAGTTCTTTGAGTTAATATTGGGGCAGAGAACCATCGAGGGCCTATTCATAAGGTCAGCAGAGGCACCTCATCCACCCTTTTTTGCCATCGAGTGGGCTCATTGCTCCTGCCCCACCCACTGCATAGTGCAGAATGTATGCTTATGTGTGCGTGTGGTGCATCGAATGTTGTCGCCTTTGTGAGCAGCAGCGACTTTATTAATCTTCTCCTAAGAGAAATTTTGATTAATTTTCTTTCCTCCTGAGTCGGTTTATGTGCTATGTTTTGCGTTCAAGCTGCATGTTCTTGCCATAAATTTGATCCGGGAACAATACGGGAGATATTAGCGAGTTAGCTCGAATATAGACAATCATCACTCCTGCTCAATTCGTGAATTAAAGTTACCAGAACACATCTGCGAGTTAAGTTAGTCTGAAGCCTAGTTCGCTAGGGTGAGTCCGGGTGGAGTAAGCAGCGGAGCGGTCAGTCATGGCAAAGCATACATAACAGTGAGAAAGAGATTTTTACATGATACACCCGATAAGCCTTGCTTTGACCGGCTCAATATCAGTGAGCTAGACTATACATTTTTGAAGAACCGGTCGATCACTAAACACTGCAAGACCCATCTAGATCGAGAAATGATCTGAATGATCTACGATTCCAATTGGAATGATAACACAACGGTTTTTTTTCGCGCTTGTATGTAGCTTTTGTCATCAGTCGTCAAAGTGTGGACCCCACTTTGTACTATGGTTTTGAATCTGAGCTTTAGGTGCATTTCGACATCAACGACAGGTGCAGTTTTTCAAGTGGTTGGATTTCCAGCGTTTCATTAGAGGAGTAACTTTCCTACACTTTCAATGCATCACGGACGACTAGTGGAAGCACCATCAGAGTGCGACCGCGGATACTGTTCTTTCATACTAATGAAGTACTGGGAACTAATGTTTCATGCTTTCTATCTAATTATGTCTATGTTTAATGGCTTCTGACAACAAGAATGTTTCAATTTGGTAGCTCTGACCGTATTTCCCACGCATTTGTCCTATTGTTCAGAATTCGTCACCATCGCCATTAGGAAAAGGCTTCGAGATATCATGGTGAAGTACTAATAAACATTGATAATCGAAGAATGCTCTCTTAATCGGGTTTTGTTGGGAATGCAGTGGAAGGCTCTCGGAAAGATTACCTAAAAGTGCGTCGGTAGGAAAACCGTTTAGTACTCCATGCCATGTTGAGGGTTCTGGTACTGATCACCAACTTCTATTCGATGGTGGTGCTGAACTTTAAAATCAGGCAACATTGTCGCGTCGAAGTCAGGACTCTGTAAGAGCTTAACGCGCCGCAATGAGGTGGCGCGCGGGGTGGTGGCGTGGCGGTTTGAGTGTCGCATGACTTTTGAAATTTTAGGCCATGAGGCCGTTTATCCTCTTGTTTTCCTGTGGCAAGTACGTTGGAAGGTGTTCTATTTTTCAACCTTGTTTTCTTCCTTTTGCATTGCTGTCTCACCCATCGAAATTCGAGAGCGTTTCGATCGTTTGTTTTAAACTTGAGGCTGACGAAGACAGTCTGCCCGACCTTTTTTCTAACTCCTAGTTACCTCTTTTTGGAAGTTCATCAGGTTTATGGCTGGTCTGTGCTTCTGTGTGGTCGTCAAGAGGCCCACGTCCGGCTATCCCGTTTTAATGGTCGACTGTTGGAGTCTCAGTTAGGAAGAGCGAATGGATCGAATGGTAGTCTGCAGCGTGTTCAGCATAAGTGGATACTTTGCCAGCGCGTAGCTAGATGCCTCACACGGAAACCGGAGATGCCTAGGGTTTCGTAGGCAACCAGTCTTACTTGACACGAGAATTTATGTAAATTACGGAAAGTGACTACGGAATTGGTGGAAATTTAGCTACAGCGCCTGCATAATCTACGTGATTTCTCGCTACAGCCCTCGGTCGATCGACCCAATAAGTCCCGATCCGTACTAGAAAGGCGATCCCCTCTGCGATCGACAGCAACGCCGTTTCTTCCCCACGACATGCACCTTCCCAGCGGCCAAAAAAATCCTCGGCATGGTCTTCCAGAGAGCGACACGGGGTCACCCTCCATGACCAGCCTTAGAATGTCAAGTAAGCACTCTGTAAGTTGACTGGGCCAACACTGTTCGAACGGCATCCCTGCGTTCCGCATAGCCAGCGCGGGTTTGAGATTGCATTCCAACACAGGCCGTCGCTAAATCCGTGGGTTCTCGCTACAAATTTATAGCGAGATTAGACGGGTTTAGCGACAGAGAGATCAATGTAGCGAATTTAGCCTTCGTTATTACGTAGAATACGCGCTGAATTTGCACCCTTATAGCCTCTACAAAAGAATATGCGAGTTCTAGCTATCGTAGCTAGAACCCGTGAAATCTCGCTACATGAAATGGGGCGGCGTTACAGGCCGCGCCCTCTGAGGCATTTAGCTACGCGTTGGCAGAGTAGTGGGATAAGTCTTTTATTGAGTAGACAATGCAGATAATGAAGGCGGCTTTCAGTAGTTATGTAGCAGAATTTCGTAATGGTAACCTTCTATATTGTTACATGTGATTCTTCAAGTGGTCAGGTCCCGTTGGTTCCCTTCTCCTTTTCTATTTTTCACACTTCGAAACTGTATAATCTCGATTGTTTTCTGTTCGAAGAAATTAAAAGTTTTCTCGATAGTCTTTACTGCGACATCCGTGGTCCCCTCGCGTTTGGGATCGCATTGCTCCACTTCGAAACTCATCCTGTGTATGCGTACAGCGTTTCAAATTTTATGGTGGTTGTAGATGTGCGCTTCACTGAACCGCAGTCTCAAAGCGCACCGAAATTCGTAGCATTAAATCGTTTTTATATTGAACGGAGCAGGGAAGCGCGACGGAACCCAAGTTGTCACGAAATAAGCTACTGTGTGCTTGGCATCGATTCTCCTCCCATCCTCTGCGCATGTGATCGTAGGAATCTGGACCGATAGGGTCATTTTGAAGCTGAGGTTTCCGCCTCGGAACTCATTTCCGCGGAAATATTTAAACCCTATATCAGATAAAAAATAGGAGATCAAAATACCGTAAACTAAAACCGCCTCCTGTTGGCTTCGCGAACCTGCCTTTGCGTTAGTTTTGGCATTTATATTTTCCTAGATCATTTTCAACGCGATTTTACGCTACGAATTCTGGTACATTTTGAGAAAGAGGACGAGTGAAGCCATGCAAGGTTTGGTCTGCGATCCCGCATAAACAAGTACTACAAGATTAGAAACTACTATGGGTACTAAAACGCTCCCTTTAGTGAGGCTGTATACTGGAATTTGCTGAGTTACCGACTGGAATCATGTGAAGGCTGAAAGAACTACTAAATATAACACAAAACTGGCTTGTTTTTCACGAACATTGAACGCTTATTTATTCTGTAATTGAACGGGAATATCTTTCCACCTGCCGAAAATCAGAGGCGTTGCTCCACAAAAACGCGGAGTACCTGCATTCTAATGTGAGCTTTTCTTTGCTTCTTCTGCGTTAGCAATTCCATTTGTATCTGTAGATACCTCTGATCCCTGGACAGGACTGACCTGCTCGAATATTTATGCTCTCCTCTAGTCAAAAACATTGACTGAAGTGCTTGCTTTCATTGTTCAACTGTTTTTATTAAATAAATGTGCATTCATTTCTCCCTCTGAGTGTCGATGATTTTTGACAGCTCTGCAAGAGATTGCGATTATTTTAGGCGGCGCTGTGCACGTGTGCACGAACTGGCTTCTTTGTGCCCTAGGAACTCTAATTCTAGCAGCTTTCCACTGCGCCACCTTCATAGTTTTTCAGCTGTTTTCGATCTAAGCTGATTTTTATAGTTTTTTTTTGATAACGTTTCAAATTGTGACCACTGCTTTTGATTCCTATTGTTCTTGAGAGAACGAGTGTATAGAATCTTGAAGTGTTGGTTTTGGTTTCTCCGGACAACATTCCAGAATTAAAACAAAGATCTGTTACCGCCCTTCGTGAGGACAAAGACCTGAAAACGAGAAATTTGATTCCGATTCCAGACCCTGGATCATCGTTGTAAAAAACGTCGTATCTGTCTCGCTAACAGTTGGTTCGCCGACAAAGAAAAAACTTTACAGGGGCTACCTCCGCTTTGATAAAGGGTCTACCCTGAAAGGCTTGACGAGAACAAGCCACTCATCTGTTTCATAAGCAGATGAGATACCTACGTCGACATCTCCTTGACCGATGACCTGACAAACTTCGCGTGCTTCAATGAACCTCCTCAAGACAGTCACCCTTCAGCCCCATAGCTTATGCTGGAGATAAAGCCGGTCGTGGCAGCTTTCGCTGAAAAGACGTGCTTCGCTGGAATGATTCATTTGTCTGCCTTTTGTAGAGACGTCTAACATAAGATTGTTCGATGAAATTATCAAACTATAGTTTTGTTCTACCAGGATACGCTGTCAGTGCAGTTGCATACACAATTAGTTTCTCGGGTAAACTTTCTAGGTAAGTGCTCCATATGCACTTTGGCTCATTGTTGGAGTCTGAAGGAAAGCGGTAAGGTAAAGCGTCAGAGAATTTGTTAGATTTCGAGGATTAAATTAGGGAAAACGCGATCGCGAATGGCAGTTGACACAAGTATTCAAGGCTAATCATATAGCGAAGTCGGATTGAGGCTTTTTATTCCATCTCTGCGCAGACATTCTCTGTTGATATCTCAATGATTGAGGTATGAGGACGCCTCTGTGTGAAAGTTTGGACCATTGTTGCGTCTTGTGTCGCAATTCCAGGCCCGATGTATTCGTCGAGACGGACGTACTGCGGGAAATCACGCTGTTGTCTGGACTGTTTGCGGCGTTATTGGTTCCCTTCAAGGGTACCTACGCATAATTCTCAACCTTGCTGCAGTCGACAGTATCCTTATGTCTTGATGACACTCATCTGCACAGTCTATTTTTCATTTGGGGGCCTCACCAGTCATCACTGCGCCAATGTATAGTACAAAGGAGTGGAATCTATCTAGTCTTCATTTCTCATTTAGGGTTCCTTGCCAGCTCTGTTTCGAGGGAATTTCCAGAAAGAAGCGTCGAAAGTGCGCGATGGCACTTCTCATCATGCTTCGTAACCAGATAAAGTGTCTAGAGGAAAATCACTAGTGTGCTCACATCGAACTTTGAAATAACAGAGACTGTCTGCATTTCCTCGCATCGCCCTCAGTTTCCCAAGTCTCTCGCTCTGCAGGTGGCGGGCGTGTTGCTGTGGGATTCATGCATATTGATCGCAAACCGACTGCTTCTCTGTTTTTGTTACGGTGGGGGGTGGGTGAGGGGGTAAATGTTTGTTTTTGTAGTTTATTTGCCGCTTAAGATTTGTTTGGTTTGTCTCTTGCACTTCGTAATAACGACTGAATGAATTTTCGCCTCTTTTTCCTCTCTTTTTGCCCCTTTACCTTGTTACACCTTCTTTTGCTTTCGAAAAATTCGAAATCGTTTTAATTCAGTGCATTTTTTTTTGTTTTAAATGGCCCATGCTTTCAACTCCGGTCCTAAAACAAAACTGAGAAACAGGTAGCATGTTAAAACTCTTATCTGCCGCCAACCAAACGGATATGTTTCCGAAAGTGTCCGGCGAAACATACCCTATTGCTTTCGAACTCACAATAGATAGCGTCCGCTGTTATCAACCGCCAATCAATACGATATGTTCTCACAGGTGTCCGGCGGAGCAGAAGCCATTAGTATCAAACACATACCCGGGAGTGTTCTGAGTTAGTAGCCTGATCGCTTCTCTTTGATGAGTATTGTATGCAATTGAAAATGGGTAAAGAATTCTCAGGTTGAAGTCATTCCATACGTCCACGATATAACATTGTTTAGGTACACGAACTGTTCATGTGAACTCGATGAATCCTTATTGAATTTGTGAAGGAGATTATCGCCTTGTACGTGCGTACCGTAGATTTTCCGGGAAGTGACACAGAAGGCAGGTGCCTCATAAAAGATCGGCTACACAACGGAATTGTTTCGTAGAAAAGTGCAGAGTTTTTTCTTGATTAATCACTCAAATTGGTTTCCTTTAGCTAAAGTCGTTTCGAAAAGTTCTAGAGGCAACTAGTAGGCACCTACATCATTTCTACCTTGGACTTTTTATTCGAATTTTCGTGAAAAAAAACTCTGGACAAAACAGTTATTAGTCACTCACAATGTCAACAATCCTTAGCTTGATTTTATATCGCGCTGCAACTCCTTTAGCAAGCTAAAAACCATGAAGGCTTGTGAACCTCAATCATTCTCCATTTAGGCGTAAAGGATAGAATGAAGTACAAAGCTAGTTTGAGTAGTTTATTTGCGTGACTTGTCGAGATTAATGTTCGAGTTCCGCCTGTAAATGGCTATAACCTGGTGATGTTTTCATCGTACTTCCTTACAGGTGGCCGGCTCCTGCCAGCTTTTAGGCATGCTGTTTGCCATCTAGATACACATTATTTCTGAATTTGACTTCGTGGTTAATAAACTTTGATGTTTTCCTTGCTCCATGAAAGCGATGTGATGGATCGTATTTACGGAGCTGCAAGGTATCAAAGCTGGAGTCGAGGCCAAGCATCATATATCACTTATCATTTACTTTAGACCACATCTCAACCCACCATTGCTGCAACGCTTCGGTGGTTACCACCACTCCCCTGCTCTCTTGAGAAGAACTAACTCCTTGTGTTTATTCTGACATGCACAAGTAACATAGTACTTGGCTGTTTTGATAGAAATGCGAATTCCGACTTTGATTCAGAAATTTCATACCAAAGTGGTGTAAGCATTTCATGTCATGATATATTCTTCGCAAAAGGAAGCAGAAAGACGGCTCGGCGTTATATAAAGAAAGATGCTGAGGTGGAGAAGTGGGCTGACCCGACTGGACCGAGTTCGGAATGAAGATGTGAGTGAAAGATTGGGTGTTGCGCCCATTTCGGACAAACTTCGCGAGCATCGCCTAAGATGATATGAGCACGTTCCGCGAGCTGGAGAACGCTCGATAGCGAAAGTGGCTATGCAGGTTCAAGAGACGGGTCTGAGGCCAAGAGGACGACCTAAGCAGAGATGCCTAAATGTCCTGCACGCCTATATGAAAACTGCAGGCCCCCATCCCGACAAGGTCAAATGGCAGCAAAGTTCGAAAAAAGCGGACCCTGCTGCAATGCGGGACAAACGCTGAAGAAGAAGATATATTCACCGCAACTATCAATAGCTTGTCAATGTTACGCAGAAATTGGATGCCCTTGTAGAATTGAGCGAATAGAAGAAGTTGATCACACCCAAGCGCACCAGACCTTGGAGAAACGACCCTTCATTCATGACCCTGACAATACACTAGCTCTCAATCAAGACGCCATGTATTTTAACGCCGCCTTGTCCATGGAACTACTGAGAGTGAATCTCTGATCCACCTTTAGGCCGGGTTCATATTGCCCGCGACCAGCGCCTGCGCATACCATGCATATCGATTCTCGGTCGATATTGATGGTAAGCGTCGCGTCGCCCGTCGCTGGAAGTATGATCCCAACCTTAAAGGTGGAATCTCAATCTTTTTCAATATATAATGGAAGCTCTAGTACCCTACACAACAGCCAAGTTGAAAGAATCGCAAAAAAAATTTACTGAAGGCTGGACCCCTTTTTCTTCGTCTTCAGACCCGATTAAACCAATCGACGCCTTAGAGAGGAACTCAGGTAAAACTAGTTGTTCAGAATCGGACGAGTAGTTGTCGAGAATCGGTCGACAATCGAGAAGTTGTCCAGAAATTTGATAAAGTTATCGAGATTTCCGAGATTCGAAGTATTTGTCGAGAATTGCGGGCTATTTGTTCAGAATTTCAGAGAAAGTTGCCAAGAATTCGTGGGAACGATTGTTTGCCAAGAATTCGGGCAGATTTCTCGACAACTCCTTATGAAATTCAGAATTTGTTTCGAATATGTCGAAAATTTCCCATGAATTCATGACATCACTCCAGAACCCTCTTTACATCACATTCTTCAAATGCGGCTGCTGTTTTTATTCTTTTCTTTTCGTGTGGAACCGCTGTGTTTTATTTTCTTTTTTTCTCCATTCTTCCAGTTGGTTGTCAATTTTAATGCATATCACCGATTTCTTGAATATCAAACTCGTTTTTTTTAAATTTTCATATTTTCAAAATAGCGAACGTACCAAAACATGGGATTTCCAAGTTAGTGAACTTTAAAAGTTTTCGAGCTTTCAAGTACTGATCTTTCTTTTGATGATCGGTAGTTGCAGCAGTCAGATTGAAAATATATTATTTAAGAAGTTACCCAAGAAGTATCAGAACAGCGTTTGAAATTAAGATTGTTAATTCGAATAAATTTCGAATCATTCGAATTTGCAACTCTAAGCCTTCAATGATTGTCTAGCATTATATTGATGTACAAAATGTGGACCCGCCGGAAGTCCACATTTTGCAAAGTATGGGTCACGAGAGTAAGATATTTGAGTCCAGCGTGGTCGATTTACCTGTATACAAACTTTCACCGACTAAGATGCAGGCTGAACACCGCTACAGAATTATCCTTCACACCTTTCTCAGGTGTGGTCCCGACGGAAGTCGGCAATTTTGAAAACTAGGAGCCACGAGAGTGGGATAGCTGAGTTTAGCGTGGTCGATTTACTCTCTACTCAAACTTTCACTGTCTTCGAGTATTTCCGAAGACCAGTACACTGAAAGCTCACTGGTGCTGGGAAGGGCCAATAGCGGCCCATGCTGAACGATTTTGTAGACCTGCAGCATATACGATGCACAGTTTGCCTCTGCCAAACGTAGATGATATGAGACTAATTTAAACTCGCCTTAAAGAGTTGAGTGGAACCATCTCCGTAGATTTCACCGACCGTTGTAAGCAACGGTTGGGCAGTAGCCCTAGTTTTTGATAAGCAGTTCAGTTGTACATGTGTATATTTGTGGGTTAGCTGTCGAGAATCGGGCTAGGAGTTGTCGGGAATTGGTCGAGAAGTTGTCGGGCATTGTCGAGAATTGGGCGACAGGTTGTCCAGAATTCTCTAGGGTCTGCGAAAGTTGTCCTGCATTCGTACGCCTGCAGGACAATTTTTCGTCCGATTCTCGACAACCAGTTTTACCTGAGAACAGTCGATGACTACGAATAGCTGTGTTCACCCACAACCCCCCGATCAAATCTCGTTCATCATCTTTCAGCTGATTTTCAAGGGAGAAAAGGTTGGCCCATGTGTGCAGAAAAAACATTCATGGCTTAATCATGTCATATATTTCATCAACTTTCACGCTTTTGTACTATATCACTTGTTGACCAGTTACTTTCGTTTCTCATTTGGTGAACGGGCGTAACAGATGTTCGACCCAAAGGCCAACCTCCGAAACCATAAAGACGTTTTTAACTTCGAAAAACTATGCCGGTTCAATTCTAAGACTGCAGGCGTGGTGAATGGCCTTATCAAGGCCAACCGGAATGATACACAAAAACAGGAATTGAGTTTTAAATTCGAACGATGCCTTTAAATGCAGTGTTCACACTACAATTCGTTTTTTCCGCATGTCTTGAAAACGGTCCCATTCTGATTCCAATGATGTGTCTGGAATCTTACAAGACCTTCTGGGAACGAAGCTATGGTCCCTCGAAAATTGAGCTAAGCAAGCATGGTGGACGAGTTGTCCAAGGTTTGTAACTTCCGTCTTTTGCAACCAATTTCTAAGCCGTTTTACGGCTCCTAGGTAGCTTTTCGTCCCTTTTCTTTGACGCTGTTCTGCTTCTGAATACCACGAGAAGCGTTTATCTTGGAAAGTTCGAGAACGAAGTTAATCGTGAACAATGCCTTTAATGCCTCATTCATAGTTTGCCGGCCGACGTCGGACGACTCGTTATCAAATTCGATAAGTTAAGATAGATAAGATGGATAGTATACTTGTTCCGAATCGAATAATCGGATGAGTATCCGACTGTTTCAGTCGGATAAAAAAGTCGACTTTTTATTCGAAGAGTCGGATATTCGAAAAAGTGCGATATCCGACTATAGTCGAAAAGTCGAATATTCGAAAAAGTGCGATATCCGACTATAGTCGAAAAGTCGAATATTCGAAAAAGCGCGATATCCGACTACAGTCGAAAAGTCGAATATTGCGAAAAGTTAGACATCCGACTATAGTCGAAAAGTCGAATTTTCGAAAAAGTCCGATATCCGACTACAGTCAAAAAGTCGAATATTCGAAAAAGTGCGATATCCGACTATAGTCGAAAAGTCGAATATTCGAATAGTTCAAAATCCGACTATAGTCGTAAAGTCGAATATTCGAAAAAGTGCGATATCCGACTATAGTCGAAAAGTCGGATATTCGAAATAAATTTCATTTGGAACAAGTATAATGGATAGGGTAGGGTAGATATATATTACACATTCGATAACGAGTCGTCCGACGTCGGTCGGGCAACTTTGAAAGGGGCTTAACGGCCTCATCAGTCTCCTGTTGCGTCATTTTATACTCAAGCTGATCTCTTCACATTGTCCTGATCTAGACCTCTCTATTCTAAACTTTACCCTACATTTTCACCTATTCGCTGATTTTGACGACATCTTGCTTTCTCATAATGACTTCCGCTTGTTAAATGGACAAAGGGGTCTTTTCAAAAGTCTAAAGCCATGTCTAAGGAACCTTTTTGATGTCGGCAGGCGCAGGGCCTTTCAAGTCCGGTAGTGTTCACTCTATGTACTTAAAGGCAGGGTTCTCGATAAAATCGGCTGTTATGCTATCACCGTAGAATGGTAGATCTGGCCATCACAAGAGTAAAAATAAGTGAAAAATTGGAGAAAAGTCGCTCAGGAGAAAGTCATGGCTTGGTGTCCTCCCGCCCCCAATTATTGAGATTTGGGTAAAAGCCTGTTTTGTCAATTTTATTTTGCTTCTTAAGTGATTTGTGAACATTTCTGGAGACTACTGATTACTTGAACAGCAAAATATAAGCCGGATAAGCAAGCATTAATGAAAATCGCCCTAATTAGGAGGCCGGCCGACACCAGTAATTAGCCGTTATGCTTTGTTTTTGAGCGTTGTCCCCGCTAATTTCCGGGTTTTTTCACTTACTTTTACTTTTGTGATGGCCAAATCTACATTTTTATGGAGAAAGCTCAAAATTCGTTCTTATCGCGGACCCTGCCTTTAACTGTTAACACATCTCCGTCTGGCCGTTATCGTTTAAAGAAAAATAACCCTTGAGAGAACGGTTTGTCATGAAAATATTACAATCAGATTAATTAGTGGCTTCATGCGCTATCCCCTTGGAATTCTGTTGTTTTCCGATTACTTGTGTCACGAAATATTCCCAACAGCTTAAGCCTCATTATTATGTCTGCGCTCGGTTAACGTAACTGAATTGCCGCCTGTAATTTTCGTTTATTACTATGGTTACTGGAATACTTGATGGGATTTCACAGTTGCCACCTGATTTTGCAGTGGCCTTGATAGTTCCGTGGATTTCTTGGAAGAGATTTTGTTGTCGCTCCAGAGGTAAGGATGGAGTAATTCATTCTGTCGTTCTGTTGTATTTAAGCACCATTGATGGTAACCGTAATTAAATTATGTGATCAAGAGAAGTTGACATTTATGCGAACCGTTGTGTCTTGATGTTCTGATTTCGCAAAATAAAAGGAGGTCCCCGTTTCTGACGTAGTACTCCCCCCCCCTCACCCCTACCTACTGCTTACACTTCCCTCTGAGGCCTCACACCGACCTCTGACAGCCGCATCGCACTGAAAGCTGTGCAGTGTCAAGCGGACCATTGTGGGTGGCGGACGTTAAGGCCGAAATTGGGGTAGAGACGCAGGGGAAGCTTTTTTCTCTTTAACAAAGCCTCACACACTCGCGGGGGTCGGTGGCCGGTTGAGGAGAATTGAACAGGTAGCGTGCTGCTGCTCAAAATAAAAAAGGGGTGGGATAAGCCCGAAAACTCCTCCATTCATGCCGAAAACTCTGCGTGTCAACCTCCCACCGACCCTACAATGTCACGTCATAGTTGACCCGTTCACACCGAGAGCTCTGCCTAAACACCTCCCACCGACCACTCAATGTGACGTCACACCCACGTGTTCTCACCGAAAGTTTCGCCCGATCACCTCCCACCGACCACCACCTACCACTCCTGCGGTCGCTGGCGTAGGTGGCAGGTCAAGAGGTAGCATTGGCGATTCAACCTGCCACCGACGCCTGCCAGAGCGTTGATATCCCGACCAGTGTCAACCATGACAAGCACAAACACCTCACATCCAAGCGCAGCGTATACATTGTGGGATGCCATTTCCACGCTCTACGGGAGAGAGTATCAGAGAAAAAACAGTGCAGACACTACAACACGTTGCCCCGAAAACTCCGCCACACATGAGACATTACCACGAAAACATCGGCAGTTATGAGTCATGCCAAAACCTCCGCCGATCAACCAGATCCGATCAATTTGATTGGGAATGGGGCGTTTCAAACGGCCACCGACCCCCGCGAGTGTGGGAGACATTATCAAGCGAAACTGAGGCCTGGGAAATATCATATATGGTAGAAATAACATCTGGAGAGCAAAAATGTAATACATTGTCGTTAAATTTAAACTTGTAACTAGTTTTCCCCCAATTCTCTGCCCACGCTCCAGCTTTTTGGCCTTAACGTCCCACACCGTTGATCCAGATATCAACGGAAGTGCGCCCCCTCCCCCGCAGGGTCCCGCTGGCTGTTGCGCCGAACCTCGCCGGAGCTACGACACCTCATGGCGGTCTGATATTCTGAAAATTTCAAATATGTTCACGGTTAACCTCCAGATGAAGATTTTCCGACAATCCTGAGAGAGAGAAAGTTAAAAAATTTGAATTAACTGTTTTACAAGCACCTTGTTCGAAAGACTCAAAATTAATACAGGTTTCCCTTTCCGGAAACTACCGTAAGCTTGAGAAAAACTCAACACGGTTCTTATATCCATGCTAAGCGCCCCAAATAACCGCCTGGGGCGGCATGCATGAACATTCATGAGGAGGGCAGGGAGCCGTTCCGCGTCCTCTGCACGATGCGTCGGACAAGAGACACGAAGCACATGCCGTCCCAATTGTGTAGAGACACGAACCTCACTACGCGCGGCGAAATCCCCTACAAACTGCATTTCCTTTGGTTTCAGTCGTGTTTGTTCTTTATCGTTTTTAGTTTTCCTGTTATTTTATGAATAGTTGTTCATTTTGCTGTAATTTGTCGCGAAAATGTTTCAGGTATGATTGAAATCGAAGAAAATGCGGTTAGGCGAGCAGTTAACCGTGTGTAGTGAGCTTGCGTCCCCACGTAACGGGGATGGCATGTGCTGTGGTCACCTCTGCCCATACGCTTTGTGCGTGAAAAAAACACTTCCATTTTGGATGTTCTCCAACCTGTGGGCTAAAAAATAGACGGCAGCTCAAAAAGATTCATTGCACGGTTAAAAAATGCGATATTCCACATCAGATAACTTCGGTTTTTCTCTCAAAGTAAGTTGATTGTTGAAAGATGTTCAATTTTTTGGGACGGTCTTCTTCTTCTGGAAGAGTTTTTCCGTCTCCACAGCGCCAGTTCTCATTTTTGAAACGAAATTTGACCGTCCCCTTCCGAGCTTTTTTAAAGAATTTGTGCACCCATGGTTGTTCCACCGGAAAATAAGTGCTTGACCCAGAGGCAGGAACAGAACGACGTCAAAATACTGAAAAAAATCACAGTCGTGATTAGTCTCTTTCGTTTCCGCTATGAATATCGGTTATTTTTGGATGCTCTTAATCCCACAGTTCTAAGGCTTCTTTGCTGTTTGCCATAAATGATTATCCAGTTTCGACGTTTGCGATTACGTCTTGTCCCGATATTTATGGGAATTGAATGAGTATGCACAGTTAGTGATGATCTCTTTTAACATTTCGATAAAATCCGCTAGTCGCTTAGTCACTCACTTTCTTCGCTATTCAACGAACGCTATTCGCGTCCAGATTTATGACTTTCTAGATATTTCAGAATTTTCTTGTCTCTGCTGAAATCGGTTTCTCATTAGTTCATAACAGAAAAAATGCTTTACGCTTGTATAGCATCGTAGGTAGTCCTCTATTTTTTTTGTTGCTGAACGTTGCTATTTCTATAGTTTTTCTTGTTCCTGCTTTCCTTGATAAAATAGGTTTTTCAGAAATTCTTGAAAACCACCTGAGACGGAAGTTCTAAGCTTATTTTTCACAGGAGCATGACTTGGTCCTCTTTTTATTAAAATGCATCATGCGCGCTGAAAATCATTTCCAATTTCTTGTGCACAATCAAACCATTCGGGCTTGCCGACATCACCCACGAAACTGAAAAAGCGCACCTCAAAAGTTACGGAAACCTAAAAACTGCTCTGGGGTCGCTCATCTAGCACTTCTGGGTCGATCGTGTAGCCTTTTTTCCTTGAATGTTGATGCGACCGTCAAACAACATGGGAAACATTTACGGCAAAATTTATTCATGCAGGAAAACCTAAAAAATGACAGTGGTTAGGTCTCCGAACGCGAAAAAAACTCCAAAAAACGATCTTGGCACGAAATTCAAATCCAATTTAACAGCGTGTTTCTCCAAAAAACGATTTTGGCACGAAATTCAAATCCAATTTAACAGCGTGTTTAAGTCTGTTTTTCTTTACGAATCAAGGTTTTTGAGCGGCTCTCTCGACATTTTCGTTCCATTTAGAGGCCAAGCTATACAAAGAACACAATAAAATGATATATGGATAAAATGATATATGGACCATGCCTTCAAAGAAGAGGAGCAATTTATTAGAAAAACAAGACATTAATGGTGAAATAGATCACGGGCGAGAGTTTTCCCGGCAGTGTATTTGAAGTCCTAAACTCAGAATGGTCTACTTGTTCTCGCGGTCCAGCTCTGACCCAAATACCCCTTCCACCCCTCCGCAGCTCAGTCAGACTCCCTCCCTGTGGGCTCCATTCCCAGCGCCGTACCCTGACTGCATCTAATGCCACGCCAAATCGTGGGACGGCCGAATCCCCAATTCCAAGACTTGCCTTGTCGACTTGCGTTTAGAAGTATACTAGACGCTGGCAGATACTGCGTTGTTTTTTGCGAATCTTTTCCAATGGCGACACCAAGAGCGTCGAAGCCGACTTCAACTCGTTTTCGACGCTTCCAACTGCGTCAGCGTTGTAGTACAAACCGTACAACCCCGTTAACGTCGTTATCGCAGCCAATTGTGCGCGCGTCATGTGGCGAATTCTTGAAATGATATGATGCATTGAATTTTTCTGGATCTGGACTGGTCTGCCTCTTTATGGTCTCTACCGCAAACACGTAAAGTTCTCCCAGATATCTCCATTAAAGTCATGTCATGTCATACCAACTCGAGAAATGATCCTAATTATCTCCCGTCATATTGCGGGCTGACACGCTTACTGGCAATTTATAACCGTATAAGATCCCTGATGTCAGAGGACACGGGTGGCCTTTCCAGCTTCTGGAACGTTTCCCTCCAATACTTGACTGGGCTGGTGCCTCCTTCTCACTATCCAAGATTCATTATAGCACGGTGGAAGACTTCTAAAGGCCACCACCGCCTAGCAGGTTGAGGACGGGCGAACCCGTGTGTCTAACGTGAGCATCTTAGCCACGCCTTGACGAATTTGTATTCGTTATATTCTCATGTTTCGTTCGAACCACAAGAGTCTGCCAACAAAGCTATAGGCTATAGAATTGCTAAATTCACTTGGTTCCTAAGCGTGCTGGTGCGGAACGGAAGTTAGAGGCGGTGAGAGAGCGTAGGGCAGGCGAAGGCCGAGGCGTCGCGCACGCCGCTCGCGTCTGGAGTGATGTGAATTTCGAAGTTTTATAGAGGGTACGACTATTAGCCAATATGTAGAACTATTTCCGGATGTGGAATCCGAACATGCCCTTTGGAGCTTCCTACGAAAGCTTGTAACGAAGTTATCCTGTGCTTCCTAGTGAAATTTATTTCCGTTCATTGCGTGCGTGTGCGCGCGTGCGCTGCATCTCCTTCTCTCCACACTCTAGAAGTCTCTACCCTCGCTCCGCACAAGCGGGAACAAAGTAAATTCAGCTCGGAACCAGGAGTGGTACGCATGAATGCGGAGGTTGGAGTAGGGAGCCGCAACGTCGCATGTTTGCGCCTGAATTTGATTTGTTGTTGTGACGCGTGCGTGCAGCGTTGCGTCCCCTGACCCTCACCGACGCGTTCATGCATGCCACCTATAGTTGTACAATTTCGAAAAAAAATGTCGAACGTACGAAAATCGAAAATTTTCCGTTCGAAAAAACTTAGAACGAACGAAAGTTGAAAAAAAATTGTTCGAACAAATTTCGAACGAATGAAATAAGAAAAAATTTCGTTCGACGAATTTTCGAACGAACGAAAACGAACGAAAAAAGTTTCGAAAATTTTTCAGAAATTCCGTTCGTGTACAACTATAATGCCACCCTAGAGGATATATGCATTTTCCTCTGTCTTACGTTGTTGGTTGAGTACTTCCCTAGATGGATCAGGTGTTTCTTGGAGCGACCAAAAAAAGTTTTAGATCTGCCCTAAAAATTGCTCCACGCGGGTTAATTGTGGTGCTGATCACGAATCTAAGGTTCCTTCATCGATTTTTGAAGGTCTGTATCATATTTTGCTCATGGCATCCTTATTGGGACAATTTTCAAGGGAAAACGCGACTTCTGTCGCTTTCTGGAATGCTACAATGAATTTGACTCACTTTTTTTTCTGGAGATGATTTGGAGTGCTTAACACGAATCTGAGATCCTCTTGTCTATCTTCGATAGATTACGGTGTATGCACGGTAATTCGGCCAAAGAATTGCCTGAAAATCAGAATTGCCTCAAAACTTTTTTGCAAGGGTGGTGGACACAAAATTGAAGTTGGATTGCGGATTTTCGAAGTACTAGGGCAGGTTTCGACAGCTGAATAACATCTTACCCTCCATAATCGGCTTAAAAATATCAACAAATGAATTCCAGATTCGTGATCAGTATCATAAATTACGCCTCCTTACAAGTATGGAGCAACATCCAAGAAGTGTCTTTTGGAAGATTCTTAAAATTGCCTTATGGGTGTCTTTACTTACCGCGAAGAATAGAAAAGCCCCTATAACTTCTCTCAGCGTGACTATAGGCAGCTGAGCAGGGCATACTCTCATTCTACAACTTACCGCAATGTTAAAAGGAAATGGTGCGGTTGCGGTCGCACACTAAAACTACGGTGGAAGACTCCTAATTTCATTATCGATCGACAGCACAGCTGATTTTCTGTGTAAGTTACGGTTTTTCTTGTTTGTTTCGGCATTAATTTTGTTTCTAACTGTTTAAATATTGCGAATAGGGGCTATTCTTAGTGCGTGAGGGAAATTAGCCGTTTGTTCGGGCTTCAAAGTGTTTTTTTTTCAAAATTCTGTTTTGAAATCGAAAAAACGGCAAATTCCCCTCGCACACCAAGAAAAGCCCCTATTCGAAATATTATAAGAGTCAGAAACAAAAGTAATGCCGAAGTAAACAAGAAGAAAAAAGAAAAACTGTAACTCATTTAAAAATCAACTGTTCTGTCGATCGATAATATAATTAGGCGTCTTCCCCCGTAGTTTTAGTGTGTGACCGCAGCCGCACCATGTCCTTTTAACATTGCGGTAAACTCTACGTTCAAAAGCAGTTCTAGAGAGTATTTTCAATTTGGATTGGCCCCTCTGGTGTGTCATTGCGGACCGGCGCTGCGGAAGCGCGTCGCATCGGTTTCGTACGACCTTTCGCGTCCTCCCCTCATTAGCTGATCTTGTGGAGTTTTTCTTCATTTTTCTTTTTTTTTGTTTATCAGGTCTTTTCCAGCAGTTGTGAGTCTTTGAATGCTACGTTTGTGATATTATGACCGTTCGCGAGAGTTTTAATTCCAGGAATCTCGGGAAAGTTCGGCAACGGATAGGAAGCGCCTGTTTTTTTGTATTGCTTATTTCATGGTGTTACCCGACTAGAACCACTTTTTGTGTTTCTACTAACTTCCCACTTTTCTAGCAAGCTTTTCATTCATCGTGAACCTTGTCAGAATTTTTTATTGTTTAGGCCCGCTCGATTCTCCAAAAACATCCGGGATGAAAAAAAAACCTTTTTTTATTTTGAAGCTTTGTTTGTTGAATTTACTCTTATTACATATGCATATTCAATTGTTATACCTCCCCTGCAACCTTCTTTTCTAAATATGGATCCTACCCGAATTTCCTCCTGCTTAGGTGGACCTCATTTCCAGTCTGAACAAAACAAGTCGCGCATGACTCATATCTAGGAAGAAAGAGTTTGATAGAATTGAAAGCACGCATCAGAAAAGTTTTCCCAACCGAAAAAAAAACAAAAAAACATTCAAGTGAGTTTTTGGAGACTTGGGCCAGCCTAAACAATAAAAAATTCTGAAAGGTTCACGATCAATGAAAAGTTTGTTAGGCCAGGGGCCGGATTCATCAACGAAATTTAGCGTTGGTAGGCTGGGTAAGGGTAGCTTCCTACCCAAAATCGCGCGAATGACGCGATTCACGAAACTTGCTACCCACGGTAGCAACCTACATTCCAAAGCCTACCCAGCGCGAATCTCGGGTAGGGTCCTACCAGCGGCGCCCTACCTGCGAGATTTCGCGCTCTGTTGCTGAATTCACGCGTTCGTCCTTTAAACAGCTGTTTTCAGGCTTCCTGTAAAGGAGAGTTTCAGCATTTTTACCCTTATTTGGTTAGCATGTTGTGTTTGCATCATCCATTTCCGCCGCCCACAATTCAGTACCCATTGTTTATCGTCAAGGCTTGGATTTTGAATTATTAGGTTGGTGCAAAAATAATTGCGGGCTTTGAAAAATTACTTTCTGTCCGGTTGATTTTTTTTGGAGATTTTGAAGCACGGGAACCCTTGTTCTCTAACTGTCACTTCTTGATTCCTATGAAAGAATTCGATTTTTTTGTGATTTATACATTTAAATTGAATTTATGTTCTAAGTATATACTGATTTTGAAACATATTCTTGCATTCTGGTGGCTTCTCTTTCACGCAGTGACTTTGAAGCATCAAACTTCGTAGTTGAAAACTACACGAAGCTTTCCAATCCTCAAAACTTTATTTGCGAAATATCGACTGTTTTTCAGACATCGCTTTTGTATTTCTCCTGCTTTTTGAAAGTAGCTTTCAACGCGCAATTGGAATTCAGTTGTATAGGGAATCTCCGTTTGTGTTAGATAGAGGAAGAAGTGCGCTTTTGTGTGCCGCATAACATTGTCAAAAAAAGCTCGCTTAGATGAGTAGAATGACGGTATAAAAACCGCGATTACTTTCCGCGAACCTAATCTCTATGATTTTAATTTTGTTCAGAAATTGGGTTCTCACAAAAGCTCATGGTTTTTGGGCAAAACGCTTTTTTTTCATTCAGCCAAAAGATGAAGGCGGCGATGTGCGCGGGAAAGGATGAGGATCATATTCAAAAAAAATAGAGATTGAAAATATCTAGATAATATTGTATACAAACTGTCGCGTGAATACTGAAACCCAATGACCACACGTTTCTCATACTGCTGGTTCTTGTTTCGTTCGTTTATAGTTATACTGACATGTTCTATTAGATTCTACCGAGAAAATAAAACGAAAACCGTCTCCACGTTTCTCATACGGCTTGTTTTTGCATGTGTTTTAGACATCACTAGATCTCTTTTTTTCATGAAATTTATGCGTTTTGTGCTTTAGGGTTCATGAGTTACCAAAAGTTTAAGCATATGGAAAGCAATTACGAGCGATGTGCAATAGTCGTCGTTTGTAAAACGCGGCGGCGTTGCCACACACATTAAAGGCATCGTACGCGCAAAAAACCGTATCTCATTTTTTCATGTTTTTGCGCAGGCAATTCTCTGACATACAGAATAAGAGTGGAAAGGCTCTACAAAACCATCGACTTTTTCGAAAAAACTCATCTTGAAATGTCTCGAATTATTCACTTCCCACCCCTCCGTCGATTTCGGTGTGTCTGGTGCAATACGTCTGAAGTTTTTTTCGCAAAGTTCGGATGTGTTTTTTGCTTCAAACTTATTAGGTGGGTGAATTCCTGTTGCCTCTTGTTCACTGGAACTTATTCTGAAAAATAAAGTATCCATTGGGCAAGTTTGGATGTTAGAATTTCCCGAATTAAAAATTTCAAATGCTGAATCATCCGCGCATGTGGTGGCGCTTCTGTTCCTCGTGCTAGATGGCTGGTGAAAATTGGTGGCGGATCGTCATTTTGAACCACTTCAACTTCAGAACCTCGTGTTTTTGACGCGCAAAACTTCACCAACGTGGTCCGCCGGGCTCAATCATGAGATTGAGCCTGAAAAAATGGATATTGGTTTTCAGCGCGAACGATGCCTTTAAGCTTTCAGGCGTAACTGCCTGGTAGCTCTACCCACGGTAGCATTGCGCTCATGAATCAAAATGCGGTGGTAAGGGTAGCAATCTCCCGTGGGTAGCGCTACCACTGGATAGCGCTACCAGCACTGCCGCGTTGATGAATCCGGCCCCAGGAGTCAGTAACAAACTCTTAATGCTGGTTCTAGTTGGGTAACACCACGAAATCACTGAAAACTTGGTTTCTTTTTTTATTTATTTTATGTCTTTACATATATTGCACTCAAGGTGGGTCATCTACAGCCATAAAAATACAATTAAGCGCTATGGCACTCGAAGGAAAAAAATTAAAAACAAAGAACAGTTAAAACTTTCGCAAACGGAATTAACATAACAAATATTGCAGCCAATGATCATTCAATAAGAAGGCGTAACAAATAAGGAAAAACCATGAAAATCGAAGAAAACCAACATGATCAGCTGATGAGGGGCGGGCGCGGATGCTCGTACGAGACCGATGCGTCGTGTGTCCGCAGCGCGAGTCAGCAATGGCGCAGACTAAATTTAACCTCGAACCAGAGTATACCTTGTGAAGCCCCACACCTCACAACTATTGTAGCCTCAGACTGGCAAGACGGCTATTGTTGTTCACAAATGCGCCTTTTTGACTTGGGCAAGCGGCGTTCTTTGGAGTACCTTACCGCTGATAGGATTTGATCAGAAAGCGCTCGAATAACTTGCTCCAAACTCAACTTCATGCGGAACAAGAGTGATATTCATGATTCTGGCTTTGAGGGCTATCCAATGGAATAACCATTGTCAGAGTTCCGTTGAGAACCGCGTGATTACCTTCATCGGTGAGCTGATGGAGCATGAAAACATTCGATCGATTTTGTCGTCATCAGAGCGAAATTTCGGTCCATCCTTGCGAAAAAAACTGGATAATCTTGCTGGGGCAAAGATGACTCGTGCCGGGACCACGTGGTCCCGGCACGATTTTCATCGCGTTGCATGATGGAACAGCGGTCGTCCGCAAGAGCTGACCGGGATTCAGCATCGATAACACAATATTTTGTCCCCATGCTCTCAAGTGCGCAGCGTTTCCGGCGTTGCGGCTTATTGATTGATTGGCATTAACAAAGCTGATTAATTTTAGTTGCCTATGTAATTTCATATTGCATGCTTCTCTCTCATAAACTCTTCCTTTTTTAACGAGTTGTTCCACTGCGAAATTCCGTTTGCCTCCTTTCAAGCATCATCTAGTCACCTCATTAGCTCAATGTGGGTGACGTTTTCGTCTTCAATCCGCAGGTGGTCTCAACCAACAACAAATTATTCAATAGATTTATTGGTGTGGTCTTCGCTTATGTTGCAGTCGTGGTTGTTCCCATTTGGAACTGTCCTTCCTTCCCAGATTTCTTTTATCAATCCTATTTGTACGAAATGAGTACATTTTTAAATATTTTACCAACTGTTAGGATATAGCATACCCACGTTTTCAGAATCTCGTAGCCTCTTGAGACGCGTTCCATGTCTTCGGTATTTAGCAAATTCATATTAATATTATGATTTCATGGGCCACCCACAACGTTTGTTCTCTGTAACGATTCTAGATGTTAATATCTAAAACACAAGAGTAATCTAGACATTTAAAGGCGGAGGAAAGTTGCCCAATTTTTTTTGCAGGAACGTTGCTTTGGATCAACGCTTAGCGATGATGGGACGCTGGTGGCTGAAGTTGATGCACGCATCAATGCTGCTTGATTGAAGTGGCGTACCGCGAGTGGAGTGCTCTGTGATAAAAAGGTTTGCGACTGGCTCAAGTCAAAGATTTATCGTTTGGTTGTGAGGCCCGTTGCACTGTATGGCACAGAGCGTTGTCCAATGACCAAGGAAGCAGAAAGACGGCTCGGTGTGATGGAAACGAAGATGCTCAGGTGGAGTGGTGGATTGACCCGATTGGACCGAGTTCGGAATGAAAATTTTTGTGAAAGATTCGGTGTTGCGCCCATTTCGGACAAATTGCGCGAAAATCGCCTGAGATGGTATGGGCACGTTCTTCGAGCTGGAGAACACTCGATAGCGAAAGCGGCTATGCAGCTCCAAGTTACGGGCCAGCGACCAAGAGGACGACCTAAGAAGAGATGGCTGGATGTCTTGCACAACGATATGAAAATTGCAGGCCTCCATCCTGACAACGCGAATGACAAGGCCAAATGGCGGCAACGTTCGATAAAAGCGGACTCTGCTACAATGTTGGACAAACGCTGAAGAAGAAGAGTAAGCTTTGGGTCCCTCTGAGAACAGTAAGGACGGAAGTAGGACGAAAAACTGCCAGTAAATGGGGGAAAATCTCGTGGACCTACCGACCCACTGGATCAACCGCTCACGTCATATTACAGTTGTCCATCGTTCGTTTCAACAAAGGAACAGTTGCCGAATTTTTGAATACTCTTTCTTCTTCTCTAGCGCCTGTCCCGCATTGTAGCAGGGTCCGCTTTTGTCGAACGTTGCCGCCATTTAACCTTGTTCTTCGCGTTGTCAGGGTGGAGGTCTGCAATTTCATATCGGCTTGCAAAACATTCAACCGTTTCTGCCTAGGTCGTCCTCTTGATCACTGGCCTGTCACTCGAAGCTACATAGCCGCTTTCGCTATCTGGTGTTCTCTAGCTCACAGAACGTGCCCATACCATCTTAGGCGATGCTCGCAAAGTTTATCCGAAATGGGCGCAACACCGAATCCTTCACGCATATCTTCATACCGAACTCGGTTCAAACGTGTCAGGCCGTCTTTCTGCTTCCCTTGTCATTGAACAACACTCTGTGCCATACAGTGCGAAGCACCTCACAACCGAATGATAAATCTTCGACTTGAGCCTGTCGCATACCTTTTTGTCGCAGAGTACTCCTCACGCGGTCTGCTATTTCAACCAAGCAGCACTAATACGTGCATCAACTTCAGCCGTCAGCGTCCCAGAGGCGATAAGCGTCGATGCAAGATATAGAAACCTACGCGCTCCTGGCAAGGCAGTGTTGTCGACTTGGATGGAATCATCACAACTCGCATTTGTCATGTATTCCGTTTTCTCCTTATTGTGTCGTGAGCCGAATTCTGCCAGTCTGTCGTGCCAAGCTTGTACTTGCGTTTGGAGATTTCTTTGTCATCTGAGGCGAGCATCACTTCGCCAGCATACAACAGTGTCCAAGGGGCTGAACGCTGCAGATCTCGTGTGATGGCATCCAAGACGATGATGAAGAGCAGAGAGAAAGGGCGGAGCCTTGATGAACTCCAACAGTGATGAACAACTCCAACAGTGCTTGCTGGAAATTTTTAGGCATTTGAGAAGAACAACATTTGAAAAGGCCTTGACGTTCCTGCCTCGTATCGTATGCAGCCGTGTCCGCGTACAAAAGTTTTACCCAATCGATCAGTTCGGCGAGCTCATCCCGGCAACGCAGAGCATACTGAGCTTCTCGGGGCCGAATTCCCGTCCACAATTGCGTCTCGACACGCTTTGCGGCCGCACGCGCTCGACTCAGTCGAGTTTCCAGCGCCAAAGCCGACTCGATTTGGCTTTTTTTATACAGTTTTCTCCAATTGTTTTTAGTTTGCAGTTTCCAGAACCCACCTAAAGTCATCAGATCGTTGGCTGCGGCGCTGGAAACTTTTCCGACTCGGAGGCGCGCGGCCGCAAAGCGTGTCGAGACGCAATTGCGGACCGGAATTTGGCACAGGGAAGCACAATACCATATTACGTTGTGAAAGACTCTGTCGAACGTTTTCTCAAGATTAAGGAAGGCAGGATGAACAGTTTTTCCTTCTTCACGATGCTTTCAATGCTTGGATAATTTGAATATTCTTTATCCTGGAAATTTCTATTATCCAAACATGGACAGTTAACCTTCTTATTTTTAAGAGATTTTAGAACACGAAACAGAAAACAAACTCACCGGCTTGAAACTATATTGGGGGGGGGCACTCGAGAAAATGAATTGGTCCATCCATAAAAATGAAAGTTTGGGCTGATATCATATGCCTGATAGCGCTATCAGTCATTGTTTTCGTGGAGACTCCATGGAAGTTCTTCAACTTCTGAAAGCGGTATCATTCATTATCCAACTGAATTCTCAGTGCCCCCCCCCATAGTTTCAACCCACTTACCTAATAATGTCAAAGCTCAAAACCACTTGCGGTGTTTGGTCTGACTTTTCGTCCGCAGTGGGCAAAACACACCAACAGGCGTGAATAATTATTTAAGAGGTTTTTTTTTAGACAGTTTTTTTTCTCCGATATTCGAGAGCTCTGTGGGGACTTCTCCCTATTATTCTCAACTTCGTGAACTTGCCTACTCAAAAACACAGAGAACCAGATTTCGGTTTTTTTTTGGTGAACACTGCCTTTAATTGCCACCGTGTCTCTATTGAAAACTTCTCAGGCGATACTACTTTTTGCTTCTACTTCGACACTTCTCAAGCGACCTGCGGAAATCTACTGTATTGTGGGATTTACTTTTGAATCACTTTACTTCTTCAAAACACCATAAGTTTTCGTATCAGGTAACGTTAGTTTTGTGATTGAGTAGTGTACATCCCTTCATCGTAAATGAGGTTTTTATGTGTTTGGATGTTGTGTATTTGCGTGTGAAATATTCGGATTTTCTTGGTACGGGTGTTTGGATGTGGATGAGCCACTATTGTTCGGGGCGTTACCCCCGGCTTGCAGCAGGAAGTGTTTGCTGCGGGACGCTTCCAAACTAACCAACAAGGAAACTAAACAGGCCGATTGGTCCGGGAGATTCGCTGTGGATTCCTCAAGTTACTTTCAATTTCAAGATAACTTTTTGATTTTTTCGATAAGCATCAACTAAAACGTTGGGCTTTCTGTGCATCTTTCGCTTAAATCTACTCCTAGGAAACATTAATTTCGCTAACTAGTCAGTCAAGTCTTTATTGACCTTTCACTATAACAGGTAGATTCTGTTTCATTCCAAGTGAACTCATGTTTTCGGTTATCACAGCGCGGAGCGGTGGGTTTTTCGTCGAAACCTCCTTATCACTAGTTATACTTCACCGAGGCCCATCGCTCCGCTGCTGGTGATAATCGAAATTAACAGGTCACTAGGGATGTACCAGAGCTTAGCAGCACGGTTTGAAAACAGAAAAGTGGCTTTCACTCGCCATCTCAGATGCGCAAGATATTCTCTGCATGAACTGCCATCTATGTATCTCTGCCAAGTTCATGGATTTAAAGGCAGTGTTCTTGATGAAAAAGTTACTCCATTTTTTTTGGTGAAAGCAGACTTACGGTCCACCTAAAAACAGTAAGTGCGGAAGTACGACGAAAAACGGCGTGGGTGGGAATCTCGCGGATCAGAAGACCCACAGGATCATCCCGCATATATAACAGCTGTCCTTTTTTTGTTTCACCAGAGGAACAGTTGTCCTGCGTTTGTTTCACCGAAGGAACAGTTGCGGATTTTTTGAATTTCATCGCAAAAAAATTCTCACATCCAAGCATGTGCATTTGCCCATTCTATTTCTATTTCTAAAGAGTTTTCGGTGAAAGAAATAGAAAACAAAGTCACCTATCTATGAATTTTCAAGCGCGAAACCATTTCGGACGTTAGGTTCGACGCTTTGTGTGCAGTCTTCCGAAACATACCAAACAGGCGTAATGGAACATTTCAGAGGCTCCTTCAAACAGTTTTTCTCCGAGGTTCCAGAGTTTTGTAAGAACCTCCTCCTATTAACTTCTACTTCGTGGACTTATGTAACTAGGATACGGTTTTTTATCGTGAACACTGCCTTTAGGAGAAACAATTTTCTTAAAAGTTGAACCTATGGAAGACTGGATTGCCTAAATCTTGCTGGTGTTGAGCAGGGATCGATCTGACCGAGTGGAGCGAAAATTTCACCACCTGCTACTGCGCTACACTGGAACACTGATTAAAATTTTCGGATTACCTGAATTGGAACATTTCAATCCGTTTAACGCTGATGATCTGTGAGGATTCCCATTTTTTGTTGACTGTCCATCGATAGGTGTATTTTTCAGGAATTCTTTACTCGTCTTTTCAAATATTTTTCCTAGCGGGTTAGGATCTAAGAAATTTTTTTTTCATGAAACTGCATTTAGGAGCAGTTGTTGTTCATTTATTTTACTTATAGATCTGTCCCAAACTCCTATTTTCAAGAATCGGAAACGGTTTTCTCTTCTAAATTTCAATTTTTTCTTGAGAGCGCCTACCAGCAGCAGTCTTTGGTGGACTCTTGATTCCGCTTCCAGTTTTATTGATTTTCCATCCTTCGAAAACCATGATGAATCGAATGATGCTCATAATCCAGATCATTGTTATGCCTTCAGTGAAACTCTTTTTTGAGGTTGGCCCAGACTGTCCGCCCACGCGGCCGGCGTGCTTGTCTAGCGGCCGTCGTGAAGGCATTTTTTGGACGAGCCTCCTCACGGCTGGAAACAGCGCCTGGAATATAATTCACTTTTTGTATAGTATTCCTGCTAATCGACTTACAAATCCAAAAAACCTTCTGGGCGACCAGTCGGCACGCACGCCAACTGCGTAGGCGAAAAGTCTCATTCGGATGGCCTTTATCATGTACATATATCCGTGGTTTGCTTCCTGAAGAAAAAAAAACATTCAGATCTCAACCGAGACTGTCGCGGATTAAATCTCACCCGCGGCTGGCGGTATGGCAAGCTGATCAGCTGCGCTCTTCCTTCGGCCTGAATCGGTTATCGGGCCGTAGCACGCGACCTCCTCGTCAGCCGCAGATGAGTTTTAAGTGTTTTTCCCTTGAGGAAGCAAACACACATTTATGTTTTCGATTGAGTCTCATCACATTCAAACTCCACCGTTACACATCTAACCTCAACTGCAGGCGTCACTTTTTCATCAACAGAACAATACCCATTTTTGAGAACCTTGGTAGAAATCATTCCATTCCTTCCAACTTCACGTCATTCAAAAATTTCATTCGAGAAAAATTTGAGCTGGCTGATTGAACAAGTAACCCTTCCTGACTGTATATTTATTGCATAACGAGATTCTTTCAGATAAGTTGTAGTTTGAGGCATTTCTAAAGTTTTCCGATTTCGATTAAGACCTTTAACGAGCGGTGTGTTTTTTGTCGCAACATACCTATCTTCAGTTAGGTTTCACCATGGCCCACCTCTCCGCTATGAGTGGTAAGGCCTCTCCGAATGACTGTCCGTCCGCGCGGTAGGCGTGCGCGTCTAGCGGCCGTCGCGTTGACATTTTTCAGTCGAGCCTTCTCACGGCTACAGACAGCTGAGTGAGATTTTATTCTCTTTTCCTGCAATATTCCCCAAATTGATTTGCAAATTTATTAAATGTCTTTATTACGGATGCCAGCCGCGCAAGCCGACCGCTTTGGCGGACATTCTCAGTCGAACGGACTTTAACCAAAATCTAGAGCTCTTCTGAAGCGCCCATGTGGATATTAACTGTTTAGTTAATATGCTAGTAATGTTTAATAGACCCATTTTCGTCTGTTTTAAAAATGCGGTGCTGTTTTCTGCAATTGAGCTCCATTATTTCTATGAGTGTTTTCCTAGGATCCAGGAAAGGGGTGCTATCCAGCAATATATTGCTCTCTAGGGTTCATATTCAAACAAACAACTTCACAATGTACCTGAGTTGAACGTAAAACTCGGATGTCAGGCAGGATTCGAACCTGCCGTGTCGGTGGTGTAATGGTAACACTCTAGCTCGGAAAGTGTGCAATGCAGGTTCAAGTCCTGCCTGACAGCTGAGTTTTGCGTTCAACTCAGCTACCTTGTGATAACTTGTGATCATATATCATGCCGTAAAAGGCATCAAAACACTTCAAAAACATCAAAATTCAATCTTCAAAGGTCTCAGCTTAACTGGATTCAATGCTGATATGTGCTTACCAGATCACACCCTTTACGGGTGATTGCTGTTGTGCCTACACAGCTCATGTGCGCATATCTGAGTGTTGCAGAGCGGGGTGTCGGTGGTGTAATGGTAACACTCTCGCCCGGAAAGCGTAGAATGCAGGTTCGAGTCCTGCCTGACATCTGAGTTCTGCGTTCAACTCAGCAACCTTGTGCTAACGTGTGATCATATATCATGCCGTAAAAGGCATTTAACCACTTCAAGAACATCAAACAAGCTCAATTTCTAGATCACTCTACACTACCCATAGCGCTGTGCAAGCGCATACTGTATTTGTACACTGGCACATTGAAAATTTCACCCCAAACGTTATTGTTCAAATTTCAAACTTAGCAAACAGCAACTACGATTGCCCATGGGACTGGTTCTGCATTGGCAAGCTTATGTTTATCCCTATTTCTATGGTGTTGCCTCTTTAGCGAGAGCTTTGTTAGCCGGGTGGAGGTTTTCCGATACTCGGATTTTTCAGTTTCGCTCTCAGTCTCAGCTGTCATTGTTTGCACATTTTACAAATCTTGCCCAGATTTCGCCATGATTTCTGAAGTGTGTCCTTACATATTCATATTTTTCCTACCTGGTCGTTCAAGCATCGGAATTTTCCGTCTCCTTTCACACCTTTCCCGAAGAGTTTCATATGTTATTGTGTATTCGTTTATTTCCCACAACACTTTGACTTTCGTTGAAGTAATTTGAAACGCTTTCATATGCATCGTGCCCTCAACTAGTCCCAAATTTTCTCTCAGGCACATGTGTACTTCGGGCGAGGTTTGCCCCTTGCTCAGTGCAGAATTTCTGCAAGACCTCGAGAAGGGCAACATCTCCTGAGTGGACTCCTTCTCTTACTAGGGACTGATACCAGCACAAACTGGAGTTTCGAAACATTGTCTCTTGAGTGTTGTGAGGAAGGTAAAAAGAAACAATTTAAGTTGAGTAAATTTTTTCTGTACACAAGGGTAGATCAAAAATGGCAAAAAAATGAAGTTCTTTGGATTTTAGATATTTGGACATTTTTGGCCTTAACTCTGTCCAAGGGAGGTATTTGGGGCGCTTACTCCCCTGGACGAAGTTTGAGCTGAAAGTGTTCGAGTTTCTAGAATTCAAAAAAATGTCGTTTCTGATCTACTCAGGTGCATTAGGGAATTTTGATGAACTTCAAATTTTTATTTTTATCTCCCCCCCACAACATTGAACAGATTTTTACTGAAACCCCACTTTGTGCTGGGATCAGTCACTAATGAGGTCTTGCTACAAACAAATGTGTTCGGTTAGTTCATGGCGTCTCCTAAATCTCATTGGTATGGTATGGCTATCCAAGGAACATCTTGTCCCGGTGTTTGAGTGTAGTAAGGATCACAGCGAAGCACAAGGGGACAGGGGCTCTCTACACACCGAGGGAGGAGTTGTCCCGCTTCTGGCGGGACTAATTCCACTCGGGACCACTTCGCTCGCGTTGAGGCGCGTGACGTCTCAAACTGCAAAAAGGGACAACTCCTCCCTCGGTGTGTAGACAGCCCCTGTCCCAAGCACAAGTCATGTTTATCGTGAGCAGGCTTCGAATGACCTCCTGCTGTCTGATGCGCTAAACTCCGACAACCAATGAATGATGTCAATAAGATCTGAGGTTTATTGCAACACTCTTCTATGCCAAACGAGGTTTTCGATGGATATTCATTTGGCCTGACGTTTCGACCTAATGGTTGTCTTCAGAGGCCAAGACATGGTGCAAGGTTACGAAAAACACTTTACTCGGTCAAGCGCGAAAATCTCCCCTTGACATCTCGGACCTCCTCCGAGTACACTAGGAAAAATCTCGCGAAGAGGATCAGGCAAACTTACGCTAAGATCCACCGGTTGAGCAGAGCGACATCGCTACCACTCTGTATTGATGACCAGCAGGGCGAGTGAACCCACGTTCCCCATAGTTTGGTCTATAGCTCGTCTCTGAGGTCTTCTTATGGGCTCTTGGAATCATTCCCTCCAAGCTTTATATGCCGAATTCAGGGCTAGCCCCCAATTACGTCACCGCCGTTGTCTATTGTTTCGCTAGATACTTTGATAATGGTTTTGACTGAGGATACAATCCAATGCAGTTAAACACAGAACTGTTGGGCCTGGGCTACTCATTGGCATCATAATTGTTAGGAGAACAGCTCAACAGAAATCACCAGCTGTAAGTGGTAATATGATCAGCTGAAAAGCAAATGACGTGGATTAGATCCCTCATCAAAATATTGTGTGTAACTCACATGCAAGCCATTATTGCTTAAGAGGACGCTGGCTTTCTCGGAAGTATCACATGCAGCGCATGGCAACTTCTGGATCACCCGCATGGATCGTTGGGTCATTGGTAACCATCAACAAACGGTTGCATCCTATTCGACCAAGACTTACCCCATCATCGGATGCAGGAAGCTGTTCTGTGAGAGCCGACCATTAGTATTTCGATTTATCCCGGATCTTACATGAAGCCCTAAAGGCATTGTGGAGCTCCAGCTAATCGCCTAACTGATTCGTCCTGGTCTTCCCTTCTACGAAGACCATGCATACTCTGGGATTGGCTCATTTCAGATGGGTCAGGCGACACTGAATGGCTACTTGACTTGTCTTAGAGTTCACAGCTGATTTACGAACCATTCGTGGAATTTTTTGTTGAACGTCAGCTCCCGAAAGCAAAACGAGAGCTTTTTCGTTCTCATGTTGAGCTGGATCCACCTTTGTTTCTCTGAACCTTGACGTCACTCTACTGCCCATTCCTTGTGCTCTATTGAGTTTCAAACGTTCTGCAGGGAAGACGCTTTTGAGCTTCTAGAACTATGATGCCAATACTAGATTGTTCATGTCTTTTGGCTCACGTCCTAGGCACTCCTATATTCCTATTGCGTATGCCTTAAGCAACATATTCAATAAATAAAACCTGTCGCTGATTCATTTTGCCTCAAGGTGACACTATTTCGTAAACTTGCAAGAATTAGAGCCATTTCTTGCATACCTTGAGACTTAGTCAAACCACTGACGTAATCTTCCGTTCCATGTTTATGTTGACTTTATTTTCTATCTTTGAATAAAACAACGTTCCGTGATTCCTTGTGTTTCCTCTGAGCCAGACATCAAGAATGCTTTCAGGTAGTCGCAAAAAAGATGTCGACGTTGACGAAAATTTTTATAACTGTTATAGTAGTAGCGTCTCTACCGCAGTCGTCAGCATTCAGCATCCGGGAGCTGATACGGGGAGGAAAGCGAGGTGACTCATCAAGTGAGTTGAAAAGTTATTCTGTGATTCTTTTTGACTTGTAACACTAGGAATGAATGCTATGCAGGAAGTTGTAGGGGTTGTAGCTGTGGTGGCTATTATCACGTCATCGTAATTGAATCACCATTGAAAATTCCCTATCTACTCCGTCAATAGCTATTTGCAATTCATATTCGGGAAAGGAAGTGTTTTTCTTACTACCACCTCCGGATCAAAGAAGTGGCGTGAAAGTAACGAGTTCCTCAGAATCCGTGGATGTTTGCATGCCTTGCTTTGCCTTATCGTAGCTAGGTAACTCAAAGCGATGGCGGTTTTTGGCTGTTATCAGTGTTCCCAGCATACACAACTGTGGGGTTGCGAGGCATGGTTAAGCGCTGTGCGAAACGGGGGTGGGGGGTCGCAAAAATGTTGGCCCGAAAATTAGGGTTAGAAAAAAGGGGGGGGGGGGCGTGATCGCAGAAATTTCGGTGTTCGAAAAGGAACATTTGGTGAAGATATCCCAAAAATTGTCAAAATTTTTGGTCACCAAAAGAAAGGATCCTTTGGTGCTTATGTTTTAGACGCTCGAGCCCCACTTCTAAACAAGTTTAAGCGTCTGACTTTCTAAGTAATTTAATATAAACTGTCGAGAAATCGCGCTTCGGAAGGGATCGCGAAAATTTCGGATTTGAAAAAAAACGAGGGGGAGGGGTCGCTCCGATTGCGAAAAGCCTCGCTTGACCCTGTTGCGAGGTAGCACGATAGACTTAGTCGTTAGACAGAATGTTAAGGTCGGTCAGTTTCTTGACGAACGACAGCAACACCAGGTTTGTTCATTAACAAAAGAAAGATTAACAATAGCATTGATCGATGTGAATGTAAGAACTTAGGCCCCCGTCATAGTCGGTGGATCTACTGAGTCCCACCGGGTCGATACGCACCGAATTCGTGGGAGACTGGTGCAAAACAATCAACCCACTAAGTCCGACTGCAACCATCTGATGCCCACCGCAATCCCCCCGGTCGATACTGATGGTTCTCATGAGTAGAAGGGCGGGGCCAATGCACCGACTGAGTCCGACTGAGTCCCGCTGCGTCTCAACCGAAATCAATCCACCCCATCTGTCCAATGATGATTTTCAAAAATGGTCCACGAGTTGAAGACAAAGACATGCTGAAAACAAGAAAAATCAGCCACCAAACACTCTCCGATTCACAGCTGAGGTGATAATCGTCACTATCAATTGCGTGTTTCGCAGAGGAACTGGCAGGCGCTGGGGACAACCGGGTTCAGTCGGTTGCAGACGGTTTTTCCGCCCCAGACTCATTCGGACTCACCAGGTTTTTCGACGAAGTCTGACGGGGGCTTTATGGTCGACGGTTGGTTGACAAGGCAGGCAGTTGTACGTGATGACGAACATGTAAGGGTGTCGCGACGGTTGCCGTCCTCCACTCCGTGTCTGCTTTCATCCATCCTGCAGCATCGGTCGTCACGGAGTCGCCGGCCGGCCGCTAGTCCGACATTACAACTGGAACCAGAGGACTTACGCGCGCGCCCTTGCTTAAGCCTGCCAAGCGGATGAATATGTGTAGTATTTGCATTGTCTCACATGGGATAGGCCCTACAGCCTCTGACCACGCTCCACAACGATACGACGCGCCACACTAGCACAATACAGAAACGACACGTTGCTCACCCATCGTATATCAGATCACACTTCCCGCTATACTCTGCGGTTGAAGATGCAATAGTCAATAAATACAGTGTTTACGCGCAATACCATACTTTCATACAGCAAAACAATACACTCTTTGCTGGAACTTCTATGAGACCTGAAAATAATCATTAAAAACACACGCAGTTCTAGCACCGCACTACTCCCGTGGGACGCAGACCTCGCCCAGTTAGCTACGAGGGTAGTGTGGAGCCAGCAACGACCCCTGCTCATAGCGAGGCATGCGAGCCGACGTGTCAGTAATCGCAGAGTGCCTGCCAGAGGAAACGGGGCTTTACCCGAGATAGTTTGGAGTTGTAGTCGTCGGCAGGAGTCGCTGTCGTTGACGCAGCTGGAGCTCTTCTTCTGTGACCTTCGCACGTCCACTCGACCATCAGGCGTTGACATGAGCAGGAACTGCAGGCGCAGGTCGCTACCGCATTGTTAGAACCATCGGGCAGGAGAAGTCGAGAGCAGCTGCCGCACGCCGTCGTTGCACGCACACCAGAATGAAAGATGCCCGGCGCGCAATCGATAAGGGGGGCGCCGAGTTGTTTACGATTATCGGTATACGGTAGGAGTCGTGGCGGGACCAGGGCGTGAGAGTACGCCAGGCGCGGCCTTTTAAGGAATTAAGTCGTACGGAAGTCACGATTACTGGGGGCCACGCGAAGAAGATGACGTCTGGCATACGCGTTGGTGCCGAAGCTAGCTCCTCACTTAGTACACACCACATGACCTACTCCAATTCTACAGGGAGCTGGCGGGCCCTACTAATAATCGACTCGGAACCGCTTGGCTTGTCCATGGGGAGGTATGCAGGCGAAGGTCTGCTGGTCGTCTCTAGCGACGGCAGGTCTATATCTCCTCTCAAGGCAATTTACTATAATGTGGGTGGAGAGAGCGGCACCTACAAAACAATGCAGTTCAAATACATATACATACAAATATAATATACAGATATACATGAACGCAGTTTAGCTCTTCTGGAGACGCAGTTGACAATGAGTTGACGTTGACGAGATAGTGGATGAGGCGGTAGACGAGATAACGGCAACGAGTTGGATGGCATCACGGCTTGACGGAACGGCACGATTGTTTGGTTTGGACGAGTGAGGCATATATGCAGCTTGATGGTACATTGGTGGAGCCGATATTGCCCATAGATTGCCCGCATAAACAGATCGAGACACATACCCAGCAGCATTGCGGGGTTGCCCTTCACCAGATCAAGTCATAACGCGGCGATGCCTGTAAATACACGAGAACACGCGGGGTTTATTCGGAGTGTGTTTTACACTCAATTCTTACGCGGGTCAAATTTAAGTGAGCCTTCTCTCCCTCATCTGTGTGTTACAAGAGGAACCCAGGTCCCCGGAGGCACGAACTGGTGAAGATAACCCGGGGGCCTGTAAAAAGGATGTTCTACGACCACCCAACCGCCCCCGGCGGTGATTGACCCGGATACCTGTGACAGCAGCCTGGTAAGGTTATCAACATTGCAGGCCGTCACGATGGATCCTGGCTGCTGTCACGTCCATGATCTGCTCTTCGTCACTTGATGATCGTGGACCAAGTGCGGCTTCTTCTCGTCTGAGAAGAGGCTCTTGCTCACCAAAGAATCTGTAATTAGACCTCCCGGGTGAGTAAATAAGAAACAGAGGAGGAGGACTCTAAGCCTCACCCCACAACGCGCGAGTAAAATACTTTTCAAAACGATTAACTATTCTATTACACGTATATAAACGCGCAGATAAAAATGAGTTCAACTTACTGTTCCCATCGATTTTTCGCCCGTAACGATAGGTAACGTTCTCCCGTATCATCTCGTCCTTCACGAACAAAGCCTGAGCCTCCTTCCTCATACCCTTCCTGCAGCAAAAGAGACAAGCAAGTCTCTTGGGAGGTCCGCGGTCGCTTGCCGAAGACTTGCACACAAAAGGCTGTGTGATGTTGCGATGGAATTGCAAGCCCTACAAAGTCCTATGCGCAAGGGGACACTCTGCTTCAGAGTGTTGGTGACCGCACAGCGCCCATTCCTAGCATGAATGCGAGATCCTGGTTCAGGAAATATACTTGGAATTTCACCACATTGCGAGGAATAGTGTTTTTGGCCGCAAAGGAAGCATTTGGTGACCGAGCAGTTTGGGTCTTGAGTGCGCGGTGGAGGGTTAACCCTGCGCTGTACGCCGAGGTCGCGAGCCGAGTTGTTGGAAATAGGTCGAATTGACCTAGCCTGGGGGCCAGCGGAAATGGGACCCGAGGGGGTACGCGACGGGATGGAATAGAGCGGCGCGATGGCGAAGGGGTGCGCACAGTTTGCGAACCAGATGTGGGACCCGATGGGTTGGTAGGGACCCTAAAGCGCTGAAAGGAAGAAGCGGCAACACGCGGAGCAGATGCTGAGCGGCACGCTGATGAAGAGGGATGAGGAGATGTTAGGCCGAGGTCGCGGCGAGGCAAACGCTGCTTGGGTTTAGGCGCAGAAGCGCAGATGTTGGGGGACCCAAGGACAGCTAAAGGGGGGTATGACCCTCCTTTGAATGCGTAGCTGGCGATATAGAAGGCGACGAACGAGATTGCTGCATGGCGATAGCAAAGCTGGTTAAGCTTTTACCTGCAATTACCCAAAAAATTGAGAGCTAATTGACCAGCAAGCAAGCAATGCGACACCAAATTATTAGGTCATGTAAAGCACTCGCGTTTTTGTTGTTATTGATATTTTGTAAAACGAGATAAAATTATTTTATATAACGAATTTTATGTTATAATGCTCACTGTATTATCAGCTTCTATTGATATATAACTTGCTTCACGTACCTTATAAAAAAAGTATTATTTTAGTTTTTGTAATATGTCAATCCTTTGTGCCGGAAAACGCTATTTGCGGGAAGATTTCTTTTTCATCTCAAGAAGAAAGCTACTGACGCGCACCAAATGCTTGCCCAAGCTTACGGGGATGCTGCTCCATCCATAAGAATCCCTGCCAAGAATGGTTTGAAGGTTTCAAATCGGGTGATTTTTGACGTTAAGGACAAAGATCGACCAGGACAGCCAAAAAAGTTCGAAGACGAAGAACTTCAGGCTTTGTTGGATCAAGATTCGGCTCAAACGCAAGAACAGCTGCGGCATCTCTCGGCGTCACCCAAAAGCAATTTCTATTCGATTGAAGGCAATGGGGAAGATCTCAAAAGGAAGGAAAATGGATCCCCTATGAGCTCTCAGAACGCAACAAAGAGCAGAGAAAAACAACTTCACAAATCTTGTTGGACCGATTCCAAAGAAAGTCTTTTTACACCGCATCATAACTGGCGATGAAAAGTGGGTGTACTACGACAATCTGAAGCGAAGAAAATCGTGGTTAGTCCTGGTGAAACAACAACTTCGACTCGCAAAACCAAACATCCACGGGAAGAAGGCCTTACTGTGCATATGGTGGATCAACGCGGCATACTGTACTATGAACTTCTTCAACTCCAAGCGAAACAGTTACCGCGAATCGCTATCAACATCAACTAGCGCAATTGCGGCATGAAATCGAAGCCAAAGAGACCAGAATGGGCGAGCTTGACACGAAAAAGTCATATTGTTTCATGATAACGCTCGACCTCATGTTGCTCGAACGGTAAAGGATACGCTAAAAGAGTTCAAATGGGAAGTCTTACCGCACCCGCCGTACTTCTCCAGACATCGCCCTGTCGGATTATCACCTTTTCCCGGTCAATGGCGCATGGTATATCAGCGGAGCAGCGCTTTCAAGATCGTCAAGATGTCAAAAAATGGCTCGATGAATGGGTGGAGGTCAAACCAGGCAAAATTTTTATTATGATGGAATCGCATAAGTTACCCAAGGACTCTAAGGGAAATGGTTGTTATTAATGACGGAAATTATTTTGAATAAAAATTTTGTTTAAGTATGTACCAGCTTAATAGTAAAAAGCGTAAAAACGCGGCAAATTAACAATTCTAGACTCCAAATTAGCAACAAGTGAGAACAAGCCCCAAATAGAGATGGGTTTATAGTAAGTTGAGAAGATTTTTAAACGCGGTTTTGGTTTTTGAAAAACGATTGAAATTGCTATATTTACGATAGCGAATAAACGAATGAATACACGAACGTGTTATAGATGCATGAACGCGGTGGTAGATCAAAAACATTCCCAAATGGGGAAGGTCAAAGAAGGCACATACTAATGTGCGAGACTAAACTATTGATTGCTAAATATTGATTAAAAACTAGGAAAGTTTATATACTATTAGTAGAAGGACTAAGAATTTTACTAAATACTATTAATCTTAAAAGGAAAGCGAGATTTTTGAGTGTTGTCCCAACTTCTCAAAGCTACTGGAACGCGATGAGGCAATGAGACAACACAATACAAAGTATAGGGTACTGGCCAGGTTGCGTGGTGTTTGTAGCACGCGGTGTGAGCAGTGGACATATATTTTTAAAGAGATTATTACAGTAAAAAACTTAAGTATGAAGCGTACGTGGGATTTTCTTGGGCTCTAAGAGCAGCAGGATGGTACAGACTAACTCGGAGTGGGACCACACGTACGCAGTAAGGAGGTGGAGGGTCGTATAAAATGGGTGGTCCACTGCTCTGATGAATGACCGCTGCGAACGGGGTTAGAAAGACGACAAATATGAAAAAATCATACGAGGAAAAACTCTAGCGCTGCGTGTACTAACGCCGCGCTGTCATCAAACTCAACCTCATAATAAACCATTAGGGTACCTGACCAATGCTATGACCTTGTACGATGTTGATGCAGAAGAATAATGAAGTCATTACGACGCGACAAGCCAAATGTGAGATGAGACACGGCCGAGTGTAGACGCGATGAGTCACCACTGGCTGCTTGAAATTGGCTGGCATTGTACGTCGCTTCGTTTGAATTGAAAGCGGCAGACACGCTGCGCGACGAGACGCGTCGCGTAATGTGCCGCTGAAGCACATTTACTTGACGGTGTTAGTGTCAGAACGGGGGAAATCGTCATAGTCGATGCCTAAAAACGATAGTAAAAACGACAAAAACAAAGAGTATTAAAAGCACAATTAGTGATAAGTAATAAACTTATGCGCAGTTTTAGCTGCACGTCTCGGCTGAACACGCGGATTGACTGCTGGAGGTGTTGTGGCAGTCGAATTCTCCGGTGTTGGTAGATTCCCTTGATGACATCTGCGAAGGCTGCAACGAACTTCCAGCGGGTAGAGATGAGACAATGACCTAGCTCAAGTCTTACCGTTGGCCATAGGCCGGACGTCGGCTGTGCGAGCACAATTGTCCTTTAAGCCGTAGTGAATTTTAACGATAACACCATACGGCCATTGGCCACGGGATAACTTCTCGTCATAAACGAGTACTACATCACCTACCTCTGGAGTACTTTTCGAGTAACTTCGCTTGCCGAATCTCGAACCTGATGTCTGTCCCGTAACGCGGCGAGGTAGTCGGAGTGCCAGAGATCCCAAAATGCATTGAGAACGCGGATTGTTTCCTTGTACCATCTCGTTAAGCGATGAGACGCGTCGTCCAAATCGTCCAACGTTGACTCAAACGGCGGTAGTTGAATCTCCACTTCCGGAGGAAATGAAGTCTATCGGCCGGAGTACGTGGGCGAACGGAGTACCTTGGCCTGAAAGAGGAATTATAGGACGCGAATTCATGATCGCTTCGATCTCTGAAATCGCTGTTTTCAAGATAAGCCTACAAGCGGCAGAATCGCGCGGCCTACAGACTTTTGCAGAAGCGCAATTTTTAAATAGCGCGAACCATTACGCTCATAAAAACCAATTCCTTTCCATGGGGACAGAGGTGTAATGAACTTCCAGGTTATTCGATGATCCACGCAGAAATCCCAAATTGGTTGCCGGTTCTTCTTGGCGTAGATAACCTTCGTGGGATCGCGTCTTCTACAGCATGTGAAATGTCGATGGAGTTATCGCTATAAACAATCTTCGGAGTACCACGTTGAGCTAGAAAGCGTCGGAAAGGTAAATAAACTCTTGAGCGGTATTATCGAGTACAAGTTCCAGGTGCACAGCACGCGTGGACATACAAGTGAAAAAGACATAACCACACCTTCCTCGTCTGCTGCAGAGGTTCTCTGCAGACAAGCGGACCAAGCGTAGTCAACGCCGACGTTTTGGAAAGGTTTGGAACGCGTAACGCGTTCTCGCGGTAGAGGAGGCATCTCCGGATACCGGTAGGCATATCCATTAAATCTCTTGCAGGTAACAACACATGTTTGCAAGACCTTAGGAACAGTAGTACGAGAGGATGGAAGGAAGAATTGCTTCCTGCAAGTTCACCATGGTGCTGTGAGCACCTGAGTGACGCGATTTCACGTGGTAATACATGATCACGAGATGCGTAAGTTGATGAGATGGTACCAACAGCATGGGAGCGGTCTCCGAACGGTCCGACACGAGCGGGACACCGAATAACGCCGTCGATTGCTCGACTGGCATTGAAACGGTGAAGGTATAGCCGCTTCCAACTGAGGATTCACTCTCGCGATAATGTGCGAGAACGAGAGCATTTTCTCAGCGGTGTGGACGACTGAAACCTCAATTTGCACATACGGGGGTAAATAGAAGCGACAAGCGGCAATTTTCGAACCAGCTTTACGCGCAAATTGAGCGAAACGCGGTCGAAAATTCTGCGCCTGATAAAACGAAGTATATAGATGGTAATATACTGACAAGCTTCATATACCGGGTTGGTAACCAAAAATGGCAAAACTGATCCGGAACTTACCCTTCGCGATGACATTCACCTCAGAATACTCCTTTTGGACGTCTTCACCACTAGTAGGCGGAATAGTGAAGTCCAAATCGTCGTCCGGCCATTCCTCTAACAGGGTAAGCAGAAAGGAGGCCAGTCCACCACATGTGATTTTGGGCATCCCTTGACGTGAGACCGCGAGTAGCGCAGTCTGCGGGGTTGTTGTTGGATGCCACATAGTGGAATTTCACCGTGATGGTCCGGCTTTCATACTCCGCAACGGCGTCTGTATAGACTTGACCCTGTTTCCAATGAAGGTCTTGAAATTTCGGCTTCTGGTGGAGTGGATCCAGTGCAGGACGATCTGAGAGTCTGAGAAGAAATGGATTACGCTGATAGGCAGCTCGAGATGTTTCACCAAATACTTGGCCACCCGATTGACGCTGTTTAGGAGCTGCGAGAAGCTCTTGCTCGTGGAAATGGTCATCGGCTTGATGTCGTTGAGCCGCGATTTTGCCATAACCAGACGGGATGTTGTTAAATCCGATGAACGACAGACCAAATAGGCATTAACAGCAGGCATAGAGACGCTGGGAGGCGTCTCCAAACACGCAAAGCTCTAAAGAACGCGTGCAAATTAGACGTAGGGGTAAAACTAACCGTGGTATAGGTGGGCAGGCGATGTTGGAAGATCCTGTGAAAGAGTCTTCCATCGCTGAAGATCCGCTGGGTCCAGCGGGGTATCCCCAACCCAACTGTTTGATCCATAGATCTTGTAGAAACACCTTTGCAGCAGATGGCGCTAAAAACGGGGTAAGCAAACCAAGTGGGTCATATATAGACGCGAGCGCACGCAAGAGCGGTACGCTTGGTACTTACCTCCATTTTCGTAGTCCTGATATCCAATAGACAATGTAAGGGCATCTCTTCTACACATCCATGGTATACCTAGCAAACTCACCTTCGTTCTATCAGCGACTCGGTCGTTGTAAGTGGGTGATCGAAGAATTGACAGCTTCTGAATTGCACAAGAACTCGCGAAGGTTCATGTGCATGCTGTCGAAAAACGGCTTTGGCAAGCTGATATTTTTGCTTTTTCTAGCCTCTTCTTGTAGAAGCAGCTCCGAGGATGACGTTGTCGACGTAGGTGTACTCTTCTCGGGATTTCGTCATTCAACGGGGTCGCGGAAAGTCGTAGGTAGAATTGAATGGACGCAGCAAGTAGGAACGGCGATGCGTTGACACCAAACGGAATGCGAGTAAAAAACGCAAAAAACGTAAGTTGTGAGGTGATGGAGAGTTTTAAGAAGCGGTCTTTTAGCCATAGAAACCTTGTCGCATCCCTGCTGTGAAAGCTGAAGATGGATTTGATGGAAAGCTTTCTCCACGTCCGGCGATTAGCAGATAACGATGTAGTCGAGCGACGCAGCAAATTTCCCGTAAGTTCCGGAAGGAGTGTAGAGTCCCTTGGTGCAAGCAGTCAAGTTGAGATCTGTGCGTACCGGTGCGTTTCGGATGAAGCATCGAAAACAACTCGGAGCTTCGTAGTCGACGAGGATTCCTTGTAAACCGCCTGGTGCGGGATGTAATAGACGCGCGGGAATTGTCGAAGACGTTTTTCTTGAACTTCCCCCAACGATTCCGGCGGTGATATGGATCCTCAATCGTCTGGCAGCATATCGGCTCCAAGTGCTTCGGGCTTCTTGCTGAGGTTTCTGAAATTTGCGCCAAAAGGGCGACTATATGCTACCTGTTTGTTATCCGCCGTCAGGATCTGGAAACCGTGTTTTCCACGGGAATTGAAACATACAAAAACATTGTTATCAAAATAGGAAGTATTATAAAACTCTTGAAGGGATTTCTTTGTCCAACTTAAGCAGTCCGCTTTGGGGGTCGTGGATCGTTCGAAAATTCCTATTGAGTCGAAGCGACCAAAAGGCGCTGGACTGCTGCGTCGTCGTCAAGCATCGGGGTCTCGGACGAGAGTGGATAACGGGGGCTTCCAGGCTTGCTGGAGGCGCTGCCGAAAATCCTGGCTACCCTGGAAACAACTGTACCGGAAACGCGAATGACTCAAAGCCATACCTGAGGGCAGGCAAATGGGAGTGTCAGCTGGAGACGATGTCCCAGAAGTGGTTCGATACCGATACGAGGATATCTGGTAGCACAGGTTCCGATCCACACGATGGTAAAGTCCGAGTTCGTGACGCTGGATAAATTCTACGTCATTGTCGCTGAGGCACGGTGGATGTTGTGCAAACGTGAGAACGTCGCTTGGTGGTGAGTTCGATGCTGAAATACCTGTCAAGCAAGCTCGACCAAACTTACCTGGACGATACAAGAAACTTCCGTTGTTCTGACAACCACCAAAACCGACGAAAGTACGCGGTTTGTTATCAGTCGACTGCAATCCCAAACGCTGTGCTGTGCCAGAGCAGATAAAACTTTTCTGCGCGCGCCGGAATCAAGGAGTAAGATTACATCCTCGGAGCGTCGTGCGGTAACGGCAGTTCATGGCTCTGGCTGTGACGAGCATAAGCGAAGGTGTGGATTTACGCGGTACAACCGTAGATGATCCAATATTGCTGATAGTACTGTAGAGCATCTGGAGCTGTTCAGCTTCATCGTCCGGGACGGAAGCACATGGTATTGTGCTGGATAGACGAATTGCGGCGCAAATTAGGAGAATTTGAGCGCTTCCCTGACGGGAGAATGAATCGAAACGTGCGACTGGAAGATTGCGGGCGAGTACCGTACGGACGGTTAGGGACTGATATGACCTACCAGACTGATGCCACACCGATCTCGCGATGGGGAGCGAGATGGACTGCTCCTTTGACCTTTCACGTGTCCTGTCGTCTCGTCGAACGGGACTTCTTGACGAATATCGGATCGCTTCTGGAGAACGGTGACGCTGGCGGTCTCGGCTTCCGGACGGTCGCTGTGCTCATAGCGCTCAGCATGGAGGAAACGCGCCGGTCACGAGGACCTTTGCGTGTCATGACGGGCAAAAGGAGAACGTGGTGGTGATCTCCTCCACATACACGGCACGCGGAAGAGTTGCAGTCAATACGCAAACGGTGACTGCCACCAAGGCACTTCCAACAGAGATCGCGAAGTTGAACGATGTTGCGGCGTGAACCGGTACTGGAACATCTAAATAGCATTGCATAGAACGATGCTGGTTAGGTGACTTTACAAAAACAACATTCCCCGCAGGACTGTTTACGTCCCGTGGGCGACTTAAGAACGCGATGTTGAGCGTTGCGGGTGCTGGAATATTCACAGAAATACTGTCCGAAAGGGCTACGGAGTCGTCGTATTTCTCCCTTGGATGCGATGATGCGGTCCAGTTTCTGCATCACCTGGTCCATGTCGAAATCTGCGTCGGACTGGAACTCCAAGTCGTGGAAGCTTCTGCCGGATCTCCGCAGGAAATCTTGTTCTTGACGGCATCAACAACGTGGTAAAGAACGTTCCGAAAGGATTTTTCTTTGTACTTGTTGAGTCCCTGCAAAAATACCTTTTAACGCGGAACCAAGTTTTACGCAGATCAAAGTGCCCCACGCTGGACGTGCGGGTGGGATCTGCTGCAACTGCTGGTGCAAGGTAACACGCGTTTTTGGTGCGGACGATCGTAAAAGGAGGCCTTTGAAGGCCTTGACCAAGGCATAGTAGTCGCACTCGTCCGGATCCAAATCCTGGAGAACCACTTGAGCTTCTACCTTTCAACAGATTCTGCAAATATAAAAATTACAGTGTGTGCGAGGCGCAATAGCAGAGTTGTTATGAACCGGCAAATTTCGAACGCGCACCAAAACCGACGATATGAAATGGGTTATATCGCCACCTGAACGGCTCGAGCGTGAGCTTCAAGCGAGCTGCAACGGTGAATATGGTTGTTGCTGAGAGAGGGCGTGGCACACCCTCCCATACCACCCGCAAGGGGAAACCAGTGGGATATAAAAACGCGGTGTCTGGTGGCTGCGAAAACGCAGAAATCGCGGAGCTGCTGATTGACGCTGGGCATTGCGTGGCGACGTGCTCATTTGACCTCCCTCTGAACCGCGGCAGGTATTAAGCTGTCACATCGGTCATCGCTGTCTGACGACAGCTCTCGATCCAGCATGTTGGTAGTATTTAGGTTCTCATTGAGGGTAGTCGCATGAGGGGAACTGAGCCTCGATGCAGTACGGTCATCAACGCGGGACTCGTGCAACGAAATCGGCATATGCATCCCCATCCCCTCGGAAGGATTCGGAGGATTCTCCGACGTAATAGCTGGAGCAGAAGTTGGCGTCTTTCCTGAACATGACGCAGGGCAACACGGATGGCGGCCAAATGCGACTCGATCGCTTGTTTGCGATCTTCCAGACATCTTCGCTTTGTCCTCCACGCGAGTGTCGAAACGGCTGCAATAGGATGAGTGGGGATCGTACCTCGTTGGCCACTTCCAACGCTGGATTACGTTGGCCCTAGAGTCAGAATTCAGTCTTCAGAATACCAATTGATGCTTCATGATGGCTGAACGCGTTTGCAGGTGGTAGACTGCGATTCCAAGTCTGCAAAGAGTAAAGAGTGAGTGTTGTGCTGCGTCGCAGGGTAGCCCTGGCCATAGGCGCCCTACGACAGAGAAAGCGCAGAATTTTAAGCGACGCTGGCCTTGCAAAAAAACTGCGACATAAACAAGAGTGGAATATTGATATATCTACCCAGAAAATGTGAACCATGAGCAAGCAATTGTGACATAATAGTATGTGGGTGTTGGGAACGGAGACTCATGAAGAATAATTCGTGAGACGGACTAATTAAACGGTGGCGTTACTAGGGGTTATTGTGTTGCGAAAGACCTGACGCGGGCCTCCTCACAGCTTTCGGCTGCACCTGCTCCCTTGACGCGTCCACTGGCCATCAGCATCCTCCTCCTCCTCCTTGTCCCCTTCATCCGGTGCGTGCCACCCGGAGCGGCGGAGGGGAGAGACGCGACCACAGGGGAGAGGGGTGGGCTCTGTCCCAAACGCTAGGTCCCCTTGTAACGCTCTGACACCTCTAACTTACCTAGCAAGCACCAATACCTAGCGCTGCATAGCCGCCGCTACGCAAATTACCTAGACCTATATGCCGGGATAAGGGGCGCACGCGGGTTCGGATCACGCCAGCCAAACGCAGGTTTCCCACGCCTGGACTGCGGCTGGATGCACCATGTCGCGACGGTTGCCGTCCTCCACTCCGTGTCAATGGCTTTATCCATCCTGCAGCATCGGTCGTCACGGAGGGGTCGGCCGCTGGTCCGACACAACTGAACCGGAGAGGACTTACGCGGCGCCCCCTTGCTTAAGCCTGCCACGCGGATGAATATGTAGTATTTGTTACATTGTCTCACATGGGGATAGGCCCTACAGCCTCTGACCACGCCCACAACGATACGACGCCACATAACTAGCACACAGAACGATGCAGTTTCCACCATCGTATATCAGGATCACACTTCCCGCCATATACTCGCGGTTATGATGCAATAGTCAATAAATACAGTGCGTTTACGACAACACCATACTTTCATACAAAACAATACACTCTTTGCTGGAACTTCTTTATGAGACCTGAAAATAATCATTAAACACGCAGTTACACTCCACTACTTCCCGTGGGACGCAGATCCTCTGCCCAGTTAGCTGGGCTGAAGAGGGTGTGTGAGCCAGCAACGACTTCCCCGCTCATAGCGAGGCATGCGAGCCGACGTGTGTCAGGCACTCGCAGAGGCCAAGCCAGAGGAAACGGGGTTTACCCTGGAGATGTTTGGAGTTGTAGTCGTCGGCAGGAGTCGTTGTCGTTGACGCAGCTGGAGCTCTTCTTCTTGCGACCTCGCACGTCCACTCGACCATCAGGCGTTGACAGGAGCAGGAACTGCAGGCAGGTCGCCACTGCGATTGGAGAACCATCGGGCAGGAGAGTAGTCGAGAGCAGCCGCCGGCACGCCGTCGTCGCAGACGTGCACAATACCAGAATGAAGATGCCCTGCGCAATCGATAGGCGGGGCGCCGGAGTTGTTTGACGATTATCGGCATACGGTAGGAGTCGTGGCGGGACCAGGCGTGGAGACGCCAGGCGCGGCCTTTAAGGAATTAATTCGTACGGAAGTCACGACAAAGGGCAAACATGCTCGCCATCCTACAGTGTTGTGCAAAACGTTGAGACCCCCGTCATAGCTGGACGATAGTTCACTCGATTGACACGGAAGTAAGGCACGCAAAACACGGACAAAAATTCTCCATCGATAGTCTCTCCTAGATCGTCCGTGGCCCCCCTGTCCCACCCCCATCGAAGTTGGATCAGTACTACCATATACACAAATGCGGCGTTCAGAAAAGGGCCGCCTATGCTGGCTGGCGCATGAACGACCTAGGAGAATTACGTCCGACCATCGTTCAACTACCATAGAGGCCTGAGCACTCTACAGTCTTCTTTGATATCAGCATCAATTTCCAATATTGTGTCACTACAACATTACACTCGGATTCAGAGTCGGCATACACCAATAATTGGCACGCTCCAACTCCTGCGCGTGAAAATGTGCACGCACACTCGCGTTTATGCGCGTATTTTTTCGGTGTCGTACACCATAAAACCAAACAGTACGCGCAGATTGAATTGACGCCGCCTGCGTCTCTCCCGTTTCGTAGGGCCACTCTCGTTTTCTTCTGTCTCGCCTCTTAATTGTGCACGTCGTTCCACCCTGCTACCCTTTCTTTCCATTTCCACATACACTCTTCCTCTCCGTCTCCGCCGCCGATTGCTGCTCACCCTATCATTCATTGTATTATTTATGAATATGATCGTGCTCTAACGTCGAATTCCCCGATCTTTTTGAAATATTTAAAGGCAGTGGTCTCGATGAAAAACGTTATCGGAAAAACTACGAAAATCAGCTGAGATCAAATACAGCTGAAAAACTATGAAGGTAGCGCGATGAAAAACGGGCTAGATTTAGAGTTTCTAGGACACAAAGAATCCAGTTCGTGCACACGTGCACAGCGACGACAAAAAAGATCGCAGTCTCATGCCGAGCAGTCAAAAATCATCGACACTCAGAAGGAGAAATTAATGCAAATTCACCTAAAAAACAGTTGAGCAATGAAATAAAGCGCTCCAGTCAATGATTTAGACTATATGTGTACATAAATTCAAAGGTTCATTGATTGAAATTCAATTTCAAGCCAGCTGATAATCTTGATAATAGAGATCATAGATGCCGATGATGTGGAGTGGACTCGTTCACCATCAAAAGACAAGAAAGTCCAGGCTTCAAATTTGGCTCAAAACAGTTGTTTTTTTAACAGTTCTTTTCTCATATGTCCTGATACTCGAGACCCAGAAAAGGGTTTAGAGAGAAAAAAACGAGTAGCATATTTGATCGCAACCACTGCCTTTGAAGGCAGCATGCACGCTCGTAAACGTGGTTGGCATAACAATATGAATCGAATCGTACGGCTTACAACATAATGCCTACACATTTTGAAATGTCAAAAATGACCGACAACGCCGCTACATGAGTAAGAAGTTGGCCACGGCTCATTTTCACGCTCTGTATTTGCCATTTTCCTCCAACGCAGGGCTGCTGGGTCATCTTCGCCGTCAGTGACGTGTGTGGTTCACTTGTTAGGCAATCTACCAGCAGTACCGACGGTGAATATGACCCAGCAACCTTACGTTGCAGGAAAAGAGCAAATACAGGGGGCGTGAAAATATAGGGTAGGGCCAACTTCTAACTCACGTAGTGGCATTGTGGGTCGTTTTTGACACTTCGAAATGCGTAGACGTTGTAATCTGGGCCATACCATTCTACTTGCGTAGTTATCTCAATCACGTTTACGAGCGTGTATGCTGCCTCTAAAGGCATCTTTCGAGCTGAAAATCAATTTTGATTTCTCAAGCTCAATTTCATGATTGAACCCGGTAGACCACAGTGGTAAACTTTGGCACGACAAAAACGTGGGGCGATGCGGTTTGAAAGCGTCAAAGATGAAAATCCGCCACCAATTCTCACCAGTCATCTAGCACTTTTTTCTAGAATGTTGATGCAACCGTCAAACAACATGAAAAATAGTTACGGCTCAAACCCCACATGCAGAAAAACTCCGAAAATGACAGCGACGAGGCCTCCAAAAGCAGAAAAACTCCAAAAAAGGTTTTGGCGCGAAACTCAAATTCGTATTTACAATATGTTCCGGTTGACTTTTCTTTACAAACTAAGGTTTTTCATGGGCCCCTTTGACATTTTCGTTCACTAGAGAGGCCAAGCTACACAAAAACATGAAAAATTAATATACCGTTTTCTGCGCGTACGATGCCTTTAATTAAGGTAAATTAAAAAAAAATACTCTGAATTAAAATGTTTGTAGATAAGGAGAACATCAGGGGCCGGATTCATCAGCGCCGGGTTGGGGTAGGGGCAGGGCAGTCGGCATCTTTGACGATCGCATTGCGAGGGCAGTAGATCATCTAATCAATCCACTAATCGCAAAGTGTTCACAGTGGCAAGGCACTATTGATTTTGTGGTTTACGAAGATCTTCAAGGACGCAGACTGCCCTGCCCCTGCCCCAACCCGGCCTGTTGATGCATTCGGCCCCAGAAGCCACAACCGCGCTTTCGAATCACTGAAAATGAAGCGCATCATAAAATTTGAACTATCAAGATGCAAAAGTCTGTGGAAATGACAGAAAGTGCTTTATCACGGGAAGAAAAAAGTTAAAATACTCCACACATTTAATTTTTTTACGCAACACTCGGTTGTGCTATGCCCGCCTCAACGACTCGCTCAGGCCCCCGTCAGCCTTCGTCGAAAAACCTGCTGAGTCCGACTTAGTCCGAATGAGTCCGGGGCGGAAAAATCGGAAAATCGGAACGTGTTTAGTGGCTATTTTTTGTTTTCAACGTGTCTTTGTCTTCAACTCGTAAACGATTTTTAAGAATCATTATTGGACAGATGGGGTGAGAATGATTTCGGTTGGGACGCAGCGGGACTCAGTCGGACTCAGTCGGTGTATTGGCCCCGACCTTGTACGCATCAGAACCATCAGTATCGACCGGGGGATTGGGGTGGGCATCAGACGGTCGCAGTCGGACTTAGTGGGTTGAATTTTTGCACCCGTCTGCCACGAATTCGGTGCGTATCGACCCGGTGGGACTCAGTAGATCCACCGACTATGACGGGGGCCTCGAAAACCAACAATGAAATAGGCGGATAAGGCACAGCACATAGTCAGGGGGCCGCTCAGGGCTATCTAGGGCTCGTTTTCAGTCGTTCCCGTCCCCATTATTGTTCAATGAGGCCAGTACATCCGATTTCCGGTGAAAAATCGAAGGCTGTTTTCGTCGTGAACATTTCCTTTAATGATCACCACCGTGCGAATCTACATGCGAAACGCTAACTTGTACTCAATCAAAACTCGGAAAAGTCGAACAGCTAACGATTTCCTAGCTACAGTTTGACGCGCCCCGCACAGCACTGAAATACACATTGTATTGTTGATCTACGTAAAATGATAAGTTTGACAGGAGTTTGCTCTTGCTCAAATAGGACGGGAACATATGATTCAAAGGCACTGTTCACGATGAACTTCGTCCTTGGGTTTTCTTTGAAAATTAATAGTGGTAGCACCCAGAAGCAGAACAGTGTTGATAAAACGGATCTGGATTCCTTCCCAGAGGCGAAAATTGGTTTCGGAGATTACCCCAGTGGGCAAGTCCGGCCTCCTAGGATCTTGTTGTTGTCGTCAACACCGACACGTCTCTATCACTGTCAAGCTTTGACCTGCGATCAGAAGCAAGGGTTTTTAATAAAAAGAAAGTTTATATTTGAGAATTAACTGGCGAAAACTTCCGAAAATCTTCTTCAGGCTAAAATCTTTCCAATCCACAGTCTAATTAGACGAAAACCACTGCTGATAATTGCAGGTCAAAGCGTGACAGTGACGGAGCCGTGTCAGGCTCCGTCCATACGTGGCGAGAGCGTGCGATCACTCAAAATCGATGTTCATCGTGGACACACAATTCGCTAGTCTATCACAGGCGCTCCTTCTCGCGCGCCCTCGCCCGCTCGCTCTCGCGCGCTTGCGCCAGCCCCACGAAGCAAGCAGCAAGTTCCTAGCTCACTGCTCAATCACTAAAGCAGGTGGCATTAAACCTGTATCAAAACTACTGCCCTTGATTTCCAAAATCCCACCACGGAAGTCGAAAACCGTGGGAAATTGTCAGCCGTGCCGCCGAATCGAGCGATTGATCACCCGATCACATGTTGTCAATCGAATCAACACGAGGCAGGGGGTCTTTGCCTGTGTTAATTTGCGGGCATGGGCTGCTCCAGCGTTGAGGAGCGTCGAGAGGCGCACAACAACGGGAACGCCCGCTCTCGCCACGTATGGACGCTGCCTCAGTGTCGACGCCATCAAGTAGACCGAAGGAGGCCGGCCTTGCCCACTGGGTTTTTCAAACCCATTTTTTGCCTCTGGGAAAGCGTTTTGATCCGTTTTTTTTTTCAACACAGTTCTCCTTCTGAGGGCTACCACAAATGTTTTCGTTAAAGGCTCAAGGACTAAGTTTATCGTGAACAGTGCCTTTTATGACAGCAGACACGCTCAAAAGAAGTTGTTGAGATAACTACGCTGTTTGAGTCGTAGGGCCCCTAGTAGAACGCTCACACCATCGGAAGCGTCAAAAACGAGTCAAAACTACTAAATTTGAGCAATGTAAATCAGGAAATTTCGCCAGCCCCGTCCATTTTTATCCTATAAGAAGAACACCAGTTATTCCTGAATTTGCATGCAGTTTTCGACGTTTTATTTGTTAGTTTCCCATATTTCCAGCTTCAGACCTTCGACTTATGTCATAAAATCGATACCATTCTTAAAGGCAGCATACCCGCTGGTAAACGTGATTGAGATAACTACGGAAATAGATTGGTATGGCCCAGATTACAACGCCTACGCATTTTGAAGCGTCAAAAACGACCCATAATGCCGCTATTTTCACGCCCCCTGTATTTGCCCTTTTCCTGCAACGCAAGGTTGCTGGGTCCTACTCACCGTCGGTACTGTTGGTAGATTGCCTAACAAGTGAACCACACACGTCACTGACGTCGAAGATGGCCCAGCAACCCTGCGTTGGAGGAAAAGCTCAAATACAGGGGCGTGAAAATAGGGGGGGGGGCAAACTTGCTACTCCTGTAACGGCATTGTGGGTCGTTTTTGACGCTTCAAAATGCGTAGGCATTATGTCGTAAGCCATGCGGTTTAATTAACATTGTTATCCCAACCACGTTTACGAGCATGTATGCTGCCTTTAAGGGCCGCTCCCTGCTAAATTCATAAAGATACGCAGGCTGCACCGAGCTGACAAACCTCTCCGCGTTGACTGTACACCGATGGTGCCGCGAAATCATGGTATTTCGTGGAAACCGGTGCTGGAGATCGAAAACCCACCGAGAAGAAAAACTATCCAGTTTTGAATTATACCATGCTATAAAAATCATATATCATTCCATCAAAAGACATTAAATATTCGAAAACTTCAAAACTCTATCGAGTTTACAGCCGCTCATCCACTGCAGAAACTCAAGGATGAGATTTTACAATCATGTACTGATATGAGGAAAAGAATACTACTACAGAAAACCAGAATAAAGCGAGCCATGACAGCGGGCATCCGTGCACAAATGTACACCCCGTTATTGGCGTGCCAAAATGTGCGCGCCATTCGCGCGCTCACATTCGTGTATACCATTTTAAGCCACGCCCATCAAATGTGCGCGTTTTTGGCCGAAGTGCACGCGCACTCTGAATGGTGTATGTCGGCTCCTCTGAGAGAAATTACCTCTGCGGCTCCGCGATAGTGCCGCTTAGAAACCTACAGGCACCGAAGCGGCACTGTCGCGGAGCCGCGGCGGAGCTATCACGGAGCCGTAGTGGCAATGCGGCAGCGCCGCTTCGGCTCCGTAATAGTGCCGCAGCGGCTCAGGGAGAGTATCCGATATCAGCGATTTCGTTTTACCACACAGGATAGCACATCGTACTCCACGCGGGTTCACTGCTGCGCTCTCGCGGAGCCGGCGCGGTTCTAACGCGGATCCGCTGCGGTACTATCGCGGCGATGTCGAGGTTCGAGACACAGTAACAAAATAGTCTGATCACGGAGCCGCTACGGTACTGTCGCGGCACTGACGCGGCTAATTTTCTCAGAGTCAGGGCTACAAAAATTCTCCACAATCTTCCTCCACTTCTTGCCAGAACAAAATTCATTCAAGTAAAAGTCTTCAATCTAGAGTTGTGCAAAAGTGCAAGAACACCGAAATTTCTCTCTGCTTAGGGTCAGGCGGGTGTTGTCCGGCCGGACAACGGGGGGGGGGGGAAGCGTGGAAAAAATTTTCAAAAATTCTGAAACTGGGGGTTTTGGGCCAAAAATGAAGCTTTCTATTTCCGAACTTCTCGTGAGCCCTTTGCGATGCATCTCAACCCCACGTGTGTTTTTTTTCAATTTCTGCACATTTTTCATCAAAATTTTCAAAAAATTGTCTCGTGTTCGTCTTTCATTTTTTGCTTACAAATTTCACGATGTTGAACTTGGATACTGTGATCATTTCTCTGAATTCACTTTTCAGAGGTTGATAGAGACTTCTATGTTCTATTCATCAACTTGCGATTAGGTGGGTGAGTAGGTGATATAAAGTCTGGAGCATTCGTAAAGTGCTCTGCACTAATGAATTTCGCCAGTAGCAAACTGTCGTGCCTCATAACCCTCTGCGCTGCACAAAGTGAACATACTGCTGTTCTCGCAGCCAAAGTCCGGTCCGCATTTGCGAACCACGGCTCTTGCATGGCGCAGCATGATGATAATCGTGCTGGGGCTACGTGGCCCCGGGAAATCACCTTTCTCCCAGCACGATTATCATAATTTGCGTGATGCAGCAGTCGCAGTCCGCTAATGCGAACCGGAATTTGGCTCAGAGAACGACAGTATGTATACAGCACTTCATTACCATAAATATGGTTGTGACAGGGAGGCAGTTAGATAGCTCTTCAGACGAAGTCATAGAAGCAGAGTTTGCTGCGAATGCCTGGCCTTTAGGACAGTGTATTATCGTGAACGCTGCCTTCAATTTTCCAGAAGCCTGAATAGTTGCCCTTGTGTTCTTTCATGTCAGTTATACCCTGGAGCACAGTATCGTCCTTCCATTCAACCACACCGCTAACCACTTTGCACCACTATTCCCTCTTATCTAGGCGATGGTCTTAATGTGGACAATTTCAAAAAGGGGTTGAATGAATTATGAGAGAAGGGAAGCGATGGAAGAGCACTTCGTCTAGAATCTGCCCAATCATTAGGCCCTCGTCATAGTTGGACAATATTCCGTTGTCCCACTTGGTCGGTATGCAAGTGAAGCAAGCGAGACGACTAAAAAATTGTCTTTCGATTGTCCGTCATATGTCCCCCCGTATTCCCACCTAATTCCTGTGGTCGGTATGCAAGTAAGGCACGCAAAACGAGGATAATTTTTTGATAGCTCCCCCTAGGTTGCCTGTAGTCCCTCCCTCTCCTACCCCTATCGGAGTTGGGTCAATAATACCATTAGCACCATCGCGGCATCCCGTCCAGCTCGGCTTATGCAGGCGCATGGACAACCTAGGAGGGACTACGGACGACCTAGGCGAAACTACGTCGAACTATTGTCCAGCTATGATGGGGCCTTACAGGATAGAAAAGGGCGAAATTCACATGGTTCCTACGCGTGCTGGTGCGGAGCGGAGGTCAGAGACAACGAGAGAGCGGAGGGCAGACGGAGGCTGAAGCGTGGCGCCTGCCGCTCGCGCCTCGAATGATGTGAATTACGACGTTTTATAGAGGGTACGTCTCTGGTGATTCTCATTTTCCTTGACCCGGCCGCAACCTGTTGCGCTCACGCACGTCAGCACGAAAATCGCGCGCTATGCTGCCTTATTTCAGAGCACGATCGATTGACGGCTGTCATTTTCAGAAGTGCCCTCCAATCACTCCTTCTCGCCATACTGCGCCATCCAGGAACATTTCAATAGAGCGGGCTGTCACTAATAAAAGCGTCACGACTCTTGGCCCTTCCCCTTTTCTCCCGTTTTTGTAGTTTGACCACCTCAAGACCACCACCTCCCACGTCTATCCACTGATTCCCTTCTATCAAGAACAACAGCAAAAGTGCTGCCTATATCGTTCGTCATAAAGACTGACGTTAGCACAAGAAAGTCACTAAGCTCACAAATGCTTCTCTTTCATACAAACGATGGCCAATCGAGGCATCGCCCTATGGTCATCACACTCTGTCCCTACCCTTGCACGGTCAAATGCATTCATGCATGTGCGCCCAGAATATTTATAAAGTCTCCAGAAACTTTGAAAAAGTGGAAAAACTTTTTCTATATCCCATTTATGAAATTTGGGGAAAATTGAAACATCGCAAGTTTTTTCAGCTCCGTGTCCGACGTGGCATCCATTCGAATGTCCGTCCGGTGAATGTGTTCCAATCAAATATCTATGCGATGGTTCTCCCGACTGCTCTGATGAATACGATGAGAACAAGAGCATGTGCACTGCCGGTAGGGTTTTCTTGGCATCACTGATTAGGATTAGCCTTAGGGTTTCTGCTTGATTGAACGTTTTTGGGTCGTTTTTGGGTAGTTTTTTTTTCTTTTTATACAAACGGCATTGAATTCCTTGTGCGTAAACTCTATTCAATCACTGCATTAATGTTGGAAATTACTGTAAACTGTGCACAAGAAATTTCTGCTCTTCGCTTCCGGGAATCCTGACTTCCTTGTACTTGTGGTAAAACCGGGTGTATGCATACAAATGAGCGAACTATATACGAAACTCAATGCAATATCTTAGGGATTAGGAGGGGTAGGGCGAATCAGGGAGTCAAGCTCAGCTTCGATCAACTTTGAACTGTTGTATTTCAGCGACGAGGCCGCCAGTAGAGGAAACTTCAGCGTTTTTAAAAGCACTCCTCACAGCTCACGGCAAGGACTTCTTAGTTAAGGTACGTCAATTCAGAAGATATCTTATCATATACACTGGCGCTAAAACCGGCATAGAACCAGTAAGTTGGTAGTTGCACAAGTCAACTTCTTCCTTGGTGGGAGGAGAGCACAGACACTTAGCTAAAGAATTGAATGCAGATGTCGTTTTCTCTGATTGTTGTTTTATGACATCGCTCATATTTCTCCAGCCATCTCTGCCATCGTTCCTCAGCATACACATCCCAACTAACAGGAATCGTCCACAAGTCCATCCACTCAGACATACGCTGAGGATCTTCGAGAGACCCTCTCTGCTTGCACTTGCCGAGTCGGAGACGTCCATAGGCCACGGCATAGTTCGAAATGTGAATTGGGGTGGTTGGTAGCTTCGAGTTATTATCAGAGATTAACACAGCGTTTTAGATTTAGGTCGATAAATGAGCATCTTGACGGTGATAAGACAGAGTGTGTTGCGCTATTCCCAATCTGTTCCAATTTTCCACTTGTCAAAAGCTGATTTTACAGAAAAGGCAAATTCGCAATTTTTTTTTGCGGTTTTCCGATGGCGTGTTCAGGCAAGCTTTCACAGGTAGCGAAAATCGGAACAGATCGGAAATACCGCCACGGACCCTTCTTCTTCTTTAGCGTTTGTACCGCTTCAAAGCGCGGTTTGCTCTTCTGATACGCTGGCGAAATTTTCCTGTCTTGAGCCTGGTCAGGGTGTACACCGGCATCCTTCAGATCGGCATGCAGCGTGTCAAGCCGCCGTTGTTTTGGTCGTCCTTTGGATCGTTTGCCAGGTACATCTCGATTCAGGGCAGCTTTGCAAACGGTATCGTTTCCAGCACGCAGAACATGGCCATACCACCGCAGTCGAGCTTCACGGAGCTTTTCAGCAATTGGAGCAACGCCGAAACGCTGCCGGATGTCGTCGTTTGTGATGTGGTCCAAGCGGGTGACACCAGCAGACCAACGCAACATTTTCGTCTCCATCAAACCAAGTTTACGTTCTGCATCCTTGGTTGCAGGCCAGCACTCTGCGGCATACAGCGCAACGGGTCGCACAACCATTCGATAGATCTTTGACTTCAGGTGATCGGGGATTTTCTTGTCGCAGAGAACCCCATTTCAACCACGCTGCGCTCACATGAGAGGCAATTTCGCTTTCTAGACTGCAATCAGACGCGATAGTCGATCCAAGATACTTGAAGACTTCAGCACGCGGTAGCTCGATACCATCGATCTTGATTAACCCTTGATCATTTCCGTCCGTTGTCAGATACTCTGTTTTCTTGAAATTGAGACGCAGTCCCAATCGAGACAGCCGATCACTCCAGGCTTGCACCTGTCGCTCAAGGTCAGCCTTATCTTCAGATGCAACACCACATGATCGGCATACAGCGGCGATCATGGAGCCGGTTTCTGTAAGTCTCGTGTGATTGTATCCATCACAATGACAAAAAGAAGCGGGGACAGAGCAGATTCTTGGTGCACTCCGACAGAGATGGAAAATTCGGCAGAAATTCCTGCGGCGGCTTGAACACGATCTGATGGTACTATATCCACAGTAAACTGTTCTGTAACTCTACGCATGATGTCATCAACGGCGACGTTGAGTAGGAAAGGCCCTGCTACAGCTCCTAGCCGTACTCCTGTTCTCATCTTAAAAGATGACGTAAATCCGACGGGTGTACGAACGGCTGCTGTTGTTTCTTTGTTCATGCCCTCGATTAGTTGGAAATAATTTTCCGGGACTGCATCGGCACGCAGAGCGTTGAGCAGTGGATCACGATGAGGTGGTTCGAATGCGGCTTTAAAGGCAGTGTTCACGATGATTTTCGTTCCTAAGTTTTCCTTTCAAAACAATGCGTTGGCCACCAAGGGTTACCAAAAATACGGAGAAACGGCGAGAAACGCACTAAAACGCCTTATTTCAGTTAGATCATTTCCTGGTCTAGACTAGTTGTACGGGAGTATGAACATGTTATCGGTGGCTGTCATCGGTGAAAAATGGGGTTAGCCGGAAATGGAAGGAAGTTTTTTGCAAAACAGTATTAGTTGGGGTCCGAAGCAAAGAACTGAGCAACAGTAAGTGGAGAATTCTAAAGCACGGGTCCACAAATGATTTCATTGTCACCACAATTAGTTCCAGTGAGAGTGAAAAGGCGGGATGAGAGTGAAGGATTTCGTGCCCTTCTGGTGCGTTTTTCTCGATTTCTACGCTATTTCGGTTCTACCCGGGGGCCAATCAATCGATTTACCCATTAATCTCAAAAGTGAAGATTATCGTGAGCACTACCTTTAAAGCCCTGAGAGGCTAGCTGTAATGACTTCGATTATCGCTGCCATGCTTCAGTTGCTCTTCTCACAGCGAACTAGTGTTGTGAGAAGAGCAATTGAGTGGTCGATCTTCAATGTCTAAAAGCGGCTAAATTCTCTCTGGGATTTCCTTCGCGATATTTACTGAGTCTCTCAGGAATGATACGTTCCGAAAGCGTGTACATTACACGCAGTGGAGAGATTCCGCTGTGGTACTTGGGCTGCGTTAAAGGCACAGTCCAACCTCAGAATCGAAATTTAGTTTTTCTGCCTATCTTTAAGAAAAATTTACGCTGATCACAAAAGTGTCTCCAGAATCGTCCAGAAGTCACTACGAACGGAGTTATGGCCCCTCAAAGATGCTGAATTCGAACGGCGAAAAGTTCGCGGACGAGTTGTCTCGAGCTTGTCTTTTCTTGTTATTCGCAGCTATCGTTTTGGAGCAGGTCGCAAAATGAAGCCAGACAGAAAACAAATGGAAGAACATAGATTTGGAACAAAATCGATCGCGCCTATCTTCCCTATTGAGACCGGAAGCTTGTCGGTGGGCGTTACCCATTTTTTCTTCCATGGGGGCGGGGCCGACTTTTTCCTTGCTTTTTCTCGCTTATTTGAGCGAATTGAGATTTCGCGCTTGGTAGGGACGCTATACACGGCGACCGGAGTACAATATGAAAAATTACCCCTGAGCTTGGACTGTGGCTTTAAGGATAACCTCCTGAAACTGTACGATGATTGCACGCTTCCACGAGTAGGGTATCAGCCCACTAGTATACAATGCAAGGGTACTGTTGATCATTTCACAAATCCCAGAAGGAGAAAGAGCTTTCAGCGTTCCGGTTACAATGTTGTCGTCTCCACCTGCCTTCTCATTCTTCGTTTTCCGCACGCAGTTCAACACCTCGTACTCAGCTGGTGGTTCTTCAGTGGCGTTTCCATGTGCTTTCACGGGAGCTCAGTAACTAATGGCGCTGCATCATTCGGTTATAAACTTAAGTATGTCTTCTATTGCGAAGACGGGTGGGCTGTTACGGAATATTGCCGTTCGAAGCTTTCTCGACTACATCATTGCTATATTTCCACTCTCGCCAGTGCAACTTCATTTCTATGCTCTCCTCCTCGGAGAAGTTTCGTGCAGTCCGGAAAGCACGTTCTTCATGAGTGGGCGTTGTTTCTGCTAAGACGTAGGAAAACTTATTCTGGGCTGGATAACCGGAAGTGCGTCATCCAAAGCATACTGGATGCTCTCTTTGAAGCAATTAACGCCTCCTAATCTCCCTTTTGCCCGTGCGTTAATGTGAACATGAGCGCGTTGCCCAATTTTTCTTCAGCATTTTTTATCTCCGAATTTTGTATGACTAGTCCTTTACCAGACTGGGTCTACACCATTTTGCACCAATGGCGGAGTTATAAAAAGTGGACAAGCTGCAATTGCTGCTAGAAGAGCCGGAATAGCTTGCCGTCAATTTCTTGCTGACTGCAGGGCCGACATACCACAATTACTTTTCAATATACCATATCTACATGTACACATTGACATGAAGGCAAGGCGATGGTCGTTTTCTGAATATCTAAAATGAAAGGGCTAGGGGAGGAGATGAGGGTGAATTGGGAATTCCAGTGTGATCTGTGCAATCGTGGCAAATTAGTTACTCGGTCAGATGAGCTACTCATAGGCAGAATTAATGTCATGGATCAAGTCGTTGATAGATGCATCCATAATGAATTCTTATTCAGGTATTCGGACCCAAGGCCAAAGGTGAACTGGCAGGCATGGGTGGAGTCGACAAGGTTGCCGTTGCTCTTTCACGTGAGTTTAGCAGCTGCAGTAGCTATGGTTTAGAAGGAGGGAAACCTCTCGACTTCCAGAAATTCCGTCAGCGGACTTGTTCGGCGCAGAGATGAAGCTTTCCGAAGACGAAACAATGCATATGATTGCTGTCCTAGATGGCATACTCAACGGATCTACTGAGGAACTCACTTCAAACGAGGCCGCTGACTTCCGCTTTTTCGTGCAAAAGTTGCAGGTGAGTGCAATGCATGAATAATGTTCTGCAGTGTTAGTGACTGAACTGCGGGCAATTTCGGATATCCCGATCTTCTTTATTCCAGGAAACCGGGTTCTTCTAAACAGGGAGCTGTGCAGTTCACAATACAGTGCATGTCGACTGGCCTGAACTGGCCTGCCGTTTCTCTTAACGCTCCTATTCCGTCGTCGTCTTATTCTTCTATATCTTCTTGGTTAGCGCGCACTGGCACCCGTCGTCGCCGCATCTCAAACACCGACAACATCAATAACAACATGACATCTACAAATAAATATACGAGTTGTCCCTCGTCGTTAATAAATCGTTTACTGTTGTCAGTACTACTTGATATAAATGAATATCATCGTCTAATTGTTTTTCTGCATCGTGAAATGAAGATCAAATTTTTTGAAGGTATCAGTCTGATGGATAATGTGTACGTCTAATATGATCATGAGGTATACTCCCATCTAAAAACAAGTTTACTGCCAACGAGGACACACACGAGGAAGCTCACTGACAATAAATAGGCAGGATTCATCAACGATAAACTAATCATGAATGTTAGCCTGGATGACGATCCTTTAGTATTAGGTTGTCTAGAAATTTCTGAAGCACAAACTTCTTTTCGCATTCGACTTCATGAATCCCGGCATTATACAGTGCGCCACATAAATAAACGATCACCCTGAAAATGGGCTGGAGAGATACTGGATCGAGGTTTCGGATATTGAGAAGAATCTCTAGGATTTCTACTACGTCGTAAACGATGGAAAACTTCGAGTGAGCACGAGTTGTCGAATTCGCCTTCAATAATAGGAAAAAGTTCACTTTTTGCAAGCTACATACTCAGGCAAGCGCTGCATTCAATGCGTGTCGAATATGCATTCAACTCGAAGACAAGGTGGTTTCGAGCACAGTCAGGGAATGTGCTGCTAGGGGAGCACTTGCTCCTATTGTGTTTCAAATTACAGCACGTGCCCCTAGAAATAAGCCGTCCAATGCGTGCATAATACACATTCAACTCGATGACAAAACGATTATTCAGAAAAGGAAAGTATACGATGCACTCCTGAGACGGAGCTAAGAGGTCCGCAGCTTCGCCGGTTCAATTACCCAAGTTTGCGGTATTTTACCCGGCTGGCCGCTGGAGGTTTCGTTCAATCGCTGACGGCCCCAGATGGTGCTCGGCGAGCTGGCCGCGTCGCACGTCGGTGTAGAAGCCGCTTCGCGTCTGTGTGTTGCCACGATAGCGCTGGACTACCTTGCAGCACGTACTCCTGCGATTGAATTTTGCAGCGCGTGCTGCTGTTTGGAGCACGTGCCCCTGTGATAGAGCCTTTCGATGGGTGTGGTCACTCGAGTTGAATTCATATTCGACACGCATTTAATGCGGCGGTTTTCTGAGTAAGTATACGAACACGTAAGAAAAATGGAAATACTTGGAGATAGATAGAGAGTTACTGGAGAGATCTGAGAAAGGAGCCAGCCTACTTCAGCCGCCGGAACTTTGGAGGTGCGAGCGTCATGGTGTGGGCAGCTATCAACAACACTGGACAGGTCGGTATTGAATTCTTGTCGAGCAGGATGAACCTGGAGGAATACCATGGAGTCTCCCATGTGCTGCCTTTCCTGCGTGCTTGACGACGGGAAGGATTCCGTCATGCCCAGGTCAACGCCATGATCCACGTGAGCCGGTCTTTCTTGGAGTGGTTCCGCGGTAATAATGTCGACCTTCTGCCATGCGGATATCAGCCCGAACTGAATACCTTTGAGGACCTGTGGGGGATCACTGTGTGTAAGACTTACAAGGACGGAACGCAATCCGACAACGTCAGTGCTCTCAAGCAAGCCATCATGAGCGCATGGAGCGGCATTCATAGGAATTTTTTCGAGCGGCTCAGCGACAGGCTCCCAGTCTTACTACACGTAGCGGTTCTGCCACTTCGTACTGACAAATTTCTGCTCATGTTTGTGTCCTATTGGTTGATAAAGTTCAAAGTTTTTTGAAGGCAGTGTCCACGATAAAAACCATGTCTGATTTTTTGGTGGAGATCGGCAGCTGCGGGTCCTAGCGCAACCCTAACGTTGAAAAAACATAAAAATGAGCTCGGGAAGGTCCCCTACGGCCCCAAAGTTGGACACCCGTCAGCTCGTCACAGCCAGATGCACTTCCCACGCCCACCGACGTGAATAAACGAATGCTCGAGATTGTGAGATAAGCGATGATTTCCGATCAATAGCCCCGTTCTTCGCTTCATTCTCAACTTGTCTCTTTACTCAGGTCAGCTCGCATACATCGGCTGCGAAAGACGGAAATTACAAGCCTCGGACAACTCGTCCACCATGCTTCACTAGCTCAATTTTTGAGGGACCATAACTCCGTTCCTAGAAGGTCTTGTACGATTCCAAAGACATCATTGGAATCAGCATGGAACCGTCTTTAAGATAGGCTGAAAAGCAGAAAAACGGCTGTTTAGCTCATTTCCGGGGTGTTCGTATACTTATGTGGCGCACTGCAGTATATCGCAGTGGCAAGGAAACTAGCCGTGCAAGCCCTATTTCAGAAAGAAATAAATAATTTTATCTAAAACTGACAACAGCGATACCTTATGGAATTTGAAAAGGCTAACCCTTAGTGTGCAGAGTGAAGCCTGACCGACACCCTTAAATGATCTTGGATGGCTGGTGAATCAAGTCGGACCACCCACTGGTTAACCTTCACGAAGCCGATCAAGCCCACGAGCAGGTCAATACAGGGTCAGACTTGCGTTTTCCCGCTGAACAAAAGGGGGGGGGGACGTAAAAATTTTCGAAATTTAGATTTTTTCAGGGGGGGGGGGGAGGATGTGAAAAATTTGGGCCAAAATTTTGAAAAGTCGGTGGTGTTTTCAGTTGCGTTTCTCTTTCTGTGAGGAAAACAGGTCGTGGAATGAGGGGTTCGGACGTGGTTGTCTCACATGTTGTAATACCAGGCCGCCCAATAATTCCTGTCCGAAAATTTTCAAAATTCTATAATTTGCCTTATAAGTGTCATAATATCAGGCAAGTGTAAGAACCTTCTAGAAGTTTCTCCAAAGTTCTACGCTGGGGTATATAAGGCGCAGTCGCCGCGTCTAGCTACCAGTACAAGCTAAAATGGGCCAAGGTCGAATTCTCACGTTCGTGTACTACGAGTGGCTGCTGGGCAACGACACGTGCACCACGGTCGCCAACATCTGCAGAGCGTGCAAGGAGGATGAAGTGTCCCAACGCACAGTCAGCCGCTGGTTAAATCGTATCGAGAGCGGCGACACGAGCCTTGAGGACAGGGACTCAACTTACTCGGCTACCACAAAGCTCTGGCCCGTTGAATACCCCACCGTCTGACGGACGCCAACAAGCAGAGCCGCGTGGCCGTCTGCCAGTCCCTCCCCCTTCGTCCGCATCGCAAGGAGTTTCTCGAGGACCTGGTCACTGGGAATGAGAGCTGGGTCCTCTACGACAACGTCGCCCGCCGTGCCGTCTGGATCCCGCGCGGAGAAGAACCGACGACGACGCCGAAAGCCGACCTGCACCCGCTGAAGATCATGCTCTGCTGCTGGTGGGACACCAAGGGCATGCTGTACTTCGAGCTGCTTCCGCAAGGCAGGACGGTCACCGCCTCCACCTACACCGATCAGCTCGAGAAACTAGCCGCCGCTGTCTGGGAAAAGCGTTCCCGACGGGCCTCGGTCCACCTGCTGCACGACAACGCGCGCCCCCACGTGGCGAAGGAGACCCAGCAGAAGTTGGCGATGCTCGGCTGGGAGACGGTCGCCCATCCGCCGTATTCCCCTAACCTCGCCCCTTCCGACTACCACTTGTTCCGCCCGCTCAAGCACCATTTGGTCGGAAGAAAATTCACCAACTACGACAACCTCAAATCCGACATCGCGGACTTCTTCGAGTAGCAGCCCCTGGAAATCTGGGTGAAGGGCATCGGCCACCTGCCCAATCAATGGGCCACTGTTGTGGATAACTGTGGTGATTATATTGTTGGTTAGACTTGTTTTTCAATAAAGTTGAAAAAAATTGAAAATGGTGGAGTTTTCGGACAAGAATTATTGGACAACCTGGTAGCAACAAAAATATCAAAGAGAACTTCGAAAACTTCACTTCGAAAATCGGACAATATGCGTTCCCCCCCCCCATAAAAATTCAAATTTTCAAAGTTTTGAAAAAAAGCTTCAGATTCTCCATGAAATTCCCCGCAAACTGATATCTAATACCCCTTCCGCCACCTTAAAATCACGAGGAAAATTGCCTAAAACACGTTTTGCCGTTGTGCAAAACCGCGCCTTCGGCCGAAATTAGACAACGGTATTTTTTTTTTCGAAAAAAGCGATTTCAACAATACTCACTACCACGATTTCGCTCGGAAACTCCTCAATTCAGAGCATTCCGGAGCAAGAGGTTTTACTTACTTCTGCGGCGAGCCGTCGAAAAATATCGCGCTCCAACGCCAAGCCGCATCTGCCACCTGCGGTGATTTTGCGGGCACTCTTGCGCAGTACAGTGCTCGCAAAACCACCGCCGGTGACATCCTCTTTCCCACCCGCGCTCCCCCTTCTCTCTGAACAGTACTAGTTGGGAATCGAGAATTTTTGAACCTGTGAAGGTTTACACACCCACAAAAAGGTTCCACCCACCCGGAGGTCTCGATGCAAACCTAGTTGGAGGTTTCTTATCCGTCAAAATGTGGACTTCTGTTGATAGTGTATCATTCACAAGACGGAAATTCACATTCTGCGATGTTACAACCTTCCGCGGTAAAGAATATTCAAAATATCAATGCCTGTTCCTCTGGTGAAACGAGCACAGGACAACTGTTATTTGACGCGGACGAGGTGATCCATTGGGTCTGCTGGTGCACGGAATTTTCGACCACTTCCTGGCCGTTTTTTGTCGTACTTCCGTTCTTAATCTTCTTCTAGGGACCCAAAGCTCGAGTTTTCGCCGAAAAAATGGACACGTTTTCCTTCAAAGGCAGTGTTCACGATTAATAACACATTCGAGTTCGACTCGAAAATTGGGTTTTTTTTTTGGTCGTGGCATAAGGAGTAGTGAAGAAACAAGCTCAAATAACGGTTTCTAACGTACGTACAGGTTCACGGTGCTGACGAGTTACGCGCCCTGCTAGTTTCCGCAAGCGCGCGCATTGCCGAAATGTGCTCGAATCGATCAAGCTGGACGTGGCGGAGTTGCTTGGCATTTTGCCACTGATAACGTCCTCTACGCCACGAACTTTTCTGAATTGGGGGCGGGGCGGAATAAGCAGGCGTACAGGGTTAATGAAATCTTCACTTCAAGGCTGTTTTAATCGATTTTTGAACCGTTTTCGCTGCTTTCTACGACCGTATCTCTTTCAGCATCTGCCAGTGTAGTGTTTCACACTGAAAACTCAAAAACGAGATTTGTCGTGAACATTGCCTCTAAATAGCTTGAATTGTGATTTCAAAACGGCTACCAAGAACTCGCTTCTGATAGACGCATTTCAGAACATTGAATGAGGAATCTTTTATAACTATGTGAAGAGATTCTACATCCATGTAAACCACCAGTCCTGCAAAATATAAAAACCAGTGGAAGAATATCGAAGACGGCGAAGAAAGTGAATGAGTTAAAAAAGAGAAATTCATGACGTCGCAGATCGCGAATATTCACAAATAATCTTCCCCATCGATATAAAGTGTGTCCAAATGAGAATGCCCGACCGTGCGGCTGTCGCGTTCGCCGCTTTTGGACGAGCATGCCAAACGACAGCGAGCCTTCCCCCGCGGCCATTCACTAGAAGCGAGGTCGGCAGCGGCTGTCAGCAAGCAATCAATCAGTTCTGCAGCCTAGGGGGCAGCCGTTTGAACACTCGTCCGAGACTGGCACATGCGACGGCCGCCTGCCACGCACGACGGCCGCATGGTCGGCCACTCTCATTCGGACTCACCTTACGTTTGCGTTATCGTCTTGCAGCTCACTTCATTATATCAGTATTAGGACTGCAAATTCGATGTGAAAATAAATATGGGGTCGATTTCAAGGAGAGCAAAGACATTTTGAAAAATGTCCATAGATTTTTGGTCAATACTGTAGGTACTTCAACCTACCGAAAGTTTCAGAATACTGAAATCTGATACCATAGTGATGCTAAACGACCCTAGTTTCCTTCTGGACAAAGTTTGGGCAAGGCTGGACGGAAAGCTTCTCTCTGACCAATGCGATGTGGCCATAAAAGGAAAGGCCTATTTAAATCATATCATTATTCGGATTCCAGTCTTCTGAATTTTTTTGTCTTTTTTTTCTAATAAGGGTCAGCGCTGCTTTTTCACTTCATTATTTCAACCGCTAATTGGTTCCGTCCGTGATTTCCGCTTTGAAATTATGGTGAGAAAGTCGAATCATTGAAGTGCTTCCATTTACGTATGCGAGTCGTGTACACAAGTCTGTTCGTACCTTCTCCTGATGTTCCTGTTTCTACTGTACTCAGCGGACGCTTGAGTTTTCGAGCGATGTAGCGTGCACATCTTCATCGCGAAAATATCCCATACACTGCGTAAAGGTGTCACCGTCCGACACACTATGACCACTTGTCCGTAACTTCTTAGGCCCTTTGCCTAAGGAGTAAATGGAGTTTTTGGCCACAAGCCACATTTTCGCCACCCTGAATCGTCAGTTATTGTCGAGTAAGACCAAAAAAACTGCGCTGTTCCGCCTTCTGAGCTATTTCCATGCACTGTTTGCTGCTTTGCAGGATACTCGCCTTAAGGATAGATCCGTCATCAACGTCGGAGAGTACACCATTTACTGCGGTAACGCTGATGATAGGAGAGTGAGAGGCTGTGCGATAGCTGTAAGGAAGGAACACAATGGTATGATCGAGGAATTCAGCTTTACGTGGTAAACCAATGCATTTGTGCGACTGCGGGATCACAGAGGATTCAATCTGTGGATAGTGAGTGCTCATGCGCCCACTGAAACCGCCGAAGACAATTCGAAGGATGCGTTTTATGAGGAACTAAATACGTTGCTGGCCAGGATACCTTGTCAACATGCTGTTGTCGTGGGGATTGACGCAAATGCGAAGATGGGACTTGATCAGGAACCCGAAGTACTCGGTAAATGGTTCTACCCAGTGGAGCAAGCATCGGACAATGGCTACCGCCTTGTCGACTTGTGTGAACGCAGTGGTCCGATTATTGCATCGACACTCAAGAGGAATCATCGCCGCCATCTGCTTACGTGGCAGGGACCAACCCAGCTATCCCCAGAAGAGCAGTGGAAGCGGAGGATGAGAACTTTGAAACTACAGCTCTGATTCTGCTCTGACGAGGATTATACCAATATCGGACATTCGAAGATCTAGAGCTGTGTGGGATGTAGCATTTTGGTGTGCTTTCATTAGAGGTGCACTTCTAACTGTATAAGAGATAAAATCGGATTTGCGTATTCCTGAGGCTGTTAACAGGTAAAAGTTAGAATCTGCTACGAAGATTGCCGGACCGGTTTATAAATGTGTTTTCTCAGTTCTTCGAATAGGATAGGATATTCTGGTAGCGGGTGGGGGGTGAATCGAAGTCCTGAGAACAATTTGGGGTGCACTTATCGATATTCTGAGACTTACTGTGGGTTACGGTAGATATAACGCCTTTCAGCGGACGTAACCTACTTTAGTATTTCGAGAATCGATTATAGTTAGCAGACACGCTCGATAAAGTCGTTGAGATAACTATGTTACTGGGGTCAAATGGCTCCAAATGGAACGCTTGCGCCACTGGAAGCGTGAGCAACTCGTAAAAACGACCAAATCTAGTGAGCCACATGGGGTCTAAATTTTCATAGACTCCGTCCATAACCTTCCCAGGCTACAAACCCCAACTACAAACTCCTCCACCTGGATTGTTCGTATACGATCACTTTAGACGGGTGGGGCTTTGAAGCTTCCAATGACGTAAGCGTTTTAGTATAGGCCTTCAAAGCCTGACGAACACTTGACCGCTAGCTCCACTGATTCAACCGACCGAGCATGCTGCGATGTAACTCGTCCTTTATTTGTATCCATTTCGTCGTTTTTTTTGCTAGTTTTCCATACTACCAGCTCCAAACCGTCGACTTATGTTAGAAATCGATACCAATTTTGAGCGTGTATGCTGCCTTAAAGGCAGTGTTCACAATGAAAATCCCCTTTCTGTTTTTTCCTATCTTGGGGCGGTCCCATTCTGATTGCAATGATGTCTCTGAAATCATACAAGACCTTCTAGGAACGGAGTTATGGTCCCTCGAAAATTGAGCTAGGGAAGCATGGTGGACGAGTTGTCCGAGGCTTGTAGTTTCCGTCTTTTGCAGCCGATGTATGCGAGCTGACCTGAGTAAAGAGAGAAGTTGGAAATAAAGGGAAGAACAGGGCTATTGATAGGAGACCATCGCCCATATCACTATCTCGAATTCATTTGTTCACGTCGTTGGGCGTGGAAAGTGCATCTGGGGTGTGACGTGCTGACGGGTGTCCAACTTTGGGGCTGTAGGGGCCGTTCTGAGCTCATTTTATTTAGTGTTTTCAACGTTGGGGTTGCGCTAGGCCCCGCAGCTGCCGATCTCCACCAAAACCATAGACATGGTTTTTATCGTGGACACTGCCTTTAAAGGCACAGTCCAACCTCAGTATCGATTTTCTGGTTTTCTGCCTATCTTGAAAACGGCCCCACGCTGATTCCAATGATGTCTCTGGAATCGTACAAGACCCCCTAGGAACGGAATTATGGCCCCTCAAAAATTGAGCTACGGAATCATGGTGGACGAGTTTTCCGAGGCTTGTAATTTCCGTCTTTTGCAACCTATGTATGCGAGTCGACCAGAATAAAGAGAGAGACTGAGAGTGAAGGGAAGAACGGGACTATTGATCTGAAATCATCACTCATCTCACCACTATTCAGTTTAAACGATCGTAAAAGAGGCGTGCTAAAGTGGCTTCCGGGGGTGGGCGCCCCAGGGTGGCTTCCTCCTACATCTCGCTTATTCAGAGGAATTGAGAGCTCGCACTTAGCAAGTGTTATATAGGGTGGGTCTACTTCACAAATATGTGAAAATCTCAGATTTCGTCCCTGAGCTTGGACTGTGCCTTGAAATGCACCTCAAATTCAAGTTGCGCACCCAGTTAATCTCACAGAGAAGTTTTCAGCCAGAACTGAGACTTCCTACCTACTACCGTATAGCCACCTTAAAGGCACAGTACACCCTCAGATATCAAATTTGAGATTTTCATGTAATTTTGTAGAAGGCCCCTCCTGTATAACATGTGCCAAATTCCAGATCTCATTTCCTCCAAATGAGCGAGATATAAGCGACCACCACAGGCCCGACCCCCTTCGCTCACCACCACAGGCCCGACCCCCTAATAGATTTTCGAACTCGATAGCGGCTCAATGGATGGATGAAATCCAACAAGTCGTCGTTCTTTAGTCCATTACCGGACTGTCTTCTTATCCTGGCTTTCTCTCACGCGACGATTGCGAATGAAGAGAAATACAGGCCTGAGACCACTCGTCCACAAATTTTTCACCCTGAAAATCTAGGCATCTTTGAAGAGCCATAACTCTGTTCAAAGGGGGTCTTGGACGATTTCAGAGATACCACTATGATCAGCGCGTGACTCTCTCCAAGATGAGCACGGAATCTAGAAATTAATGTTTTGGGTGTCCTGTGCCTTTAAACTACAGTAATCCATAAAAAACGGTGAACGAACCTCAGATTCGTGTTGAGCACCCCAATACAACTTTTATAGTGACGTTTTGAGTCGAATCTGCGAAATCAAAGGTCACTTACTGCCCTGAAAATCTGCCGCGGTGGGAGGCATCAAACCAGAGCCGTCTAGATCATTCGAAAATTCACAATGGTATCACAGATTCGTTTACAGTAACTCGAATTACTCTCAAAAACAGGTTTTGAGCCAAGTTCGGAACATTTATATGACACCCTATGGGTCATCGTCATTTTTGAAGTTTTCCTGCATAAGGACTTTGTGCCATAATTGTTTTCCATGTTGTGTGACGGTCGCATCAACATCAGGGATGTGCGGCAATTGCCGTTTGCCGTTTGTCGTTTGCCGGCCATTTTTGGGACTTTTTTGCCGTTTGTCGTTTGCCGGGATTTTTGTTATTTTTCCGGCAAAACTCGGCGAAGCACATTATAAGGAAACGCCGCCTATGCTCGCGGCTATGTGGGCACTAAGGGCAATCCGATTATCCGTTCTTCGCTCAACCGTTATCCGGGGCTTTGAGATATCTGGGATGGTAGTGAATCTAGTTAAAAACGCAAGTTAACTCGCGGTAAGCTCGCGGTAGGTTCGCGGTTAACTACAGCTAAACGCGAGCTTTTTATTTGAAGATGTCAAGGAAAGGGACTGGACATTGCTGAAACTACGCACTCGCATGCCACGTTATGAGACACTAGACACGCATAAAGTGAACCAATTCCCCAAAAAATGGTTCATTCTGTGTTTTCTGGAAAAAATATTAATTTAGAAAAAAGTTTGTGAAGATTTATTTTGAAGTTTTTTCGGCTCGCACTGAGTTCTCGCAAAACTTCAACTTAGAAGCACGTTACACCCTGAGATATGAATTTTGAGATTTTCTTGTAATTGTGTAGAAGACCCCTCCAAATGCGAGATCTCAATTCCTCCAAATAAGCGAGATATAAGCGACCACCACGGGCCCGACCCCCTCCACCCTCTAACCACCATCACAGGCCCGGCCCCGTTCCTGAATTTTGATCTCATTAGAGGCTAGATGGATGGATGAATTTCAACCGAGTCGCCGTTCTTCACTCTCTTTCCGATCTATCTCCTCATCCTGTTTTGCTCTCGTGGCGCGACCGCGAATCAAGAGAAATACAGGCCTGAGACAACTCGTCCACTTCAGAGGGGCTGGGTGTCCTGTGCCTTTAACGCGAGTTGACAGAGAAATTGGAACTAGTGTGTGAATGAGAAAGATGGATAGTTTTCGAAAAAGCTCTCCGGAGAACTTTTTCTAAAGCTATCCATCTTTTTCTTCATTCATAATCTATTTCCATTTTCTCTGTCAGCTCGCGTTATGCTGCAGTTTTGCGCGAACTTAACGCGAGATCACCACACAGCTGTATTATGACCCATTTCATATGAGTTACTCGCAGTCGGTTCTAGATTTGTCAGAGTGCGGCTACCGATCGCGGAGCCGCAGCGACCCCACCGCGGAGCCGTAGCTGCACAACCGCGGAGCCGCAGCGGCACTACTGTGAAGCCGCAGAAGCACTACCGCGGAGCCGCAACGGCACTAGTGCGGAGCCGCTACGACATTGCCGCTGCGAGTCCGCGATAGGTGCCTGTAGGAGCCAAAGCGGCAGCGGCGATTTCTTTGATTTCTATGAGGTCCCTCTATGTCTTGTTTTTGTTAATCTGATGTCTTGAAATGAAACTACTCCCTTGAACTAGAATCACTCGATTGTACATAAGTATTGGGAGAGAAAGGGGGAAAGAAGTAGAGCGGCACATGTGAATAACTTTGGGCCAATCTAAGGGATGAGGTTTTTTTGCCGTTTGACGATTGCCGTTTGCCGTTTGCCGGCCGTTTTTGGGATTTTCTTGCCGATTGCCGTTTGCCGAAATCTCAAAATCGTTTGCCGCACATCCCTGATCAACATCCACTGAAAAAGTGCTAGATGATCGACCCAGAAGTGCTAGATGATCGTCCCCACAGCAGTTTTCAGGCAGTCTTAACTTTTAATGTGCGCATTTTTATAGCCTCAAGTTTTGTGGGTGATTGCGAAAAATGAAATAATATAGTGTAAAGCGATCTAACTCTCCATTTTTCACCCAGTTTCAACCCATCGGACGTCGGGGTTCCGGATTAACCTGGACAGGGTTGTGGCCATTATCCATTGTAGAAAGGATATTCAACCAAAGTTTCGTATGTTGAAACACTTTTTATGAAACATTCATTCTAAAACCTGACTAGCACACAGTTCATAGAGCAATTATATTTTTCTGTACAATAAATACGATAGCAATACATACAAACATTTTCATATAAAAAAAACCCGTTCAAGTGTTCCATAGAATTTGAGAAAGAAAATTAGTTCCAAAGGTCCATACAATTCAGCCCAATCACATTAAACTGAATTTGGTAAATTACGGGTTCTATGAGTGTTTAATTAAGCATATCAGGTCATAAAGGCAGAGTATGAAGGAGTAAAATCAAGGAGAGTTTTCTCAAGGGAGCCCAGCAGTACCCGTTCTGAGGCGGCATCCAGAAGCAAGTCAGTGCGTTTGAGGTGATAAGGTTATCCACGGGGTTACACGTATGTCATCGAGTGAACGTTTGGAGCCTGAGATAAGACATAGGCCGGCATTCTACCATCGTCGGATCTGGAAACAAGTTTGGATAAGTCACTTGAAAGGCAGCCGAAATCACTAAATTCCTTACCGTCCCGGCGGACTCCTCCATTGTCGACTTGGTGCCGTGCCATAGCCGCTTTCACGACCGCCTTCTCCTCCACTCCGTTGTTCGCTCTCGTCCCAGCGTGGAAGAGGTGGAGAGTCGACGGGAATCCTGACGAAGTCAACAGTTAGCACATAAGACGCAAGGAAAAGGCTAGTGTCAAAGTCTTACCTAGACAGCTCCCGATCGATGCTGCCCTCGTCGCTGCCATGAGGGCTATACTCGTGTAAGGCATTGGCGGCAGGTATCGGAGGTGGGCGACACTTTGGAGGCGGACGCCGGCAGGACTCTCGACTAAACGACGAGCTCGCCTGCACTCGTCCTGTGTTGTATGCGAATGATCCAATGTAACCTAAAACTTTACAACTTCAGAGGGTTATTTCAGAACATTTTTTTTGCCAATCCATAAATGGTGAATTTTCATATATGAAATTTTAAGACACAAAGCCCCGGAGAGAGAGAGGAAGGCACACGAACAGGAAGGAAAGAGGGGCAAAGACACTATAATAGTACAGCGGATGGAGAGGAAGAGCGAGAGAGAGAGAGTTAGAGAATCGGAGCGAAAAAGAAAATGGGATAACGAGAAAGAGACAGCGACAGAAATAGAAACAGAAACACAGACAAAGACACAGACGGAGATGGAGACGGGCACGAAGAGGCAGAGATGAATGAAGGAGAGAAAACCTGGAAGGACTATAAAAAGAGTGAAAGAAGAAGCTATCTCAGAGAGGCGCTGATCGAAGGCAAAATCAAAATATAGGAGAGAAAGAGACGGCAAATCAGAGTGAGAGAGAACTGAGGAGAGAGAAAGAGAGAGAGCGAGAGAGTTAAAGAGAAAGACAGAGAGAGAGACGGCGAAAGGAGTGGAGAGAATGATGAAGCGCTGATGAGGGGAAGGAGAGAAGGATCTGCACAGAGAGGTACACGGAAAGATGCGAAGGGAAGAAAGTTGGTATCGAGATGGTAAATTTTAAGCTAAAAGCAGGAGAGAGTAAGGGAGAATTAGGGAGGGCGCGAGGAGGAGGAGGGGGAAGAAAAAAAGAATGAAAAAACTGAGCGAGAGAGGTAAGAGTGAGAACTAGGGATTGTGAGGGAAAAGGCAATACCAAGTTTGATTCTTGGACGCTAGCTGAGGCGGAACGAGCAAAGGAAAAAGAGAGAGAGTGAGAAACAGATAGAACAGAGGGAGTAAAAAGAGCAGAGAGGAGCAAGGAGAGAGGAGAGAGGAGAGAAGAGAGAGGAGAGAGAAGAGAGGACAGATGAGAGAAGACGAATTAGAAGGAAAAGGGAGAGCGCGAGCGGGACCGAGAGAAATAGAGAGAGAAACGGGGAGAGAGGGGAGAGAGATAGAGAGAAACAGAGAGAGACAGACTGACAGATAGAAAGACAGACAGACAGATAGAGAGACAGAGAGAGACAGAGAGAGAGAGAGAGAGAGAGAGAGAGAGAGAGAGAGAGAGAGAGAGAGAGAGAGAGAGAGGAGAGAGAGACAGGAACAGAAAGGAAGGTGAAGGAAGGGTGACAACTAAGGTGTTGGAGCGAATGAGTAGAGAGAGTTCTAGAGAGAGAGCGCGATAGCGAGGGCCAGAGTGAGCGTGAGAGGATGAAGTGGATAGAGAAGAGCAGCTATAAAGGTTATTCTCGAATAAATGATATCAATCTCAATCCAAAAATGTTGAAGCTTCACCCAAAACTTAGCCCTAATTATAGCGTAGGCAGGTGCGTAGGAAAAGCACTTAAATAACTTTTGGATAACCAGACCTTGTGGTGGAATCTCCTCATAGAATTCCGTTGGTGAAGTCGCACTTCTTCCTACAGTATGGTATGCGGCTGTGTTTTCCTTCGGATGTAATCGGAGTGTGGTTGAAGCACACGGACGGACTGGGGCTGGCTCCAGAGGTGCTGCCGATGTGGCGAAGGACCTGAAAATTTATCGGATAACCTTCTGAAAAAAAATTCTAACCGGAAGAAACAGTATTAGTTACGGGTCGACTCCAGTTTTTGACACTTCAATTCCATTTCTAACCCCAATCTAGTCTAGCGGAAGTAATTATCAGGGAGCTCTGCTCCGAATTCACCAGCCAGCCAGCAGCCCGCTGTCGTTCGATCACATATAGCCCGTGATGACCCGACGTGTTACCGCAATCGTGATGGATTGGGCCGGCCAGCAGTGGTGGCCCATCAGGCAGTGCCCTGAGAATAACAGGCCAGATTTATTGGAGACTGTAAAAACCTCCAGTTATATGACCCTTACTCTGGCAGGCTAACTGTGGCTGCTGCTGCCACCAAAAGTTTCACATCGAACCTCCTGGAGCACAGATTTACAACATGCACACATACACATGTGAGATGGTAATGTACGTTAGCCGGCTTACCGTATTGTGCCGGGAGTGTTCTGATAGGCGTGATTGTGAGACGTGCCATTGTAGACCAGCACACCCATGGAACCCTAAAAAATGTGCGTATACCCGGATATTGCTCATTAAGAGTATATCATGCATATTATGGAATACAAACATTGTAAAATATGATTTTTTTTTGGAAAATTCGGTAACTTACAGAGTATGAGTTCTTCATGGAGTTGTAGGTCCAGACATTATCGCCAGCTGTCAGAATTCCGTCCGATGAGGCCGATTTAGTTTTGCTGCGACGTGATCTTCCACTAAAATTATATTTACTATATTTAATTCTTTTTTTTACAAAATTAGTCCCTCGAAAAATCCATCCGACTCCGCCCTTCTCTAAACTTCATATTGAGTAATTTTTTTTTCAATTATTCGGGTAAAATTTTTCCAAATAAATGAGTACGTATTCTTTGTTTCCGAATGTGATTTATTTCCGGTCGTCGCGTGCGTCTGCGTGCGTACGCTGCGTGTCCTTCTCCCCACAATTTCTCGCTGTCACTACCCTCGCTCCGCACAAGAGCGCGAGGGAACAGAGTAAATCTGGCTCAGAACCAGAGGATATGTATGGTTAGGTCCGTGGCTTGTTTCATCAAGAAAAAAATCTTTAAATTCAAACCGCGGCTGGCATAGAGATTTAAATCTCACCAGCGGTTGGCTGGTAATTTGCAGACAGCCGCTGGTGATATTTAAACGCCGCGCCAGCCGCGGTTTAAATTGAATATTTTCCTGAGGAAATAAGCCACGGACCTTTTTACATATTCGAAATAATGCTCTCTGCTAGTCATTGATCACTATCTGAGTAGTATTATCAAAATGATAATGGAACGAAATCAGGAGTATATTTAATGTGTAATAAAATTATGAAATAAACACAGTAAATAGTAATATCATAGAATAAAATTGAATTTAGCCAATACCTGGAACTTGGGCGCAAGTGACTTGATAGATTAATGTGAACAGTAACATGAGTGAAGCCTTCAAGCAGTTTGTTCGGAATTTTTTTGTTTCAGATAAAGTGGGGAAAGAACGTGCACAAATCGGAAACTTTCGAGCAAGTTACCTGTGACTTTAGAGCAGTTTACTCAAAGGCTATACACATCTAACAGTGTTTGCCTGGCAGGTAACATGGTGATCCAAGTATTCTCTGTTACATGCGACCTCTGAAGTCGCATAAAACATGAAATGACTTGCTGACTAGCTGCGCAAACACAGCAAGTTGAGTGCATGCTTCAAGCAACTTGTTCAAAAATAGAGCTCAGAAAAATACGGGATTGCGAAGAAAGTAAAAACTGCATTTACGAGGAAACAAAAACCAAATTCAAACAATAGTTTTTCTTTTATAATTTCCCCTTTTAATCCAAATTTTCCCCAGTTTTCACTATTTTTTTAAATTAAATCTCTTTCAAGGTCTTTAATTTCAGTGTAGCCAGTTGCTCTCCCATCCCATATTTAGCCTCAGCTTTGGCCCTTGCTCTCCTTATTCTCGCGGGCTAACCTCATTTCGCTGGCAAAATCGCCGCTCTATTCATTGTGTTATGGAATTAGGCGCTGATGAAGTGGACGTTTCCTTTCAAAGGAACGACGATGTCGCGTGCTGAAGCAAATTATTCTTCGTAGGTGCCAGGGCTCCCATTGTACATACCACTACATATTCTGGGCTAGAGGTTCTACGAGAACCAACTTTTGAGGCCTCAATTAGCCCCAAAAAATCAAATTTAGCGGCTAATCCCTGCTTTTGGTTGGACTCACATTCCATTATGTGAATGCAGTTTCTATGGAAATGGGTGATATGTGAAGGATCCGACCCAACTACATTGTCCCTTCAAAAGCCGATGTCACGCGATCGGTTTCCGTCCAACCCGGGATGATGGTCATGCATGACAAAGTATAACTTAGTCAGCCGAAGAAAAGTCGGACTGAGTCAGACTGAGTGCCCTTTTTGAAAGCACCAGCCAGCTCCACTGGCCCCATCATATCTTAAGGTTGTGTCATTAGATCCAAACTTGGTTATTTTATGATAGCGAACTCTGAATCGTAGATTTGAAATTATTGGTAGTGGAGTTTGGACTGGAGCCTAATAAGTAAAAAAAAAAGCTTCAGCTTTGATGTGAACGTTATGTGCCTTGACTGAAGTTTTGACCAAAATCCTGGAATAGCGTTGGAATTTGTTTGAATTCTAGTTTGAAACTATCTGTGTCGAATTAAATGTTGAAGCTATGCAACGGAATCGGGTCAAAAATTTGTTGGGTTTTTGAACACAAAATTTCCAGCATTACCTGAATCTAATGAGGAGGGGGAAAAATGTCGTGTTGGCTCATAGAATTCCAGAATGTGGGTGGGTGCTCCTTGATAAAAACAAAAAGCTAATCAAATGTTGTGAAGGTATGAAGTGAATGAATAAATATACATTATTAACAAATCAATAAAGTTCGTTTCGACCCTTGCTTTAGACGAACTTTATTGAACAGTCTTCCCGGGTCTCTTCAGTAAAGAAGAAGACTGTATTTAAAGGCAGTGTTCACGATGAAAAAAGTTTTCGAAAATCCACTGGGATCGGGTAGTGGAGGGACACTCTGTAACGTTAACGTCGAAAGAACACATGAAAACGAGCCAGGAAGAGCCCCAAAAGAGCCCGAAGTTGCAACTTCGAGCGCATTGAAAACCCCAAAAGCGCATCACACGCCCACCGACGTGAACAAATGAATGCTCGAGATCGTGAGATGAGCGATGATTTTCAATCATTAGCCCCGTTCTTCCCTTCATTCTCAGCTTCTCTCTTTACTCAGGTCAGCTCGCATAGATCGGCTGCAAAAGACGGAAGTTACAAGCCTTGGACAACTCGTCCACCATGTTTCCATAGCTCAATCTTTGAGGGACCATACCTGCGTTCACACAAGGTCTTGTATGATTTCAGAGACACCATTGGAATCAGCATGGGGCCGTTTTCAAGATAGGCGGAAAAACAGAAAAACGATTTTCATCGTGAACACTGCCTTTAAGGTAAACATAAAATTGCTATTAAAACAAATATAAAATTGCTATTAAAGAGTTATATTTCTTGAATGCAAATTAAGTTATGAAATAATAGCTCAAACTAACTTACAGATTAGTTCAGGAATAAACGAATAACTATATTGTTTTACAGAAATAAATTGGAAAGAAAAGGAAGAAGAATCCTATAATAACTAAAAAAGCGAATTTTTGACAAAAAACACTACATGTCGTCCAAGTCAAGAATAGGATACTCAGTGAAGTGTCAACTGAGTCTGGGTTGAGTCTCCATGAATTTTCCATATTGGTGAAAGCAACATTTTGTAATAAGCAAAAAGTTGCAAGAAATTCAGTTGAATGCTGTTTTGGGTGAGAAAAATGGTGAGAATTTAGAGTCAAAAATAACAATTTTCCATGTGAAGTTTGGAGTTTTTCCTTGAGATGATCGACTGTCAATGTGGAAAATCGCGGATATACTTTTCATTAAAGTTAGGGTTATGTAGATGACAGTGAATGACGGTGACTTACCGGTTTTACGGAGTCGGAAACTAATTTCAAGCCAAGAATATGCATTTTGAAAAAAAAATCCTTTGTGTTCTGAAAAATTCTGATCTTAGAAAAAAAGAACTCAAGGATTTTACACTGTCAAACCCCGAGCTAGCATTTTAAAATCTGTATTTGTTACGATAAAGTGCTGCATGTGGCCTCAAAATTGTAAGAGATTTGGTTGAAATGCATTAAATTTCGAATTGTTTGTGATTTTTTTCCGAATGCAGTCGAAGGAATTTGTTGTCAAAATGCCATGTCAAAAATGTGCATTTCAGTGTAACATCGGCATTGAACCTAATAAGAATTTGCTATCCCCATTGGAGGTCGGCGCAATCTGGGTGCACCTCATATGGCACCGAGTTCGCGCCAACTTTAAAGGCAGCATACATGCTCAAAAATGATATCAATTTTATGGAATGAAGCGAACGTCTGAAGCTGCTAATATTCAGAGATAACGAAAAAATCGGAAAGAAATCGACTGAAATGAAGATATAAAGGTTCGTTCTATGTTGGCCAAGAAGTGGACGAGTTGTACCTCATTGGCTGAAATAGCGGAACTAGCGACAAATTTGTTGGGATAACGACGCTAGTGTATTAATACGGCCCTTTCTGGAATGCTTACGACGTTAGAAGCGTAAAAAATGAGCCAAAATGACCGTAATCGAGCACCAAACATTTGTATTGAGGGGTGGAGCCCGTATCGATGGGCGGAGAAAGGATGATTTTGTGACTCAATTCGGCTCAAATACGGTCATTTTAACTCGTTTTCAACTCTTCCAACTTCGTGAGGGCTCTTCTAGGGCCCGTACGACACCACTTATGTAGTTATCTCAACAACTTTTGCGAGCGTGTATGCTGCCTTTAAATAGGGAACGCAGTCTCATCAGGATCCATGCCGACGTTACGCATTTTCAGTCAAATCTAAAAAAAAATTAGATAGAAGCCCGGAAAAAACGCGAATTCTCTGCAAATAAGGTTCCGTGAGTTAGCTATGAAATCCAGGCAAAATTTGTAATTTTCGGATCAGGCGTGGAATTGAGTTGTTGGCTTTTTGAGTATAAAAATGAGAAAGCTTGGAATTTAAAGGCAGTGTTCACGATAAATCTCGTTCTCGAGGTCACGGTGTGACATACTGAGTTGGCAGATGCTGGAGAGGATAGGGTCGAAGAAAGCAACGAAAACTGCCCAGAAATCAATAAAAACGGCTCTGAAAGCTATCCCGGTCCACCCCCCAATCGAACGAGCTTGTGGCGCCGCACACGTTTCGATGGCAAACTGCCAAGCAACTTCGCCGCAGTTAACATTATCGATTCACGCAGATTTCGGGATTAGCGCGCGCTTGCCGAAATCAGCGGGGCCCATGATTCTCGTCCACGCCCTTAATTTACCAACCGTTATTTTGACTTATTCTGGACGTTTTTCTTCGCTGTTTCTTCACTAATAGTTACCTCACGACCAAACAATCCCATTTTGGGTCGAACTCGAGTGCGATATTCATCGTGAACACTGCCTTTAAATTGTCTTGATTGTGGTGAAAATGATCGATTTTCGGCCTGAAAACTGTCGAATCCAAAAAAAGGTACACAAAACTTCCACGTTTTTGCCGACAATTGTTGTGCTTCGGCAAGGGGACTGCGAAAGTTTTGGTTTGGAATTTTACGTCGGTTTAAGTTTGCCGAAAATTGGGCTACAGGCGGTTGTAAAGTCTGTTCGAATTAGACTGTCCGCCCACGCGGTCGGCGTGCGTGTCGAGCGGCCGTAGCGGAGGCTCTTTTCAGACCTGTTGATTAACATGATTCTGTTGATTAGCATGATTCTAGGACGCATACTTAATAATATAACAGCCAGCTGTCTGTAGTCGTGGAAAGGTTCGCCCAAAAAAAGCTTCTGGGAGGGGGGCCGTTCAACACGCACGCCGACCGCGTGGGCGGACAGTCTCGTTTGGACAGACAGTTGTAGGAACACTACCAAATTCGTGACTGGAATTGTTAACGTTTTGAGTAGTTTCGGCAATTCCGGAATAAAAAACTTGTCGAAACTGGGACAAAAAAATCAAGATACCTAGAGAAAAAGATTATTTTTCGTAGAATTTGAAAAACTCGACCTATAAATTGGCAGCTTTGGATCAGAATCCTAAGAAATTTTCTCGTTACCGTTGCTTAACTCGAATGGAGATTTGCCGACGTTTTGGTTGAAAGCTTTTGGTTTCTGTTCAAATGTCTGGACTGTCGGATTTGGACCTTAAATCGTTGAGTTCTGAGCAGAAATTTGTGGAATCCTAAATAAAGGCCGTCAAATCTGGACTACGAGATTTTGAGGAATGTTACTAAACTCGGGTAGAAGTCCTTTCAGTTAGGTTCGAAGGAGATTAGAGGAAATTGGGGTGGGGAATCTAGGGTTTATCATGGGGTGAAGTATCTAGGGTTTATTATATGGTAAAGTAGTTCGGGAATCGTTCGGTAATTGTTTCCTGCCTCAGAAGTTCATCCAAAATTCAATAGGGTCAAAGAATGTGGTAGATTTTCGGTGGGCGAAGGGAATTTCAGGATATTTGACCCATCCTGGGTTAGTATTTTTCGAACATTTGAATTCAGATCAATTCAAGTCTGTTAACATTCATCACATACGCCAAATTCATCATTGCGATCACCCTGGGTTTGTTAATTTATGTTGGGTTCAACCACATTGATATTCGCGTTAAACCTATCGAAAATTGGCAAACCCAGGGTTAACGAAAATATGAATCAAGACTCAGATTCCGAGCTACATATATGCATTACTGGCTGACCTCAGCCCGAGTCGTGGGTAGCGCCAATTTCTTGGGGATGATCGAATGCTCAACGCGATGATGAATTGAGTTGTCAAACTGGGGTCACGCCAATGGCAATTAATAAGCCGAAACCAGTCAGTCAGTGGGTTTGGGTGAATGATGGCGCGGTGAAGTTATAGGGTCCCTCTGAAAGATCTTAGCCCACCCGACTTGCTTTAGGAGTAATCCCTAAGATGGGGATGAATGTAAAAGTGTCTTTGATCCTTTTGAAGGGGCTTGTTCCCAACATCTCATTAATCCGCTACTTGCGATACCCGCCAGAGTGTGATATTTCGGTTAAGGAATCAGTTAGGGTCACCAAATTTCTCTTGGAAAATAAGAGGTAGCTGGAGTAAGATTGAAGAGTTTAGGCAAGGTTTTAAACTTAAAATTTTACATTTTTTCAGACTTTTGTGAGAATCTTCTCGGAACTCGAGCGATTGTTAGGATTTAAGAGTTCAGGTAAGGTTAAACTGAATTTTTTCGAACTGAAGACTTAGAGATTCGAGCTAGAAGTTGAAGAATTCGATTTGAAATGTATCAGATTTGTGGACGGGATTTTTCAAAGTCAACTGCGTGTCATGCGTGTGCTAATTTTCGTGTGAAAAACTGCGTATTATGTGCAGTTTTTCGTCCGCAATATGTCGTCGATTCTACTACAGTATGACACCACTATACTATAATTATGGTACTTCATGAGACGCGACGACGTCAAGGACGTGTGGCGTATATTTTCGATCATCAATTTTTTCAAAGAATTTCATGGGTTTCGGGGAAAAAGTCGCGTCGCGTCACGGCTATTTGTATAGCCATGCGCGCCAACCACCTCGAATATTCAAATTGAGGTCCTCATGATACAAAAAAGTTTTCAAAAAATATTCATAAATCCATACAAACAGATTTTTTTTCAATTTTTTCGCAGATTTGCTTCATTAAATATTATTTTTTCGAAGAAAAAAAACTATTTTTCCCCCAAATTAAACCTGAACTCACCGTTTTATCCGGCAGATCACCAGGGTGCAGAGCGAGAGGAGGATTATCACAGCTATCAGCGAGATAAAGATCAGGGAGCGGCTCGACAGCGGCGTCAAAGGGATCTTCGAGGACACATCCGATATGGAGATGAAAGGGCTCCATTCGCAGTCGGCCGGCTGAAAGGAAATTCGCTTTGAGGAAGGAAATGGTGTTAAGAACAACAAAAGTAGGGTGATTTTTTTAAAATCACTTTTCGTATTGTATTTTTTCCTTGAAAAAGTCATTCAGAGGATGTTCGATGCTATACTTTAAATAAACGAAACACAACAAGAACTATCAAGTGATTAGGATTAAATGAGCGGTTTTGAAAATTTCGTGTTAATTTTTCGGAAAAAAATGTTTTTTTTCGTATTCCGCAGAAGTTTTCAGCTGTGGCCTTTTCTGATTACACGATTTTTCCGCTGTGGCCTCTCTAGAAATTCCGAATGAATTGAATTCTTGTAACATGATCTTCTCTAGAATTTTGAAATGATTGAAATTTCTCGAATAAGTCCCTCGTGAAAATGTGGAGCAAATTCTTTTCTCGAAAATATTAGGTTGTCCGATAAGTTCTTGCCGTTTTTTTTAATTAAAAAATTAGCGATCGAAATGAAATTTTTTGGTACAATGTTTTGTGTTATTCGAAAGAGAATTTTTCGCTCTACAAGAGAGTCTATTTGGTTTTTTTGTTTCGATTAGTTTTTGTTAATTTTTAGAGCATTTAAATGGAGTGTCAAGTCGACAAAAACGAGCATTTTCGACACCATCTACTTTTTGCGTTTAACCGAGGTGCCAAAGCCACGGAAGCTGCTAGAGAGATTTGTGCCGTATACGGAGAGGGTGCCATAGCTGAAAGAACTGCTCGATATTGGTTTGCGAAGTTCAAAAGTGGCAATTTCGAGTCATAACAGTCATAACATAACAGGAGCAAGTCATAACAAACAACGGAGAATACATTATTGATTAAATTGTTGTTATTTTATGTTTAAAAATAAAGTTATAAAAAATTTTAAAAAACGGCAAGAACTTATCGGACAACCTGATAATTCTTTTTGTAATTTTTAGGCTGAAAATTTAAAAAAAAAGATTTTACTTATAAGCTTTTCCATACAATTTCTGGACGAGTTTGCGAATGAAGTTACTTTCTAACTTTCCAATATTTTTTATTTTTAGAATTTTCAAACAGAAAAACTTTTTGAATTCGACTTTTTTCGGATTTTTGAATGAACAGGTTTTTCAAAATGGCTTCTAGTCTAAATATCATAATTCAAAAATTGGACCATGTTTTTCTATAAATAGTCTGTTTTATTTTTTTTGCACGTCTGAATTTTCGGAATAATGTCAGCTTACATATGTATCTCAAAATAAAAAAGCAATATTTAAAACTTAATTTTATAAAAAAACTCAAAGTATGGATTTATCACATAGTACACAGTCGGAATTTTCAAATAAAGGCTTTTCTGAAGATTGCCGCTCCGAAGCAAGAAAAAATTCTTGATTATTTGTAGTGCCCTTAAAAAGGCATAACCCTTACCTAGGCATGAAATATTCTTCAAAATATCATCGAAACCAAACCCTTGCCAGATGAAATCTAATTACGACTGAGTGCTGATGTGCTCTACACCTTTGAGAGTCAACTAGCTGACGAGTACCAGAGTTGGGCGCAAGGTGGTGTGAGAGGGAACGTGCTTGCCCGGAAAGCGTTCGATGCAGGTTCGAATCCTGCCCATGCCTAGCAGTTTTGCATACAACTCAGCTCCATTGCAATTAAAAAGAAATTTTTCAATCATGGCTTTTCTCGAACATTTCCCTTCTAAGATAATCACCGAGGACCACTTTTTTTTTTGAACACAGTTTTATCCAGGGATACCAAACAGACAATTTTTTTCCATGAACACCCTTTTTGCTCCCAGAAAACCAAAAATTTCCAGCGAAAAATATTTTCAAAATTTCGAATGAATGAGTGTTGCAAATATATCCCAGGGAATAACCCTAAAGTTTGTAAATTTCTCGAATTTACGCTCATTTTCAAAGAGCTATTCCTTCTAATTCTATGCATTCACATAGAATTTCGGAAAAGCTATGGAGTACTTTTTGGAGTCTTCGATTGAAGGAATATTGAAAAATATGGCCATTCCAAAATCCATAGTTTATAAAACTTTAACGTTTTTTTTTACTTTCAGATTTTTTAAAGTTTCTCTAGATAGTAACTTTTCGAAATTTTCAAATTATAAATTTTTTGAATATCGTACATTGTTTTTTAATGATTGAATGAGTGATCAATTCGGAACATCTTCCTCAAGGTTTTCTGAATGAACAAAAATTTTCGATCATAGTCTTTTTCCATTCTGATTGAAACTAAGGCTTGCCACATAATATTTTTTATAAACGGTAGCCTTAGCCACTTCTTGTACGTTAAATTTAATTTTACTATATTTTCCCGGAGACCACCCACGAAGTTCAGTCCGCAACTATTCGTTTATGAGGTTGAACTTCTAGGGAAAATCAAACACAAAGTAAATAAAAAATTAATTCAAAAAATATTTAATTGGAAAAAATAATGAATAATAATAAAACACGTAAACATAATACTCAAATTTGTTATTTATTAAATTTTCGATCATTTTTAGAAAACTTTTCCGCCCATTTCTTTGCATTTACACAAAGAATTTCGACTTCGCTATAGAATCTTCTGATGAAATTGCAGCGGCGCAAAGTTTCATCCATCGCGGCCATCCATTTTTCTCTGTCGGTGACAGCTTTTCAAACAATTTTCACACAGCGGCCAGCGCCAGGCGGCCGGCGGCTGCTCCCAGGGGGAAACAAAATGAATTTGCGCGCAATAGCTTTGATAATACATCATAGTATGCAAATTTCGACGCGCCCGACCTAACGATTCTACGGCTCCCTGTTGATGAATTCTCGAATTCGAGCAGATGTCTTGAAGGAGTTTGGGAGAATCTCAAAGCTCTATCCCATCAATGGATGACAAGGCTATTTTTTCCATTCTCGCCGGGGATTATCCCGTTCCGGTAGTCAATCAATCAGCATTAGCCACGAATTTACATAGGGTCCATATTAATCCGTGGAGAGGATCCCGGTAATATGTACAAGTGGGAGTACAGTACATGTCAATCATGCAACTGGCTCTCTTCACTCACTCAAGAGGTCTTAGCGCCGTAAGTGGCCTTACACAGGCAGCGAGACGCGATTCAACCCCAGAATGCACATACACTTTCGCTCGTAGAGGTACACTTTGCTGAATCAGACGAACTTTGGTTGAACTCTCTGCTCTGAAACATTTCAATGTCGGCGCGCTGGTGGGCGAAAATTGGTTTCCGGTGCAAAGAACGGGACTGGCTGGCGTCACCAAGGGTGGCTAGTGGGTTTCGGGAAAGCACGAAGATTCGTGGCACAAACTTGTGCTTAAGGCCTCTTTCAGAGTCCGATCGCAGCGCGAAGCGATGCGATGATAACCATGAGCATCGATCAAGATCGCGTCACACGTCGATCTGTATTCAAAACATGCCATCGCGTCGCGCGGCGAGCGAACTCTGACAGAGGCCTTAAGGCAGGGTCCGGGCGGAAATTCGATTTTGAAATTTCCCGCTGAATCGGTGCGCATGCCACAGGTAGCCCTAAGGGACATGCGAAAACTGCGTAAAAACCGGTCTTGTTCAAGTTATTCCAGCCACTTCCGTCAACCGCTGTGTCAGAAAAGTGTGGCCATCGTCCATATTTTAGCGATCGTCCACGCATTCTTCAAAACTGCAGTGTAATCATCGGTCATTCCAGCTATGATTATCATGCTGTGAGTACCGTAATCCCTAACTTTGAGACTGTTTTCTCCAGAAGTACGGACTTGGAGTTTGTAAAAATTCCAGGCGGTGTCCATCTAGGCCACCCCAATCTATCTAACCCGAATATCGGTGGTGTCAAAATTTGACCGGACCTTGCCTTTAAAGGCGCAGGACACCCAAAATATTAATTTTCAGATTTTATGCTCATATTGGAGAGAGTCACACGCTGATCACAGTGGTATCTCCGAAATCGTCCAGAACCCCCTATGAACGGAGATACGGCTCTTCAAAGATGCCTTGATTCTGAGGGTGAAAAATTGGTGGACGAGTTGTCCCAGGCCTGTGATTCTCCTCATTCGCAATCGTTGCGTGAGAGAAAGCCAGGACAAGGAGACAGTCCGGTAATGGACTGAAGAACGACGACTTGTTATAATTCATCCATCCATCTAGCCGCTATCGAGTTTCGAAATTTGTAAGGGGGTCGGGCCTGTGGTGGTGAGCGAAGAAGGTCGGGCCTGTGGTGGTCGCTTATATCTCGCTTATTTGGAGGAATTGAGATCTCGCATTTGGCGCGTGTTATACAGGAGAGGTCATCTACACAATTACATGAAAATCTCAAAATTCATATCTGAGGGTGTACTGTGCCTTTAAAGGCAGCATACACGCTCGTAAACGTGAATGCGATAACTACGGAAACAGAATGGTATGGATCAGATTACAACGCCTACGCACTTTGAAGGATCAAAAACGACCCACAATGCCGTTACAGGACTAGCAAGTTTGGCCCCGCCCGTATTTTCACGCCCCCTGTATTTGTCCTTTTCCTCCAGCGCAGAGTTGTTGGGTCATCTTCGCCGTCAGTGCCGTGTGTGGTTTACTTGTTAGGCAATCCACCAGCAGTACCAACGTTGAAGGTGACCCAGCAACTTTGCGTTCCAGGAAAAGGGCAAATACAGGGGACGTGAAAATACGGGCGGGACCAAACTTGCTACTCCTGTAACGACATTGTGGGTCGTTTTTGACACTTCAAAATGCGTAGGCGTTGTAATCTGGGCCATACCGTTCTATTTCCGTAGTTATCCCAATCACGTTCACGAGCGTGTATGCCGCCTTTAAAGTAATCGATTTGATTCAGAAGTGAGCAATTATTCGATTAATATTTGAACACTGGATCCAGCTGAGAATTATGAATAAATTTCTTGAGACATTTTAATCATTTAAAAATGTTTTTCTCCGAATATCAATGTTTTCCTGAGCTTCGATTGTTCAGTAGCAGAATATTCTGCAGGGCCGTTCTACCGTTCTTCAGATTTGAGGAGAAATAAAATGTGCTTCAATAGATTTTTTTTCAAACAAAAATTATGGTATTTAGGGATTGAAAATAATAGATATTCTGAAGATACGGTCAATTCCAAGTGCCTATTGATCACAAAGAATCAGCAGAAAATTTACTTCTCAGCTCTGACCAAATCGCACAAATCTTCAAAAAATTGGATTCAGGTGAGAACTTTATTGAATTTCTTTTTAATGGTTTTAATATGTTTGCGAACAATACCTGAACCGTTTTCGACTATTATTCAAAAAACATAAAGAAATCCAGTATTTTTTTCTCAAAAATCGGAAAAATAGAGTAATCGAACAATTGTTCGAACTATTTTTATTTAATTTATTTGATTCACATTGATTGAGATATGAATTTTCAGACCCTTCATCCATCTGTCAAATGTATCAGAATCACATAAATCCGAGTTCTAAAATTTTCATTCTGAAAAACTGCATTCAAGAGTGCTTATGCACTTGGGATTTGCGAAAAAAAAAGGATTTTTACCCAAAAACATAAAAACACATGAAAAAAAAACGCCAGAATAGATCGGTAGTCGGAAAACGGAAACAAGAAAAAAAGATACGGAGAATCCGAAAATCCTGCGCTTTGTCACCAACTCCGATTTTTTTGATTTTTGTTTACCTTCCCCGAGATACCGAAAAATTGCAAAAAAAAGTCTCTCACTCAGAAATTGGTTTTGAATGCACACGCCCAGCTTGAACTGCGCACAACTTGCGAAAACCGTGCCGCAGTTCGATTCCAGCGCTTTCGGGGACTAAAAGTGGCAATATATTGTTTTATGCCCATGGTAGGGTAGAAATCAAGGCGAAAAAACTGATGACACCCTCGGAACCGTGCGTACAGTTTTTAGAATCAGGGGGAACACGCCGATAAACGTCGTTTTTACAGCTTCCATAAGCTGGGATAAAGTCTGTGATTCAGCGAAAATATCGTTATTTTTAGAGTAAAACATGACTTTGGGTTTTACTCTGTAACCCATGGAAAAATGGTGTCGTTAATATGTTTAATATCTTCGTCGAAATATCGAAAACATATCTAAAGATGGGAATCTATTACTTCAAAAGGGAAGAAACGCCGTTAAGTGCTGCTTAAGAAAAAAATCGCTCAGTGCAGTTAGAATATATTTTTGAACAGAAACTGGCTGAGGAAAGAAAAAAAGGCAAAAAAAAAAGAAAATGGATTCACCGCCTCGTAGGGCTCGTCGCTGATCAGATGCCAAACTAGGGAAAGATCCGGTGGTGGAGGTAGATGAAAGGCGGGTGGCTGGGGAAGGCACTCACAGGCCATGGCGTCATTTAGTGGCAGATCTTACCACAATGGCCTGAAATACGGAACTTTTTGGAGGAATTCTGAAGATGTAGATGTAGGTGAGCGGATGGCGCCAATGGCGTCCATCACCCGCACACACACACATTCGAAAAGCAAACATGGCCTCAACAAAAGGCAGGCGACGAAAATACACGGATCGCTTAAGAAGACCTACGAGGCGGACCAGCGGGTAAACATGATAGGAAGGGAATTATGAGAAAAGCTCACTGGGGCGGACATTGTCTGTCCCGGCGGGACACAAGGAGGATCAGTGTCAGACTCAGTGTCATCACAAAAAGAGGCGGACCATGAGCAGCAGCAGGTTGGGAGTATTGTTTATTTACCATGGTCCATGATATCCAAGGGAGCGCTCGCCTTAGCAGGTGCCGCCGACGTTAAACACTTGAGGCGGTGGTGAAAGAGATGAGTGGATTGATGAATTGCCATTGGAAGCAGTAATCAAGCTAGACTTCTCTTGGAGTAGAGAGGTAGGTTTATATGTGAGATATGAAGGAATTTGACCCTTTTAACGCAGGTTTTCCAGAAATATGTAGTGTTTTTTTACCGCGTAGAACTCTACGATAACCTTTTTACAAATTCACAATCGTATGAAAGTTCAACCGGATTCCGCACGAAAATAATAATGCAGATTTTTTTTTTGCAGAAATAAGGAAGAAGTTAAAGTTCATGCGAATGAGGCTGTCCGCCCACTCGGTCAGCGTTCACGAAAGTCGTCAAATCCCGAGTGAAATTCGGAACATTTTCTAATCAATTAAAAACAAAGGTTCTAACTTACTTATCCTGCTCCCCGGGATTAAAATTTGATTGTTCAACGCACAATGTTTTCTTTTTTTTCAACTCGAAATTAGGCAACTTTTCTAGGTAAAGCGCTAAAGCTTCACGCAATTTTATCCAAATTTCTCACTACAACTGCCTGTCAATGTTCAGGAAACATGGAGAAAAATCTGATTCAATGCGAAAAAAAATGGTTTTTAATGTTCTGTAATCTGCGAAACTTTGCCCTGCGGAAAATGAAGTTCGCAGTTTTCCGCAGAATGCAATGATTGTAAAAATCAAGTGCGAAAATCAATTCTTCAACTTTTCGAACTCAGAAATTCTCCCAAAACTGTGAGAAAAATCGATAAGGTTTCTCTAGGAAGAAATTCCAAAAAATTACAGGACCGGAACTCCTTTCCTCCGAATTAGCGATTTTTACAGAAAAATTTACAATGGTTATTCACGCTTCTAATCGAAAATTACTATTGATGACAATGTTTTAACATTCCCAGAAAGGTTCTATATATCGTCGTCTGTGTAATAAAAAGTTTTCATACTCAATTTATTCACATAATTTTCTCACAAAAAGGTTTTTTCAGCGATTTTCTGCTACAATGCGAAAATCAAACGATCCATACTTAGATTTTCTTTGCAATGCAAAACTCTATTCTCTTGAAGTCTTTGAAATCGTTCGAAATTTTCGCAAACTTTTGTCGAGAAAAATGGGGATTAGATCAAAATTTTTTATCCAACAGAGAAGCGATGAAAAATTACCAAACATTTCCTCAGAAGCGAAACTGAATTTTGATATTTCAATTCTTTCCTGGATATCAGCGATTTTTCAGGATTGAATTGTGCTTTTCAGCCAGATTTCGAAGCGAAACTCTCTGTTAATCTTCCGAAATCCCGCAAGAAAAGCTGTCTGTATGTTCCGAATGTGTATGAAATTTCAACGGGAGAATCAATCCAGAAAAAAAGTTGTTTGACTTTCACATAAATTCTGACAATTTCTTCTGCAACAGCGTAGAGTTTTGACAAATTTTAATCCAATTATTCATTGAAAAAAGGCTGGAAAAAATTGGAATATTTGCAAAAAATCGTCGAAATCTTTCAAAGCCATGTGAAAAATTGACGAAAATTCTACCTCCCTCCTCTTCTTAGAGTATGTAATTTACAATGGCCAATTTATTTATGCAGCAAAATTTGAATTTGAAAAGTTCCCTGAAAAACGAACTTTCTATTAACCTTCGGCACGGAAAAAAGCACTTTTCAGAGCTATTTTGCTTGTTGAAAAGCTAAGTCTGACTCGGGACCGATTCCAGCACAAACTGGAGTTTTGATAAATGATCTGTTGAGTGTTGTGAAGAACGCTAAAGGAAGCAATTTGAAGCTTGGTAAATTTCTTCCATTCAAATGGGTAGATCAAAAACTGCTAAAAATTCAGTTTTTTTGGGTTTCAGAAATTTGAACATTTTCAGCCTAAGCTTTGTCCACGAGGCTTATTTGGGGCGGTCCATTTTCAGTTTCTCGAAGATTACTTGAATTACAATAGGAAAATTATCAATTGTCTACAGCAGCCCGCCGTAATCTTCCAAATAGCCGGAAATGGACCGCGCTCGGAACCAATCCCCGGGACAAACTTTGGCTTGAAGGCGTTCGAACTTCTAAAACTCAAAAAGTATATATTTTTATCGTTTTTTATCTGCCCAGGTGCATTAAGAAAGTTCATCAAATTTCGATTTGTTTCTTTTAAAATCCCCCACAACATTCAACAGATAATTTTTTAGAACTACAGCTTGCGCTGGGATCAGTCCCTTGTGAGTTCCAGAACTACAGAATGAAGAAAAAAATGATGGAATGGCGAAAAAGAAATGGATTATACAATCAAGGGAGCAGGACTAGGGAAAGCTCTGTAAAAAAAGGGAATGACGTAATAAAATGAAGAAAAATGGACCAACGGAATGACATACAAGGAAATGGCTGGTCTTGAACCACTTCCGGGACAGAATATTATGGAAGGCATGAAAAAAGGCATGAAAAAGAATATAATCAAAATAGTTTAAAAAAAGCTTAGACATGCATGTTTCTTCATAAATCTGCTCCTAGCGACGGAGTGTTCCTATATTGGAGAAGTAACTGGGTCAAATTTGTCCTCAAATCGCCCAACACTTATACGGGAAGGAGGGGATGAGTAAAACTAGCCCCGGGAAGATGAGGTCAGCGCTCCGCCCGATTGAGTACGGTTATTATGAGTGAGGAAGGCGAGTCATCGTCATAACAAGGGGTAAGTTTATGAGCCTCCAAACGGGGGTAGAACGACGGAATCGGGGTCAAGTTTTCCTCCTCCCAGGTGAGGAGTCTATTCAGAAGAGCTGCGGCTCTCCCGGGTCTAGACTGGGCGGCCTTGATGCGTCGGGCGATGGCGTATTACCGCACACATGAAATGAACCACGTAACGACCGGACAGATTGAGATGATCGTCATCGTCAGGGGGCTCAAATTAGCACCACGCCTTCACCTGCGTGCAGGTAGTGGGGAATTAGGGTTAAAAAAGTCGAGAAAGAATTTATTGATAGGTACTGATAGGTATTATTTAAGAAAAATTTTAAAAGTTAGGAAAATTCGCTACTTAACTGTGAAAGAAAATATAAACAATTCACAAAAAAAAACTTCGTTCAGGAAAAAGCAACTCCAGTTTGGAGAGCCTACCGCTACATCGCCTTAATCTATCCTTAGGCGGCGTTCAGAGTTCGATCGCCGCGCGACGCGATGGGATGATAAACATGAGCATGGATCGAGATCGCGTCGCACGTCGATCTGCATCCAAAACATGTCATCGCGGCGATCAGCGATTGCACTCTGAAAAAGGCCTTACGCTCAATCGATCTGAATGCGTGCCGTGCCAGTAGCGGTCGAATCACAGGGTGAGCGCTGTTTGGCCCGCTATTGGTCTCCGTTTAAACCGGTCTTACATGATTAGAGCCAAGCAGAAATAATTAAGGCTTCCTGAACTCTTTCGAAACAATTTTTTTCGAATTTAAGAAAAAGAGACCAGTTCATTGATTTTCCTTGCCCTCAGAATGTTTGTGTTGGTTTTCAGCATGAGAGGTTTATAGAGTGGAATTTCCCTGGGCACATCCAATCCATCTTCGTTAGGCGAACCGACTTTTTTTGGCAACACTGCTCTCACTCAATCATTCCTAGGGTATTTTTGGGAGTGTTTCAAGGAAAGGTTCTCTTGTTATCTTGTTCAAGGAAAGTTTTCTTGTTTCAAGTAAGGCTGAACAAAGCTTTGAATTTGATATTTTTACAAAATTCGCAGCTTGATCACAGCATTTACGATTAAAACCGTTGTCTAGTTTTCGATGTTTTTGAGTGAGCAAATCTACTAAGTTGACAATAATAGGGAAAATACCCCACGATTTCCTCAAATATCGCAGAAAAAGCTGTTTAAAAACCTCTGAATTAGATGAACACGCCTGTTTGGTGTGTTTGCCGCACTGCGGACTTTTGACATTCCAAATGGTTCTGCGCTTCTAACATAAGGTTTTAGTTTTTTTTTTTGCTTGGCGTGTTTTATTGAAAAGTCTTCAAAAATAGGATGGTTCAATGCGCATGCTTGGCTTTTAAAAAGCTTTGGCGATAAACAATATTCAAAATTCGTCAACTGTTCCTGTGTTTGAAGGAACGCAGGACAACTGTTATATGACGTGGGCTTGGTGATGCAATGGGTCGGCCGGTTCACGAGATTTTCACCCACTTCCTGGCCGTTTTTCGTCAAGAGCTTGTCGTAAGGCACACATGGGTAGTGAAATAAAAAAAAAAGTGAAATTAATAATAAATAAATAAATGAATAAATAAATAAATAAATAAATAAATAAATAAATAAATAAATAAATAAATAAATAAATAAATAAATAAATAGATAAATAAATAAATAAACAAATAAACACAAATAAATTTTTAAGTGAGTGAATAAATAAAAGAACGAAAAAATTAATAAATGGATTAACAAATTAACAAGCAACAAGATGAGGCAAGTAAAACAATTAATAAAATTAAAAGAGAAATAAAGCGAATGATCAAACAAATAATAAAAAATAAATACATAATTAAGAAGAGGATAAATACCGAATGGCGACCAAAAATTGAGGAAAAAACGGAAAAATAGGATTAATTATGCGTAGAAAGCAGTTTTTCAAGGAGCACTATGTATGGTTTCTAAAATTTCCAGAGTGAGCTGACAGGATTAAAAGACAATTGGTATTTTCAACACTATTGTAGATGGAATTTGTAAATAACTGAAAATAATATAGAAAAAAATCTATAGAAAGAAAAACAAAATAAAATGAATAAAATTCTAAATTTGCAGAATAACGTTAAACCATTATAGAGGCACTAGCACATGTATGTGACCAATATGTACTACTGAAAATAATGTACTAGAGAAAACATTGTTGTCTTTGCTCGTTCGGTCCCACTATCAGGAAGTATAGTAAAAGTACCTAATTACAAAAACAGGGTCATATTCTCATATTCACACCTAATCCTAATAATGCGAACACATAAAAAGGTTAAATATGATGTTTAGGAAATATGTGTTAGCACCAAGAGTAAAATTCCTGAAGGAGCAATTACGAGTGACTGTGTTCCCATACAGAAATAACCTACAGACATAACGGAAAATTGCAGACATTCTAAGAGGACAGTAATCAAAAGGTTGTTCTCAGCTCGTCATTTTGGGTCAACTTTAAATAAGAACACTTGGCAGTACCCTACTATGCAGGAAATAACTAGAAAATCTGTTCCCTGTCTATACCAAAATGGAACCCAGCACTTATGTCATGTCAAAAAGCAAAAAAAAATAAAAAAACTTTGAGAAACAACAAAAAAAAGAGAAAAAAAACAGAGATTTTGGGAGGGATTTATTGAATGAAAACCCAAAAAAATCCATTTGGGAGAGTGTTTTCGGCGAAATATACTCGGAAAAAATTTCAAGGTAACGGTTTGGTATAATTATACAGTCTGGGAAATTTAGGTCTTAGGCAAACCAGATGTTGAATTAGATTATTCGCCAGAAAGGAGGAAGGGGAGGAAGCGGCGCAGTGACAGGACACTCGAATTAGTGTAGCTGGGCCGGAAAAGCGGCCTAAAGGTGCTAACGAGGTTGTCAGTGGGAATTGAATTCCAGCGGATCCTAACAAAATTAGCTGCCTAGCCTGGTGTCGTGATTTGCCCTTGCCCACCAACAGCAAGTGGGCGTGACGGGGCGGAGTCGGCCAGTGTCAGAGCGGCATATGCGCAAGGGGGCGGAGTCTGTCGTCGTTGGGATTAACAGCTGATCATCTCTAATATCAATAGAGAGTCTCTATGTGGGTCTGTGTTTGATGAGATTAGTGCGGTGGACTTAGCCAGGTAAGAACATAGGCAGCATTTAGTTGATTGAGAAGATTTTTAGTAGAAAATTGGTGATGCACCAAAAGGTTATCACGTAACTATGACAAATTCTAGAGGTAAGACAGACATGTGCATTTGACACCAGTTTTCGAATAAATTAAAACATCGAATACTGCTCCCAAAGTATTGAAATGTGAGATTGTTGCGAAATGCGACTTTTCAAAAAAAAATCTGAATCAATAAATTTCCTCGAATTTATAGATTCCTATTTTGTCAATGAGTAATGGGTCTATTCGATAAAACACTATTTTCTTACTGACAGGAACAAAGGTTAGCTACTGATTTGATAGAAATTTTTCAATCTACTTCCCAAAAATTACTTTAATATTTAAAAAGTTTGCAAACAACCCACGCGGCTGAAAGAGCGAAATTCCATTATCAAGGATTCATAAATATATCGTAATCGGAAACTGACTGATGTTCGAAATTCGAATAATCGGAAAGATCAATTTTTCGAGCTTCTCCGGAAGACGACTACGAAGCCCTGAATATTTTAAAAATACGAATATTAGAATAAAAATTAGGAAATATAAAAGTGTAGTCCTAAACAGGTCTCGAAAGTATGGAAGAATTAATATTCAGAACCACTTCCGAAAAACTCGAATATTCGGAATTTTCGCATTCTATTCGACCAGGAACCAGAATTTTCATTTCATTCGGAAATCTAATTCGGTCGAGATTCAAAATTGTTTGACTTTTCGGAAAATTAATCAGTATGAAGTTTAAAATTAAAATATTTTTCAAATATTCGGATTATTCGTAAAGATAAAATATCCCATTTCGGAGTGTTTTGTTACATTCAGCCGGGAGTCGGTCCACAATCAACTTGTGGTCGAATAAAACAAATACTTTTGGAACGCTAGGAGAATCGTCCGGTAATTCGAGTTACCGCATATTCGATTCATTTGGGGATGAAAATTGAAGGAGTTATCGAAAATTATGAAAATTCAATTTTCTCGCCTTTCTCAAAACTCCGGAAGATCACAATATTCAATTTTTTGAACATTCAACAACATACATATGTACATATATTTTGTACAGTAAAAAATATTCGAACAGTTGACCATGAAAAACCTATCGATTATCAATGGAAAACTGCTCGAAAATCACTCAGGGATATTAAAAATCAATAGGATATCGGAATGATTTCAAACCGCTTGAATTCTCTAGAATATTCGGCCAATTACATATGTGTGTATATGCGACAGAAATCAAATATTTGATAGAAAAAATTGCTATTGAATACTGATTAAATTTGAATTATATTGCACGACTGAAAGCTCTATTCAAAAGTACAAAATGGCTTACCGAAAAAATTTACAGAAATAGAAATAATGAATAATTTCAAACCGTTTGAATTCTCTAGAATATTCGGCCAATTATGTGTGTATATGCGACAGAATTCAAATATTTGATAAAAAAATTGCTATTGAATACTGATTAAATTCAAATTATATTGCAAGACTGAGAGCTCTATTCAAAAGTACGAAATGGTTTTCCGAAGAATTTCACAGAAACAGAACCAATGAGATGATTTTCTGTGAAAAAATTGCATCATTATTCTGATAAATACGCGAACACGGAGAACTGTTTTTCAATATTTCCACTCATCGAAAAAAAGGTTGAAAAAAAATACACAGAATCGAAATTTCTGTGAACGTTATATTGGAAAAAATACTTCAATGGAAATGAAGTTTTTTGAGAAAAAAAACTTTGAAAATTCATTCAGAAGTTTCAGAAGGCTGCACTCGGGTTTAAAAACCTTCACCATGGAATCTTCAAACCAGTTATTCAAATTCTCCACTCATATGAAAACTAGCGCCTAATGCCCATGTTTTCTTACTCACAGGTTGTCTGTGCAACTAGCGTAAGTTACTTGAAGGCTTCACGCAGCTTACTGCTTTTGTCTCTCATGCAACATGCTTGTCCCAGTGTTCCATGTTGGGGTGAACTACGAACCTGCAGGTAACATAAAATACCTGGCGAAGCAGGTCACAAATTGTGCAGTTAGTTCTGTGGAGCTCTATAGTATAGTTAGGTCCGTGGCTTGTTTCCTCAAGAAAAAACATTTAAATTCAAACCGCGGCTAGGGCGGCGGTCTGAATCTCACCAGGTAATTACCACCCAGCCGCTAATGAGATTTAAACCGTCGCGCCAGCCGCGGTTTGGATTTGAATGTTTTTCCTCGAAGAAACAATCCACGGACCTAACCATAACTTGTTTGAAGCTTGGAACAAGCAACATCGCAATGAGAATTTCTCAGTCAGACCTGTTAGTATACATAGGCACGCAGGAATCACTGAAAACATTACAGCTTGCTTTTGTTATATCTTTGTATAGATGTTATGAACGAGTCATTCTTACAAAAAAAACATAAAGTTTCGATAAATAAGAAAAAAATTAAGATAAAAATAGCGTAAAAATTTAGACTGGCTAGATAGGTATGTCGAAAGTTTGAAAAATCCGATCTGGAAAGTATATATTGTCTATCTGCGAACGCCCAAAAACCTTAATCACCCACAGGAAGCGGCGCCTGACCCCATAGAGCTACAGAATCCCGATGAAACTCTCTGAAGCGTGACAAATTCTGAACAAGAATCGCGGGGAGGCTAGGAAACGAGCGATTTGGTGCGAAAGAATCGCTACAAATGCGATTTAGGAAAGGAGGGTGGCCCGCTGCTGCTCCTCACAAGCAGCAGCAGCAGAGCCTTCGCCACCGCCTCCCTCCGCAAACTTAATTTGTCGTTTGTGGCTGTGAAAGGCGCAATCTGCGCATCCTTAGGCCCTAAATGGCGTATTAGTCGCTTGGACAACATGCACCACGGATAGGAGACATAGAGAAACATTCTTCCATGTATGTATATGAACAAATGAGCATGATGAGGCGCGCACATTCACAATGCGTGGTATAGTGGATATAGCCGATTTTTTTCGATGGGGGAGGGGGAGATTTAGGTTCAGAAATGGTCGGTCACCTTATGCGGAGAGAGCATGAACGCAGTTTTCATTAAAAATTTTGTAACGAGATTTTTGGGCTATAGGAAGTTTCGGTCCCTATTGGAGAGCTAATATGACGAAAGAGCGATGAAAAACCAGTAAGAAGTACATAAACCTTCAGGCAATGAGATGGTACCGCCCACTTGCTCTCGAATTGACCTAAAGCGTTTCAGTGTTGGGTAGACAAACGGAAGACAGTCAAAAAACGACGAAATTTTCCAACTTTGGGCCGGGGCCATACTTCGAGCGACAAGTGACGCGACGCAATGCTTACCATCAATATTGATCGAAAATCGATAAGCCTGATTTGCGCTGTCGCTGGTCACAGTATGTATTATACCGGCCTTGCGCGTCCGGACGGCACATCGGCGTCCGGTACTCGGATACATAAAGGCAGTGTTTACGATGAAAATGTTGGCCGTTTTTTTCCTCGCAAAAACGTAAGTTTATGGGTCCCTCTAAGAAAGGTATGGACGGAAGCACAACGAAAAACAACCATAAAGCGGTTGGAAATCTCGTGGATCAAGTGACCCTTTGGATCACCCCGCCCACGCAATGTAACAGTTGTCCACGGTTCGTTCCACTAGAGGAACAGTTGCCGACTTTTTGAATACTCTCAGAAGATTCTAACATCCAAGCATGTGCATTGTTGAACCATCATATTTTTGAAAAGTTTTCAGTACAAGAAACAGAAAACGAAGACAATTAAAGAAGAATTTAGAAGCGCAAAACCGTTAGCGACGTTCGAATTGTTGAATGTCCGCAGTGCACAGAGCACACAAACCAGGCGTGATTAGACGTTTGAGAGGTTTTTTTTAAGTCTTTTCTCTAATTATTAGGAATTTCGTGAGGGCTTTCTCCTAATATCTTCTACTTCAAAAATTTGCCTGTTCAAAAAGATCAAAGACTAGTGATTTTTATCCTGAACACTGCCTTTAACCGAGTTTGTGAAGTTGTGCTGAACAGTGTAAGGGTGGGTTTTTCCGTGAATTCAGCTCGAGAACTCCCAGCTTCTCAGGCGCTACCAGAGATACATAGAATCTTTTCGGAGCGCTTGGGTCTGGAAAACAAACTTCAGACCATGGAGAATCTCGTTAGGGAATCCAAGGCGACGAAAACTGAGGTGTCCACACGCCCTGGCTGTACGAACTAACGAGGCTGAAAGCCAATCTGGATGGATGCAAGAGAAATAAGGTTGGTTCGAAAGTGTGGCACCGAATAAGGGTCGACAAATTTACTCCTGCCCGTTTGAGCCCTAGTTTTTGATGTGTTTGTGTCGGTAAGACCACTTTTGTTTAGAAGTTTAACCCATTCACGACCACGTGTCCCACCAGTGGGGCACGCGTTGACTACCAATTTGGACCAAGTGTCCCACCGGTGAAACACGCTCTTCAAAAATCGATTACTCCACCACAACAATGTACTTTCGAACCTACATATGATCAATCTATTGACCTACCTAAGACTTGGATAATAACCTCGTGGTCCATCAGTAGGTCAAATGCAACGACATATTTAGACTTTTATAGAATCAGTTGCGCTGGGGTAGAGGAAAAAACGGCTGTAGAGGAAATTGGAAAGCGCCCTATGATTTCCTTTTGTTTCTATTGCTAGCTTTAAGGTTGCTTAGTAGGAACTTATCATTTGACACTCGTTTACTTTTCTGAAAGCGTTGCAGATCAGTTGACCCCGTTTTGGTTTTGAGTACATAGTTGTTTCTCAATAACGAAAGCGTCTCGGCAGCTCAAACTTTGACACTGTTCAATCATCGTTGCTAGCTACAACATATACACAAAAATGTAAAAGCAATTACCCGTGGGACGCTATTCAAGCCAGCGTGTCCCACCGGTAGGACACGTTGTGCGGTAACGCAATATTGCACACGGTCCGAATGTGCAGTCACCCAAAATTGGTCGTGATTGGGTTAAAGAAACATCTGGAATATTCAATTACGTCTGTTCGAGAAAGTGCAGACAAAACGCCAAACCTAACGTCGAAAATGGTTCTGCGCTTCAAAATTCTTATGTAATTGACTTTGTTTTCAATATCTCGAACTAAAAACTCTTCAAAAATGAGACGATTGGGTGCACATGCTTGGATGCGAGAATCCTAAGGGCATTCAAAAATTCGGCAACTATTCCTCTGGTGAAACAAATGAAAAGAACGCAGGACAACTGTTATATGACGTGAGCGGGTGATCCGATTCGTCGGTTAATTCACGGGATTTTCACCCACTTCCTGGCCGTTTTTCGTCGTCATGTACTTCCGTTCTCACTCTTCTTAAAAGAATCCCATGTTTACGGTTTTGCCAGAAAAATAAACGAACAACTTTTTCACCATGAAAACTGCCTTTAAAGCAGCCCAACTCCATAATTGAATGTTGTGGACAGTGCCCTATTAGAAGATATTAATTTTATTTCATTTCAGTTTTATTACAGGAAAGGTCCAATGTTGACAAAATAAACATAATTATTCATATAAGACAGTGTCCACAATACTTATTTATGAAGTTGAGTGCTCTAAAGCCATTGAATAGTCAAGATTTGGTAGACATCAGAGTTTTTAAAATTTCCAGAAAATATAAAAAGGTGTTACAATCTCAGAACGATTTCGCGAAGAGTGGTGTCCGACTGTGCAACTTTGTGAAAAGTTCTCCGAATCGGTGAAAGATGCTTTCTATTTAATTTGGGAAAGCAGGTTAACCAATGAAAGTTTTCACACAAAATCACATAAACTATTGTCTAAGAGTGAGTTCCTAGTTGCAGACAGAGTGAACGGCTGCGTTGCGCCAAAACTTATTCTATTCAAATATCTGGGATGCGATTCATATTGATTTTCCGTTTATTAGATTTATTAGATTTCAGTTTTCTCATCAGTAATTTGGTCCTTAAGTGGCAGAATGGCGGGTAAAGAGGAGTTTATGCAAGGAAATCTGCTCATACCAGCTACCGACGAACCAGACAAAGCCCATCTTTACTTCCGCGTGGGGCAATAATAATTCCCAGGGCGCAGTAAAATCCCATAAACAGTCATATAATCCTCGTACAGTGAACAGGCTCAATAATACTCTCTGTAAGGTCATAGAGGTCGTTATTACTGCCAATGCGCCTGCATGGAGTGGTGGCGGTAACTCGTCCGTCCGTTAAGAGGGGAGCGGCATCCCATAAACCCCGCGACATCATAAAGCACATGTGTGCGCATATGGACGGTAGAATGATCAACACACAACCATAAATGTGGTAATTGCTTTCTTATAAGGACGAGTTGAGGTGTAACAAAGGCATAAGGGCCTCGTCGTACTGTAGTTTGTACTGTAGGCCTGGTACCGTACGTAAAATCCTGAAAATTCTGTGCCAAAAATGTGTATGCAGCCGTGGCTGTCTAGCATCGCGTTTTCCGTGCCGCCGCAAAAAAACCTCGTTTGCCTATTATAGTCATGTTAGGGCTATCAAAGCGAGCGCCACGTGAATAGGAGAGATGGTTTTTTTCGGATGGGAACAGTCCTCGTAACAATACGATCGGCGTGTAGCGCGCTCTGAGGCCGATCGGGGTTTTGCTTTTGGGTGCAATCCTTCCTACGGAGATCATTCCTTTTCGATAGTAGCAGTTAGACAAGTGGTTCTCTTACTTGTGAGCTAACAGCTGCTTTGTGGTGGTTTGAAAATAGAGAGGATTGGCTGGACCGAGTTTTAGGCCAGGAACGAGAGTATTTGAGCTTAGCGATGATTTTGCTTGCCGATTTTCAGTTCACCAAAAGAAATACTCAGCAATCTTCAAAGTTTCAGCTCTCAAATATCTGATGCTTTTTGGCGTTCTGTTTTCCAACACTTGAGAATTCCAAAAAAGTCTACTTATCCTTTCTACAGTTATTTTACACAGCTTAATTTTTTCTTTTTTTTTGGATTATAATTCTTTTTCTTTCGAATTGTTCATTTCTTAATGACTAGCGAATCACGGAAAGCTCCATCAAATAAGAATAACGTTTTAAAGACATTCTTCCCTAATTATTACTTAATTCCTAAGTATAAGCATGAAGGATCCAAACTACAAAAAAGATTTTTCTGCAAATTGTGTTAGATTATTCAAAACGAAAAATTCTCCAAGGATCGAAAAACTCAAAATTGACTAAAATCTTGATCCTGTGGCATCTGCGAAAAAAATTTGCAACCCATCGAGCATTTTAGAAATTGGGAACTTTATTTTAGACCTTTTCGGAAATCGGCATTCGACGTTTGTTAAAGGCAGGGTTCGCGATAAAATCGGTTGTTGTGCTAATCCCATGAAAAGGTAGGTCTGGGCATCACAAAAGTGAAAATAAGTAAAAAATTTAATAAAAAACGCTCAGGAACAAGTTATTGCTTGGTGTCCTCCCGCCTCCAATTATCGGGATTTCTATAAAAGCCTGTTTTGTTAACTTTTATTTTGCTTCTAAAGTAATTTCTGAGCACTTCTGGAGACTACTGACTACTTTAAAAACAAAATAAAAGGCGGATAAACATGCATTAACGAAAACATCGTTAATTAGAAGGCCGGCCAAGACCAGTAATTAGCCGTTATACCTTGTTTTTGTGCGTTTTTCCCGCAAAATTCCGGGTTTTTTCACTTATTTTTACATTTGTGATGACCAAATCTACATTTTCATGAAGAAAGCTCAAAAATCGTTTTTATCGCGAACCCTGCCTTTAAAATTGAAAAGCTGATTAACGGAATATTATTGGGTATTGGATAACATCTGATTTTGCATTTAACCGATGTCGATATATTCAAAAAATCGCATAATTGAACTCTGAATTTTCATCTCAACCGGTAATCGGTTTTTCGAAAAATCAAATTTCGAGCTTTTTGATATTGGAATAGTGAAAAAGTCAGAATTTTTGCCTGCTTCTTATTCAACTGCTGGAAAAAAACCAAAAATAGAGACTCGCCAGATGAAAGTATCAAAGATTCCCTATACTTTCTCTATTTCGGAGTGGGATTTATAAATTTATTTCCCTTTTCGTCTGCGTGCGTATGCTGTGTCTCCTTCTCTCCACACTTTCTTGCCAACTCTGTCCTCGCTCCGCACAAGCGCTCGAAGACACAAAGTAAACTTGGCAGCGAAATAGTGGATACATACATACCTGTTTAATACCCTTGTATAGGGTGGCATTTCGAACTTCTTCCTTATTTCAACGTTTGGAGAATGAAATTTCGGACCTATTATTTTCGGAAAACTTTAGGGCAATGATATTTCCCGGAGAAATGAAGAAAACACCATATTCCCGAAATCAACTGTTTCAGATTTTTTTAAAACCAAAAATCTTTTATTTCATTATAAGGTGCATCGAAGAAGTACATAGGTAAGCCTCAATTTTTTCGATAATGCTTAGAAAGAAGCTACATATATGTCCTTTATTCCGAAGCCTAATTTACTCGGGTCCACCGCGTGCTTGTGCGCGCGTCTGCTGCTTCTCCCTTCTCCCACCGAACGCTCTCGCTCTCTCTCTCCTCCCGCTTCGCACACACGCACGCGAAGGAACGAAATATATTTCGCTTTGGAAGAGAGGGTATATTCTTTTTTGGAGCATGTTCTACATGACACACACACACTCTCTCTCCTTCTCTTTTCTCTCTCTGTAGATCTCCCGCTCTCTCTCCTTATCTTTTGTCTTCTTTCTTTCTCATGTCCGCAATTACACCATGTGAAGCCAACTCCTATAAGGAGGGTACACTCATATATCGGAACACTGGCTTTTGGAATAACACCTTACTGACTTCATTTCATAAACCTATTTTCAGACTAAATGCAATAAACCGCTTTGCGTTAGAAGCAGAAGGGAAGATTCTCGAAGAAGAAAATACAACCCTGATAGGAGTATTAGAAAATGTTTGACTACTAACGTCTGTCGGCCCTAATCACTTTGTAAGGTAAAATATGGATGTTTTCAAAAACTGCCCCATAATTATGAACATGGTTTTTTGACCGCATAGGAGAAAGAGATAAAAAACCGTCGAATGTTTCCATAGCTGTTGCGAAAGCGTTTCGGGCGGACAACTGACGAAAATTCAAAGTGACAGTTGCCCCGCCTCCGAGCGTGCGCGGAATTGACGCCAGGGGTTTTTCATGGGAATCTGCACTTTGCTTATGGATATGCTCTTTTTTTTGTAGGCAAACCAGCGGTCTTACGGTACTTATACATAGTACAGTATTCTGTCCAGATTTTTTTCGATATCAGCATTTATTGGAAAGAACCTAGTCAGTTGCTCCGAAATTGCCCTGAGACAAAAACTTTTCTCTTCGCTAAAATGCAGGTGATCTTTAGGTTGACACATTTCCAGGGGCAAATGCCCCCTGAAACGAACAGCTGTGAGGTAAATCAAGGCCGCGTGTGGCTGGGTAACGATCCAGCCAATCACATTATCCGATTTCCCCCCAGTGGCGCAATCATCAAAGAACTGTAGTGGCCAGCTCAAGCGCCTTTCTCAAGAAATGGTCATATTAGGAGGTGGGTATGCAAATAAAGCACATCAAAGGCGACGCGTACTTAACCCAATTGACCGACGCGGAGAGGCGCTCATGGGCAGACACTGTATCTAGACGGGTACAGTATGCAAACACTGGATTCTCACCGGCCCTTACACTTCCTCACCGCTAGCTTTAAGCTATGCAGCCGCAGATTACACATCTGGTACCGGAGAAAAAGACGGAACCGCGGAAGACGACCAGCTGTGTGAACTGTGAGGATTACTGTAGGAATACTGTGAAATAGAAAATAAGAAGTGCAGGAGATTTTTAGAGTTTTGGACCTATGGATTCGGACCTCAAAGGCATCGTACGCGCAAAAATACCGTATCTCATTTTTCGTGTTTTTGCGCAGGCAATTCTCTAACCTAAGGAATAAGAGTGGAAAGGCTCCACAAAACCATCAACTTCCGCGAAAAAAAAACTCGTTTTAAAACGTCTCGAATTGTTCGCTTCCCACCCCTCCGTCAATTTCGGTGTGTCCGGTGCAATACGTCGGAAGTTTCTTCACAAACGTCGGATGCGTTTTTTACTTCAAACTTATTGAGTGGGTGAATTTCTCTCGCCTCTCGTTCACTGTAACTTATTCTAAAAAAAGAAGCATCCATTGGGCAAGTTTGGATGTGAGAATTTCCCGAATTAAAAATTTCAAATACTGAGCCATCTGCGCCTGTGATGGCGCTTCTGTTCCTTGTGCTAGATGGTTGGTGAAAACTGGTGGCGAATCGTCATTTTGAATCACTCCAACTTCAGAACTATATGTTTTTGACGCGCAAAACTTCACCGACGTGGACTAGCGAGCTCATTCATGAAATCGAACCTGAAAAATGGAAATTGGTTTTCAGTGCGAACGATGCCTTTGATTGGGGATAAGGACTTTGATTAGGACCCTAAAAACGTCAAAATCTGGAATTCGAGAAGTGAGATATCCAGAAACCCTGATTCAAGGAAAATATTCAGAATTTGCAGACCCGACTATATTGAAGGGTCTGATGCCGAGGAGTCTCAAATCCAAATACATTCAGGAAATCGGTTATTCGAAAAGTCAGATATCCGGATAGAGACAATATTCAAGTATTTCAAAAGTTGAATATCCGACAACATACACATACTTACTTGGAAGCTAAACAAAATAGTCCAAAATCAGAATACAATGGGGAGGAGAGGTCTTTGACAAGTTCAAAACCTGATATCCGGAATTCATCTATCCTCAAGTATTTGAAATTCCATCATCCAGTAATATCCAAAATTAGGGTATCCGTAAATTAGGGCATTTGATGGTACCTGAGACGAAGGAGTTATTCCAAATGGCACTGTCGAATCGGTTTGCGCTGTTGGCAGACGATGCATCTGTGGATGAGCAAGAACAGCAGATAGCAGCCACCATCGTGGAATGTGCAGAGCTACTTTGTCCTGCCCCTCGTAAGCGAATCCAGCCATGGATATCAGATGAATCCATACATCTCATAGAAGAAAGGAAGAAAGCGAAATTGACCGATTTCGATCGATATCGTCAGCTCTGCAGAGAGCTTCGTTGCAGATTGAAAATGGAACGAGAGTCGTATTGGAATAAGGTAGCTACTGATTTGGAGGAGTCTGCGAGCAGGCATGATTATCGAACTGTCCATCGGACACTCAAGCGGCTCGGAGCAAAGACGAAACCAACAAGCGATAGTATCAGGAAAGCAGAGGCTTCATTCGTGAGCTCTGTGGACGAGCGCCTCCGTCGATGGAGACAGTTCTTCAGTGAACTATACAGTCATGAAGCGCCGCAAGGACCGCTTGTCGAGCCACCGCTAGTTGAAGCGGCCGAAGATGCAGTTCTCGACGCAGAACTCACTATAGATGAACTAACGGCAGCGATAAAGTCACTGAAAAACGGCAGAGCGTCAGGAGTGGACAAAATCACTGCGGAAGCCATCAAGGCTGGCGGAGACGTCTTGCTGCGCCAACTTCATCGGCTGATTACTCTTATCTGGCAGTCTGAGAAAATACCAGCTACCTGGAAACGTGCCACAATCGTGCCCATACACAAGAAGGGTGATGCTAGAGACTGCAAAAATTACCGAGGGATCAGTCTGTTGTCTATCGTTGGCAAAGTCTTCATGAGGGTTATTCAGAACAGACTTCAGCGTCATCGTGAGCAAACAAGTCGTGAAGAACAGGCGGGGTTCCGGCCAGGAAGAAGCTGCAGTGATCAGATCTTCGCACTTCGACAGCTAATGGAAGAGAGAATGCGTTCGATTGTATTCACTGGCCGGCGCTGTGGAGAGCACTTGAAGGCGAGCACATACCGAGGAAGATAGTCAAGCTCCTCCAGGAAACGTACGAAGGGTCTACCAGTTCCGTACGCATTGGGGATCAGTTGTCCGAAGAGTTTGCCGTTACAGCTGGAGTTCGCCAAGGCGATGTGGTCTCGCCTCTGCTCTTTAATACTGTTGTGGACGCTATTATGAGGAAGGTCTTCGAGAACAGAAGAGGCGTTCAATACGGAAGTAATGAGTACGTCACAGATTTGATGTTCGCGGATGACAGCGCAGTGTTCACGGACACTGATACCGAGGCAACGTCCTTGATAAGCGATATGGCACTGATTGCAAGCTCCTACGGCTTAAGAATCAACCAGGAGAAGACCAAGGTCATGACATCCGATGGTTCGCCTGCATCTGTTCAGTTTGAAGGAGTTGAGCTTCAGCAGGTCAAGGAATTCAAATACCTTGGGTCGGTAGTGCAGGAGCGAAAAGTTGCGGCTACGGCAGAGGTGTGCAGCAGAATCGGGCAGGCGTCTAGTGTGTTTGCGTCGCTTGGCTGGTGTTTGTGGAAGATAAACAACATTTCACTGAAGACTAAAGTGCGAATGTTCCGAGCGCTGATAATACCCGTACTACTATACGGCTCGGAAACCTGGACTCTGCTAAAGTCAGACCTCGTCAAGCTAGAAGTCTTCCAGATGCGATGTTTGCGCCAGATTCTTGGAATTACGATTCGTGATCATGTTTGCAACGACGATATACGGAAGAGCTGCATGAATCAACCGACGGTCGGAGAACAGCTGCAGACAAGAAGACTGCGATGGTTCGGACATGTATGTAGGATGGACCCGTCCCGTCTCCCGTACAGTATGCTGTGGCGTAAGCGCCCACCATCGTGGAGAATTCAACGAATGGCCCCGAAGAAGACATGGCTCAAACATATAGAGGAGGATCTGAAAACTCAACGGTGCAGTGTCCTTAACGCTAAACTTGTTGCTGCAAACCGTTTTGATTGGAAGCGTATCGTTCAGGCCGCACGAGCTCCTATGGCACGTACAGCAGTGTATTGGTTGAGAGGGCATCCCGCTCCACCAGACGCCAGCTAACGGGATGAGTGAGTGAGGGTATCCGATTGTATTTGAAGGATCAGATGTCCGTTAGTCCAATATCCGATTTGAATAGGAAGTCGGATATTGGAAAAGCCAGGTATCCGAAAAATTCGGTATCCGGCTATATTATGTTGAATGTCGGATATCCGACTATATTTGAAGAGTATTACAGAGTCTAGACTCCTACTATTACAAGGAAGTGGGGTATAAGGAAAATTCGCATACTCCGAGAAGCCAGATATCCGCAAATCCCAGTGTTCAACAAAATTCAAAAGTAAGATTTGTTCACGCGTAGTTTTGAAGCTCGACTGCGTAGAAATTGATCTTCTTTAACCTCTTTATTGCGACGTTTCGGGTCGTAGACCCTTCGTCAGGCTGTAATTCATTACAGCACACTATAAGGCAATTGCTCAAATAAAGTGCTATCAGAAACCGATAAGGATACGGCAGTAAAGAGAAAATTGTCTGACCGGGTTGGGTGTTTTTGTTTTTGAAAGCAGTTGCAGAAGACGACCGACTCTAACCCAGGGCTAACGACAAGTGACCGCTTGGGCGACCAATGTCGTGTGGATGGTCACGGGTCAAGTATCACTGCCTAATACTGCTTTCAAAAACAAAAACACCCAACCCAGTCAGACAATTTTCTCTTTACTGCCGTATCCTTATCGGTTTCTGATAGCACTTTATTTGAGCGATTGCCTTATAGTGTACTGTAATGAATTACAGCCTGACGAAGGGTCTACAACCCGAAACTTCGCAATAAAGAGGTTAAAGAAGATCAATCTCTACGCAGTCGAGCTTCAAAACTACGCGTGAACAAATTGTTAATATGAAGCTCAGGAACTCTTCAATACCAAAAGTCAGATATTCAATTAAATTCAAAGCTTCAGAGATTCAAAATGACACATATCCGAAAAAATCAGTATTCGACTATATTAGGAGTTCGGATATCCGACAAACATCGATATCCGGAATGTCCAAAGTTTGACCACATTTTAAGGGTCGTATATTCGAAATTACAAAACCCGACCATAATGAGAAATCAGAATCTTTCGATTGTTCAACGTCTGATGTTCGAAAGATTACAAACATTTCTGGGAGTTCGAAATCGTTTTTATACAAAAGTCGGAGATCTGACAATACATATTTGGAAGGTGGGTCCGAAATTCTACGACACCAAGAAGTTTGGATACTAGAAAAACCTAATACCTTGAGATCTGGTATTCACTCAGACGATTCTCGGCCCGGAGCCGTCTGACAGTTCGGCTCGTGTTCACAATGTGCGAGTCGGCTTCTCTTGCTGTCCGGGCCACTGCTGTTGCTTTCCAGGCCACTGCTGTTGCTGTCCGGGCTGCTCCGATTAGCCCGAACAGCGACAGCAGTGGCACAGAGATTGGGAGAACGAGCCGAACTTTCAGGCGGCTACAATTCCTGTTCGGTGCGGCTTGGGGTCGGCAATAGCCTGAGCAAGAAGTCAGATGTTAAAGAAGTTCACCATTCCACAATATTGAAAAGTCGGTTGTCCGACTTTGATTGAAGGGTCAAAAATGCGAAAGTTTGAAATCCGCTTTGTTAAGAGAGTCGGATGTTCGGAAAGCTCCGGTTGTGACATTCGAGCAGTCAGATATCCGAAAGCCTCAATACCAAATAAGATTCGAAAGTTGGATATCCGACTATGTATGTATGTATGCTAAAAGGGTTGTGTATCCGCGACTCCGAAATCCGACAATGCAAGGATGGGTTCCTGGGAAGTTTTAAAAAATTAATATTAAGAAATTCGAACATTTAAAGGTTCAAAATCCGGATTTCAATGAGTAGCCTGCCCGATAGGTTCGAAATCCAATTGTGTAATACAATACCGGTCATATATTCTGCGTTTTAGGCAAAAAAGATGCTAGAATGCGCTTTTCGTGCTCTCTTGTCGTAACTCTGTTCAGAGTGGTCAATTAGGAATCTTAAGAGATTTTCGGGATAAGCATCAAGAGCTTTCTCTTCTCTTAAGACACATGTCTTACTCATGAACAAGTCATAAAGGCGTGACACAATTAATCGAGTGCGCGAAACGCGAGGGCGGAGTTAGGGCACGCAAAATTGAGTGTGTTCAAGTACTGTGCTTATCTGGGCCTGATTCCGGTCCGTAATTGCGTCTCGACACGCTTCGCGGCCGCAAGGGCTGGAGTCAGTCGAGTTTCCAGCGCCAAAGCCGACTCGATATGGCTTTTTTATACAGTTTTCTCCAATTTTGTTTACTTTCCAGTTTCTAAAACCCACCTAGAGTCAACAGATCGGCGGCTGCGGCGTTGGAAACTCTTCCAACTCGAATGCGCGCGGCAGCAAAGCGTGTTGAGACGCAATTGCTGACCGGAATTTGGCCCAGAGAAGCACAGTAAATGAACCCAAGAATATGCGCATAAAACTTGAACGTATATACTCTATTACTTGACGAGGGATTGTGCGCGCAGATGCTGCGTCTGCTTTTCTTCAACACTCTCTCGCTGTCTCTGCCCACGCTCCGCAATTATAACGGCTTCTTTGAAATGAAAGAGCAGTTTCCGATCAAACAGTCTATTCCGAAGTCCGGCATGCCACAACCTCGAAAAAACGAAAAGAAAGAGGTATGAAAGGGGGAAACGAAAAAGAAAGGAAATCGCTATTCGATTAGGTAAGCATAGTGGCGAAAAAACTACTCAAAAAGACAGTTGTCATGAGCGAACAGTGATCTCGGACAGCTGAATGGTCTGGTCAGGGAAGGGCAGGTGTGCAGGCAGCCCCGGCGTGAAAGGCTGCTGCAGTGCACTGACATGCGGAAGACGACTTAATTATGGCAATTAAAGCCGAGGATAATTACTCAATTGAAGTCATGATACGCTCGCGCTCTTCACTGTCGTCTGACTGTGGCTGCTGTTCCGTTAAAGAATCCTATTCTACAGTAATTGTCGGGTCCTTAAGGAGTTCAGTTTTTATGGAGGTCATTTGGCAGAGGAAGACAGATGACACATAGTCATTGACAGTAATTTGGGTTGGGCTAGACTTCTCTTAGGGCTCTTTCAGGGAGGGGTTGAGGAGTAAATGAGTGAGATTTACAGGGTTTAAGGCGACTAATCTGTGACGATTCGATGGGGGTGAACAGTCTATGCACTGACGCACAGCGGATTATACGGTATTGTTCAATTCAATACGCCTCAGCGAGTTAAGTCGCTAAAGCGAGCGATTCGTCGAGTCCGCAAGAGGTCAATTTTACATGTCTCTTCATTCTGGAGGACACCATCTGCCTGTGTTCTCTGCGGCAATCATGGGATTGGGTGATAATGATGGGAGGAAAACATTGAAATTTTAAGGAAAATCGAAGAGATAGAGTTCTGTAAGGTTTGTAAATCTTAGATGAAGACAATGTTAAAATTTCCGAGGATTCTATTAACTGGAAAATTCAAATTTTGATATATTCGGAACTCCGTTTGGAAAATTTCGTTGGAAAACTAAAAAGAGTCATGGATCAAAAAGCCAAATTCCCTAAAAAGCCAAGTGTCGACTTATCAAGATGTGGATAATCTGAGATGACCGAAATTCAAAACGTCCGAAATTCCCATTATTAGGTAACTCCACATTTTGGCGATTTAGAAACCAGATACAGTTGAACTGCGCATTGCCGTTCAGTCCCCAAAGTGCACGCTGATTGCGAAAGCGTGCTGCGGCGCAGTTGCGAGTATTCTCAGACAGGGATGTGGGGTCACCCGAGCGGTTTTTGCCTTTGGTGCCAGGGTGATCCCACCTTCCGGGTGATCCCACATCCCTGTCTGAGAATACTCGCAACCGCGCCGCAGCACGCTTTCGCAATCAGCGTGCACTTTGCGGACTGAACGGGAATGCGCAGCTGAACTGTATGTACGAGTGGGTCTTGAGCTCGATTATCAGAAAACTTGTCATCAGAAGAATTATCAGAAAAACTTGAATCGCTTGTTTTTTCATGCGTGATCATAAAACTTTCAATTAATCGAAGGCACCGAAAATTCGCAAGTTCAAATTGAGACTCTTTTGTAAGCCAAGTTGGTCGAGAAACCCGAATTCCTGAATTTCGAGTAATTCAAAATTTCGATTATCCAGAAAACGAAGTTTCGAGATATGCGAGATTTGGATTTTGCGTGGAGATTAATTTTCGAAGACTCTATTGGCTTCGAAAATCAAATTAAAAACACGAAATCCAGATATTTCGAAAACAAAACAATTCAAAAAGGCCAGCTTACGAGTATAAAAAATAGGATTTTAGACCAGCGAAGAATTTAGATTGCCTTGGGAGCTCTGTTGTGCAAAAATCCAAAATGACGAAGAGCTCAAAAATTCGATTACTCGAAAAGCTTCCAAGCTATTCGAAAATCCCGAAAAATCGATTAGCAAAGTATACATGTGTTGAAATCATGAAGTGAAACTTCAGAGTGAATTTGACTGAATCGAAGCTGGAAAACACGATAAAAGTATAAAGTTCAGAGTTGTCTACCCACAGCAAGCACAAACTGGAATTACTCTCCTTGCCTTCCACATTAGATAGGAATTTGAAGGCAGTGTTCACGATGATCATCCTTGCTGACTTTCCACAGTAAAATGATAGAGGAGAAGGATCCTAGGCTCCCAGTGCCAAAGGAACGGTAGAAAACGAGCCAGGAGTGGCAAAATAACGGCTGCAAACAAGCGTTTTGGTGCCCCAGACACGCCCCGTGCCCCAGATCCGCCCCTCGAAAGGAACAATTGAAGACTCGGATTATAGGAATGATCAAGTGAAGGAAGTGCTGATAAGTGAGCTGTTCGCTTCATTGCACTGATAGGTATGATCCTTCTAGCGGTTAATTCCTCCACGCTCAAAAACCAACGTAAACAAGGGAGGGCCTATTTTGACTCAAAAACGCGTCTTTCGTGTCCTTTTTAAGCATGCCTTGCTATATAGGGCACCAGACCTTCCGTAAACCGTGGAGATATCGGAAGTGAAATTTATCGTGAACACTGGCTTTAAGTGAAATGTTGGAGGTGAAATGTGCAATCAGAGTTATGATAACACTGTGCTGTGATGAACCCTGATAAGCGTCCTAATGTGTGAGAAGCGGCTTAAGTCCACACACAAACACAAATGGACTGTTGGTGACCCGTGTGGAAATCTTCTTATGTGCGACCGACATTTGTTTGAACAACTTCTAAACACTGTTTAGCCAGATGTGTTGAAACATAATGCAGCTAACGGATTGAAGAGGACTTAACTTCATGGGTGACCCTTAGGATGTCAATTATGGAAAATTTCTGTTGAGGAGGAAAAGAGTTTATGTGCGATCTGTAAGACAAGTCGATCATGGGAGCGAAATACGAAGTAGTGAACTTTGTGGTTAGTTCCAGAGTATCAGATTGCGCGCGTGCTGGGGGAAAAAGAGTCAGGGGTGGTCTCTATGAGTTGGAATGTGGGATCGGGTTAAGGTGGTGAAAGGGCCATAGTCGGTCTATATGTTACGTATGATCTGCTAAAAAAATTTGCTTCATTGAGAATATCTTTTCCAGAGTATTCAAGTGAACTAAACTTCATGGGTGGTCTCTAAGACAAAAAGTATGCTTGAAAAAAAGTAAACCTTATGGATGATCCGTATAATATGCGAACGGTTTATAGAGACTACATATAATGGATATATATATATATATATATATATATATATATATATATATATATATATATATATATATATATATATATATATATATATATATATATATATATATATATATATATATATATATAATGGGTATTACCAGAATGGCAACATAGAAGCGGATAAATTTCATGGGAGGTCTCTAGAACTCGAATAACCCATACAGGTTCAGGAAAGGTGAAGTTTTTAGGTAATCTATCTGATATCAAATATGGTAACGTGTTGAAGAAAAGAAGGTCGAGCAAGTTCCTCGGTAGTCCCTAAGATGTTAACGATTTGGACATAAATACACTTCATGGGTGGCCTCAGGACATTAGTCATGGGCAGTACTCGGAGAAAAGTAAATTTTTCAGGTGATCAACACGATCTCAACTATGGGAGTGAGTTAGGGAAGAGAGAGGTGATCTATAAGATATTTGCGGACTAAACTTTACGGGTGATCCTCAGGCATCCTAAATGTGTAAGGTAGGTAGGCGCAAGCTTCAGGGGTGGTATGCAGGAAACGAGTTGCGGGTACGTGTTGGGAAGAGTAAAACTTATGAGGGGTTGCGAGGATATCAGCTTCAGGAGCAAGTTGACTCAACTTTATGGGAGGTCCCTGGGCCATGAAGAATAGCAAAGGGTTGAGGGAGAGTAAAGTTCATGGGTGATCTGTATGATGTCAAATACGGTGACGGGTACAGCTGAACTCGACATCATGGGTGCTCCTCAAGGCGTCAACTATAATAATGTATTGTGAATGACTAGAAGCCATGGGTGGTCGTCAGGTTTTGAGAAGTTTTCAGGACACAAATCATGGAAAACGAGTATGAGGTTTGAGGAACTTCTTGGGTTATCTGCATGATACATATAAACAATGTGGACAAATAACAAGGAACCAAACTTCATAGGTGGTCTGTTAGCTATCAACGATTCATTGATTCGAATAGGTCAAAATTTCATGGGTGGTTCCATGACGTCAACTACGAGTGGTGTGTTAAAGATGGCTAAACTTCATGTGTGATACCAGGAATGTCACCTGGGGAAGCGTTTTGGACACTATCAAAATGCATGAGTGGTCCTCAAGACATCAACTATAAGAACGGGTTTAGGAAGATTGTAGTTCATTGGTGATCAATATCAACAATTAGACCTGATTGTTGTAGTAAAAAAACGTCATGGGTGGCCCACATATTATCTGATCAAGAGCGTGTTGGTGAGAACTAAGCGTTATGGGTGATCTTTGAAATATTAATTAAGCTCCAAAGCAGAAAACCTCAATTCAGGAATCATCCAATTTAGCCAGGGCCAGAGGGCAGCTCCACAAATTTCCCCTTACATAATGAGAATTCCTAGGATAAAAAGGGCAGAACTTCACAGGCAATTTATTCTCCTGTAAACAAAAAGTGGACCTGACCATAAAGCCCTGCCCGTCGGCAAAGTGATTGTTGGGCTGTGTCTAACTAGGCCGATTGGCCTGGTCGAGCAGGGCTTGTCGCGTTGATCCCACGCAAAACAAACAAATACTAGCGACTACAGAGTGCAGTAAACGAGCTTCAGATAGGGTTACATAGGCGAGTGAATATGCACCTCCGTAGATTAGCAGATGGTGTTGTTCGCTGGCCGGCGTTTGAATCCTGCAAGAAATGAAACCAGTGGCATTAGACTTGGACATTTTGATAACAAGGCGAACGCAGGAGAAAATAACAATACAATAAGTCTTATACATGACGAATGCGGAATTGGAGGAATAATTCAAAAGAAAAATGCGGAAGGCGGGGTGCCAAAAATTGCTTTCTTTGTCCCACGTTTACATCAAGACGAGTAAGCTTTTGGGCTAGTACGTAAGATATCTAACCACGGAAACAACTTGGCTGACAAGGGATCGACATCTGGTCGCAAATTCCTTTCAAAGTAAAATTCATAACAGTCATCTGACTCGTGATGAAGTCTTTAGAAAAATATATGAGTTTACTGCAGGCCTCCAGATACGGAATTTGTCGGCCCAGCGTTCTCATCAAACCATTCAAACACGCACGGTGCCCGTAGGCAAGCATTTTGTGTTGACCTACATACGTGACGAATATTGTCTCTGCACAGAGTTATGGCGGGCTTCCTCAGTTGGGCTGAAAAGCGAAAGGTCCGAATAAAGAGAAAATAAATATCGGTAGGCAAAACACTGTCCACGATCTTTGATTGCGAAGCTAGGTGCCCTTATAGGCACAGTCCAACCTCAGAATCGTTTTTCTGTTTTTCCGCCTATCTTGAAATCGTTCTCACGCTGATTCCAATGATGTCTCTAGAATCGTAGAAGACCCCCTAGGAACGAAGTTATGGTCCCTCAAAAATTGTGCTACGGAAGCATGGTGGACGAGTTGTCCGAGGCTTATACCGACCTGAACAAAGAGAGAGGCTGAGAATGAAGGCAAGAACGGGGCTACTGGTCGGAAACCATCGTCCATCTCGCCGCTGTTGAGCTCGAAAGATCGGAAAAGGGGCGTGTCAAAGTGGCTTCTGGGTGTGGGCGCCCCATGGTGGCTTCCCACTATATCTCGCTTAATCGGAGGAATTGAGAGCTCTCATTTGGCAGGGGCTATATAGGGTGGGTCTACTTCAAAATTGTGTAGAAATCTCAGATTTCGTCCCTGAGCTTGGACTGTGCCTTTAAAGGCAGCATACATGCTGGCAAGCATAGTCGAGATAACAGTATAGATAGGTCCGCACGGCCCGTACTTTGTCGTCAACGACGTTTGAAGCGCTGAAAACTGTCCTGGATGACAATATTTGACAATGTTTGAGCAATCTTGCCTTCCACGCCCGTATTTTCACACCCCTTCCAGTAACAGAATGAGAATCGATACTTGTGAAAACGTGTAATAATTGAGAGTGATAGCACTATCAAATGGGAGTGCAGCAGAGAAAAAACTCGATTTACCTCAATATAACATGTTTGTGCACTGATAAAATCCTCCATTTCAAGAGGTAGGCCGAAGTAGAGCGGCATTCTCGAAAGTGGACGAGAGTCAGTAGGTATGCAGACATGTTATACTCAAGTGAACCAAGCTATTTCTCTCGTGCACTCCCATTTGATAGTGCTATCACTCTCACTTATCACACGTTTTCACAAGCATCGATTCTCATTCTGTTACTCGAAGGGGTGTGGAAATACGGGCGTGGAAGGCAAGATTGCTCAAACATTGTCAAATATTGTCATCCTGGGCAGTTTTCAGCGCTTCAAACGTCGTTGACGACATAGTACGGGCCGTGCGGACCTATCTATGCTGCTACCTCGACTATGCTTGCGAGCGTGTATGCTGCCTTTAAGGCACAGCACACCCTGAAAATTATTTTTCGGTTTTTAAGCTAGTGTTGGAGAAATAGTTCTATTATTTGAGGGCGGAAAGTTGGTGGACGAGTTGTCTTAGGCTTGTATTTCTTTTCATTCGCAGCCGTTGCGCCAGAGCTAGCCAGGATAAGGACAGAGACCGGTAACAGGGACTGAACGACGTAGGCTCGGTTGAAATTCATCCATCCATCTAGCCGATATCGAGGTCGAAAATCCGGAAGAAGGTTGGGCCTGTGGTGGTGAGCGAAGAGGGTAGGGGCCTGTGGTGGTGGCTTATATCTCACCAATTTGCAGGAATTGGAATCTCGCACTTGGTACGTGTTTAACAGGAGGGGTTTTCTGCACAATCAAATAAAAATCTTAAAATCCATGTCTGAGGGTGTACTGTGCCTTTGAAGGCACCGTCCAACCTCAGAGTCGAGTTCAAGATTTTTCTGCTTGTCTTGGAAAAAATTTCACGCTGATTACAGTGGTGCCTTCAGTATCGTTCAGAACTCACTACAAACGGAGTTATACCTCCACAAAATTCTGAATTTGGGCGGCAAGAAGCTCGCGGACAAGTTGTCTCGAGCCTGCTTGATCTTGTTATTTTTTCGTTACGAAGCAAGCCAGACCAAAAACAAATAGAAGAACATAGATTTCGAACAAAATCAATCGCACATCCCTTCCCTATTGAGATCGGAAGCTTTTCGGTGGGCGCAACCCATTTTTCTTCATGGGGGCGTGGTCGACTTTTTTGCTCTTTTTTCTCGCTTGTTTGAGCGAATTGAGATTTCGCGCTTGGCAGGCTTATTATACACGGCGATCGGAATAAGATATGAAAAATTACATTGAGGTTGGACTGTGCCTTGAATTCGTTGGATAATAAAGATAGGATAGAAATTGTGATTTTTGAAAAACTTCTGGAAAAGGGCGAAAATTTCCCAATTATGTGAAGCCGCGAACGCTTTCTTGGTACTGCAATCTAGCCGTCACATGCCAATGTTCCGTGAACTTCAACAGCCGCTATGACAAGAATGCGTAAAACAGGGGCCATTAAGTATGTAATATTGATATAGAAATCTCACTCCTAGTTTCTATGTGAAATTCGGAGCGTGTCGAGTTTTCCGAGTAAAGCCATTAGATAGAGAAGGAATTCGGCTTCTGAATGAAATTTTACGAAATTCATAACCGACGGCAAGAGATGAACTAAGGAAAAATCGCTGAGCTACACTTGACGCACTTTCTTACAACCTAGTACTTCATAAAATTCATTTCAACCCAATGAAGTTTACAAATTGTAACTGACTTAATTAGAAAATTAAACTCTTAAATTGGCATAGAAGAATGGAAAAAAAAGGTACAACCACACGAAAACGATAGGGGAAGATGTGGCCTTTTCGTATAAGCTTTTACCCCTCCTCTCCCGCCAGTCAGGCTGAATCACGTCGCCACAACCCCAAAAGACCCTTGGAGGCGTCATCCTTTGTTACTCTTATGTTTAAATCAGGTGTTTTGACAGAAAGTTTTGTCCCCTGCTCGCCTCCTTCAGTCCAGAAGGTGAAATTCCGGGCTAAAAATGCCTGGTTGGTGTAAATATACCTTTTTACGAGACCTCTTAGAGCATCATTATTTGAGGTATGGGCAATGGTTGATAGAACTATTGCATGCAGACACGATTAAGATTGGGTAGTGTAGAGACGTGAAATTATGAAGATCAATCGATCAAAATCGATCAAAAATCTAAAAAAAGTCCACAAATTTGATTTTCGTTTTGACTTCTAACGGCAGCTTTTCAAGGACGCGTGACGCAGATGCACGTAGATTACTGTCAGACTTCGACGAAACACGTTCGCCACGCACCGCGTGACAGTGGGGAACCATATAGGTTTTAGATGAATTCAATGTTATTTGAAAATTATTCTGAACTGGTCTGTGATGCGCAATAGCGATTCAAGTCAAAAAAATCTTGGCTGTTTGGCGCCACCACAGCGTGGTGGGTGGAATTGCGGACTTAGCGATCGCGGACCAGGCAAGACTTTATAATTGGAATTGTTAACGATTACGCCACCCTCTTCCCACATCTGTGTGAACGACGAGAAAACGTGTCAATCGATACTTCAAAAGAACAATTGTTGAGACGTCTCGAGCACTTGTCGCTATTCAGAAGAGCAGAAGAGGACGAGCTGAAGTGTCTCCGTCCGCCGCCCCGCCCTCAACACTTCGCCATCGCGCGATTGCGTAAGCTCTAAATTATTGTAGCACTACTACGTACTAGAGAACAGTGGCTGACAAGAAGGGTGGTAATGGGGTTACGTCACGAACTCGCGTCATAAACCCATTAGAATTGGGGGTATGGGTGAAAAGATTTGGACATAGGGAAAACTTTGTCATTGGAAAGCGATGGGTTATGAGTGGTCGACGGTGAGTCAGGGTCAGAACACTTAACAAAAAAATGAAAGAAATAGAGAAAAATCTGTTTGAGAGAGCTGGAAAAAGGGATGCTGGGGAAAAATTTGGAAAACATTAAAGGAAAATTTTTTGGTTTTAAATTTGTCGAATGCTTCGCTACGCTGCAAAAATCATTTTTCGATATTTCGGCTTTTTTCGCTACTCGCGAAAAATCAATAACGAAAGAAAAAATTGTTAATCTCTAATAGGCTTATGTATCTGCGCCCGAAAATTATATCTAGGGACAAGAATTCAAAGTTTTCGATTTTTGGCTTCTGGAAATTCTTCGCACATCCCTGGATAGAATTTCACTTTCCATATGCTAAAGTCCAAAGCCCCCTCCACTCTTGCAGCCGCTGGCTAAACCAAATCTTAGAACCATAGTAAGGGCTGAATGACTTAATAACAGAAAGCGGACTAATTAGCTGTTTTTAATAAAAAAAAACAACAGAACCGCACAAAAAGTGTTTTTCTTTGTTTTGCATTAATAACATAATTCGTTTGGAGGATTCAACAGTCGTTGTTTGTCGCTTGTTGTCGCTGGTTGTCGCTATACGTAGAATACCCGCGCTAAGTTTTGTAAAAACGGGGAGCATTCGCCAAACTTGGGAAAAAAGCGTCCGATGCATGTAACTTTTTTGAATGACGACGCTTTTGGATTCTGAAAACGCTATCATATTCATATCTCGAATTCCTACATAATGATGTGCATTGTGGACCGAAGTTCCCTAAAAGTTTCACAAAAACGTCGCGCGCGGCATAGTGCGGCGAAACTTCGAGTAGTAATTGTACGAGTAATAAAAGAGCAATTGCATGTTTTGTTTGTGAATTAGATGAAAAATGGGCTATCTCGAGATCTGTGCGGATAGATTTTCCGAAACCCTTCATTAAACACTCTCGGGAGCTTCCTGAAAAGTCGGATTTTTGTTGCGAAAGCCCCAGACCGATAAATGGAGGACTCCGGAAATTCAATCTGCACAGATTTCGAGATAGCTCCACTTCCATCTAATTCCTGCAGAAAACCTAGAGATTGCTTTTATATTACTTGTACAATTCTACTCGAAATTTCACCGCACTTTGCCGCGCGCGACGTTTTTGTGAAACGACCGCAAAAACAATTTTACTCGAAAACAAAGCGATTTTAGAGAACTTTGGTTCATAATGCACATCATTATGTAGGAATTCGAGCTGTGAATATAATAGCGTTTTCAGAATCCAAAAACGTCTTCGTTCAAAAAGGTTACATGCATCGGACACTTTTTTCCAAGTTTGGCAAATGCTCCCCCTTTTTACAAAACTTAGCGCGGGTATTGTACGTAATAAGACCACCGGTTCTATATCTGGGATTTTTCCTAATGCAACATATTGCAGGACGAAAAAAAATAAAATGGCTTGATTTTTCTACAGTTTGCTTTTATTCTCTACTTTTGAATCATCAGTTATTTTCACTTTTTCCTTTTTATTCTTTTTATCTTTTCGTTTTTCAGTTCTCTGTAGGTTTTGAGCGCAACAGAGGTATCGAATAAATAATCGAATAATATTAACAAATCAGTATATAACAGAATATTTAGGTGTATAAATTAATTTTACATCTAATCCTTAACTACTTTAATTGAGAAACTCTTCAACTCAATGGAACTTGAAGGTAAAGCGCCTCACTTGAGCGACAGCTGGCGACAACAAGCGTCAAAATCATTTTTGAATGAGTCAATAACTAAATGAATATATAATCAAGAGAAAAAATGCTCACAAATAGCATACTTCTCATATCTCTCTTAACGAACATAAAACTAATTTTTCACTGGGAAACTATGGAATTCTAGAAAATTATCAGTAAAATTTCATACGTGGTGAGACTCGTAAAAAATATTCCAAAAATTGCTAAAAAATCAAATAAAGAAGAAAAAAATTTTTAAGTTCAGTAAAATCTAAGAAATCGAACGCATTAGCAAAAAATGGGGAGGCTCGTGTTCAGAAAGAATGGCTTGAAAATAGAAATAAACGAAATTTTAGAGTTCAAAAACACCAATAGTTGACAACAAAGTAATTTTTTTTCGCTTACATTAAAGCAGTCAAAATTAATCAGTTCATAGACATTTGCAATACAACTTCCTATTGAAACATGTTTTGAATTGAAAATAAACAATGGATAACGCACCAAAATGATGACTACATCCTACAATGCGTGCGAAAGTATTCAAAGTAATAGAACCAGAAAATAAATATTAACTTTTCGAAGGTTTTACAAAAGCTTTTCCTTACGTAAATGAACCCCTTCTGCACGAGGTGACGACTTAAACAGCTGGTTATTGAGTGAGTGTTATATGATGATTTACCATTGCCTTCTCAACCGTTGTACGCGCAGGTAACCCAAACCGCTTGGGTCGGCTTTACGACAGTTGTTTATGGAGTCACAGGTGTCATTAGATTAAACACATTCTAGCTATTCGGGGGAGCCTTTTCATTTAAATGATACGAATAAGAATAAGTGGAAAGTAGAGACAGTGGAAAGTACAATCAAGACGTTGAAAATTGTGTCAGCAATACCTATAAATATAGAAATATAAAAAATATGGAAAAAAATTACAATTACAAAAAAAATCCCTGAAAAATTTCCAGCAGGGCTGTTGAACATTTTTATTTCAAAATCAAATGCGAAAATACTTTTTTCTGTGACAATTTCCATAGTAAACCTAAATTTTCATTTTTTATCTTGCTCGTTTGCCTACACCAATCTCTATGTGCGTAATTATAAGAAAATGTATAGGTTTGGTGTGACCCCGATCGGGGTGCAAGGAAACCCTGTCTAATTGTCAAGGAGTGCCGACACATACAACAACGACACTGCGATAAGCAACGCTGTTATTGCTAGATAAGGCCGGAACCACCCACGGTCCCTCCTTAGAGGGCAGCCGCCCGCCGCTAGGAAGTCGTCAAAAACCAACCTGATCGAGGTCGCATTGCGCAAGGGATGGGAAAAACCACTGCTAGCTGGGGTCAGATCTGAACTCGTCTAGGAGATGAGGTAACCTTCATAGGAGAAAATTTTATACTGCGATGTAAATTTCCAGTTTTCTGGGAGAAGGATCCGGCGATTTTCGATAGAATTATCGGTGAGAACCGGCGGATTTCCGTGTAATCTCCCGAAAGTAGGATCAATTCGCACGGCGAGCCGCAATGATCGCGCCTACTCCTTCCACTAGACTAAATTTAACAAGTAGATCGTATCTAAAGAAAACCTCAGAATATCGACAGTAGTATACCAGATTGTTGTCAGTTTTTTTGCCGAGTTCCGAAGGAGCCTACACCTTATTGAGGAACTTTGGGTGGCTTTGGAGTGCATATTGGGTTTCCACGTCGAAAGATGGCTTTACATAGAGAAGTAGATTCCGATTGGAATGTCTAAACTTTCTAAACAAATTTTCCTCCATAATGGTGAATAAGAAGATTTTTTGGAAAGAAAACGGATCTCTAGATTCCACTCCTAACAATCGATACCGAAAATCCAGCAAAAATAAAGGCGAAAATTAGTATTGGAAGGTCCAACATTACATTTTTCCGAACAAAAAGATTACAGGAACACTGAGACAATTATGAAAACTTTACCCTGACGTTTTCCGCATTTCAAAGTCGAAAGAAAACCCCTAAAAAATGTATCGACAATGCTGAATGCATGAAAAAAAACTTAAGGTAGTAAGACGGGTTGATATTTCACGATATGAGCAGCGCGACAGAATGTATGTATATCATATCTATCCATTGAAATCGATACGGCCGATATCCATTGTCGAGGTAGGTCGTCGCATAAGGCCGGGATCATACTTTCAGCGATGAGAAACGAAACGCAATGTTTCGCATCATTATCGATAGGAAATCGATATGCCTGATATGCAGCGTCGCTGTTGGTGGTCGCTGTAAGTATGATCCCGGCCTCAGAGTTCTTCCGCTGGGAGGCGCGACAGCATGCAATAAAGCCTAGTTCATACTAGCCGCGACGTGCGCCAGCGACAGTGCACTTTAACCATATCGATTTTCTGTCGATATCTATCCCAAACACGATGCCCCCTCGCTCGTCGCGGGAAGTATGCACTAGGCATAGATCATGCGGCGCCGCAATATCGAGCCTACACCTTATTGAGAAACTGTGGGTGGCTTTGGAGCGCATATCGGGTTTCTACGTCGAAAGATGGCTTTACACAGAAAATTAGATTTCGATTTGAATGACTATACTTTCTGAACAAATTTTCCTCCATAATGGTGAGTAAGAAAATTTTTTGAAAAGAAAACGGATTTCTAGATTCTATTCCTAACAATCGATATCAAAAATCCCGCAAAAAAAGGCGAAAAATAGTATTGAAAAATCCAACATTACATTTTTCCGAACAAAAATATTACAGGAACACTGAGACAAATATGAAAACTTAACCCTGACCTCTGTTTTCCGCATTTCAAAGTCGAAAGAAAAACCTCAAAAAATGTATCGACAATGCTAAATGCATGAAAAAAAAAACTTAGAAAGTAATAGGCCGGGTTGATACTTCACGATATGAGCAGCGCGACAGAATGTATATCCTATCTGTCCATTGGAATCGATATGGCCAATATGCACTGTCGAGGTAGCTCGTCGCGTAAGGACGGGATCATACTTCCAGCGATAAGAGACGAAACGCAATGTTTCGCATCATTATCGACCGGAAATCGATATGCCTGATATGCAGCGTCGCTGTTGGTGGTCGCGGGAAGTACGATCCCGGCCGCAGAGTTCCGCCGCTGGTAGGTCGACAGTATGCAATAAGGCCTAGTTCATACTAGCCGCGACGTGCGCCAGCGACAGTGCACTTTAACCATATCGATTTTCTGTCGATATCTATCCCAAACACGATGCCCCCTCGCTCGTCGCGGGAAGTATGCACTAGGCCATAAAGGGGAATAGATCATGCGGCGCCGCAATATCGATTTTCCTCCTTTACATGCTGTTGCAGCTTTGCGTGGCGAGACTCTAATCGGGTCTCAAGGCATGGTTTATACTTCCGACGCCGAGCAGCGAGAACCAGTGCGTTTCTGTATTTATAGTCACGCTAATTGTGGTCAATTATAGTCGGCTTAGTTGATATTATAGAATCGCACTTCGCCACGCCCAAGGGGTCGTTTATACTTCCGTCGCCGAGCGGTGCGGTTCAGGGCATTTCTGTAATGGTGATAAGGCTGCGTGGCATGATCGATATTATAGGATTGCAATTCACCACGTCGCTCGGCGGTGGAAGTTTAAACAACGCCTTAGGGGTCGTTTATACTTCCGCCGTCGCCCGGCGCGGCGGAGTGCAATCCTACAATATCGATAGTGCCGCGCCGCGTGATCAATATTACAGAAATGCATTTTCGCCAGCGCTCGGCGGCGGAAGCATAAACGACCCTTAGGGTCCGGATAGAGTAGCGCGCTGAAAGGCGAGACAGCATGCAATAGAAGAATATCGATCTGTCAGCGCTGCTCGATCAATTGTTGTCACTTTAATGCTGCCGCGTTTTCAGCTGTGGGAGTCTGATTGGGCCCTATAGTCCGAACCCGGTCCTAACCCCCAACGTACGCGGTGTAATATGCCATCTTCTCATTGAATTTTTTTCTGTTTTTTTTTATCCAGAAAAGAAGAATAAGGTCATGGAAATCATGACTCCCCTAAGTATTCATGATCACTTCTTCCATGACTATACGTGAGCGCCGATTCCGTCAGTGATTAAGCTGCTGTAAGTGGATAATAATTCCTTAACGAGACCAATTTCAGCTTCCTAACGATTATTTTAGGTCCTTTTTTGGATGCACCGTGATTACTGTTGCCTGGGGAATTTTACTTGAATATGTGGATCTTCTACAATTCTTCTGGTTCTCTTTTCTCGGATGCATTGTAAGCGCATCATGCACGACGTTTAACCGAAATAAAATAAGACAAAAAAATAAAATAAAACTGTGACTTCATCGGATTGATTAGGCCTTTCGGAAATGTTTCGGATTGATGTTGATAGTTTTGATGCCATTTCCTCAAGCTTTCGGATTATATAGAAGGAGGTAATATTCTGAAAAGGTTGTAAATCTGCTATTTCCAATGATGGTCTAGAGTAGATTACATGTCATTTGAATTCGAGAAAGCATATGCTGGATATATTTCGTGAGGGTTGCGCTCTACTTACATATTTGAGTAACACGCTTTGTTACATACTGTCCATATCGGATTGAAATTCAGCTCCGAAGTTGCGGACAGCCGCTGTTGCCGGTCCCGGCGCGACTGTCATTGTGCTGCGTGCTGCAACAGCGGCTGTCCTCATCAGCGGACTGGAATTTCAATCTGATAAGGACAGTATAATATCCAAATTTTTAAACTTTTTTGGAGAATGATTTGATTCCATCTTGAAAGCGTAGAGGAGGAATGGTCTCAGAGGTATTGAAAGGCTAGTGCGGCATATGTAAAAAATTATGGATCTTGAAACGCTAAGTATCTCAGCAAAAATTGAACCAGGTACGAGTAATCTCAACGTAATACTGAGATATAGTACCTATCTGCAAGGGGAGATACACACCCAGAAACCTTCGGTTGCGAACCACACGATTCATCATTATGTCGTCGCGAGACTGTGCCAGCGCGATGTCAGCGATGATTGAGTGAATCAGGTCCTGTGCTCCCTATATCACTATCAGCAGACACACATCGCACTACAGAATGATTTATGGGAGGAAACGGAGGGCTATAATTCGAGACCAAGACCATAATCATGAAACAACAATGCCTTGGAAGTCCACTTGTGAAAAGTCGTAGATCAAAATTTACTTCAAAGTGTTTCATGAAGGAAAAATCCACTCCAAACATCATTTGTGCAACACGTGATGAGAAAATTATAGGAGGCACCTGTAATATTAGAGCAAATGTACCTACATGGACATATGTCACAGATGGCATAGAGGATTACAGCGGTGGGTAGGGTTAGTGTGAAGGGTGAGATGATGAGCAACCGACGACCGACCGGTAAGGGTAATATGAGAGGCGGCGTGGGTCTCGGTCGGTCACTTGTAGATGTAATTAGCCTCAACTCTAAAACCAAGGACACCTCTACCTACCGATCCTATCCACCACCACTACAAATAACAAATGACACCATTGAATGGAGTTGAGTGCGTCGGGATCATTATTTCTGGGGGGAAGTGGAGGAGAAGGGAGGTCAAGCATGCGAAACTCGGACATTTTTTTGAAGGCACTCAAGATATTGGGACATTATCGGATTTCCTACACCGAAAATTACTGCATAGTGTTGTGGTTTCCATCAGAACATAGCTTGTTTAGGGTGCTGAGCACTATTAGATATGTGGTTTCTCATCTCGGAAAAATAATGTAGGTCACGGTGGATATGCCGGAGTAGGTTATCGTGTCAGAATGGTTGAAACCTCATCCAGAGGCTGGATTCATGAACGAAACCGGGAGTATTATTTACCCGTGGGCATAATATACAATGGTCTTACTCTACTCTTCAAATGGATTGGCTTGGGGTTGGTATGCGCGTACAGTCGAATACAGTGTGTGCAACCTCACAACACCCCCCTCAATGGACGGAGTTGATTATTTTGGTAATTTGCCAACATAAGCTGGAGCGCAATACCGCACTGGGTAAACCGAACCCGAGTCTCTTCTAACGTATCTTACACCCTACTCTATACCCGCAGTTTTGAGGGTTTGGTTTATGGTGAATCACAGGTTGATGGTAACATTCTACCGTTTTACCCCTTATACCGCAGAATACTCGTTCATGACTTCGGCACCAGTACGGATATTTAGAAAGATGATTGGAAGTACTTATTAGCTTTCTAGCGTTAGGCCTAGTGCATACTTGCGTCGCGGCGACGGGGTCGCGGTGTAGGAACTGGTACAACCCGCCGCGCCCAGCGCAGTGATCGATCGCGCCTAGCACTGACAGTCGTCGCGCGCGGACAATCTAGTGGGAGCTGCTATACGCGACGGTGTCGTGCCTGCGTCGCGGCCAATCTACACATTTCCATATTGTGCGCGCTCTTTAGCGCCATACGGATGGTGTGTCGTGTCGTCGTGCATTGCACTACGACACCGCGACGTAAACGCCAGACATCCGACCTGAAAGGCAATAATACGTTTCTTTCAAAAGTTTTCGGTTGGTAAATTGCCTCGAATTCGTTTGGTATGTGTTCTAATCGACAGCGCGTAGATTATATAATGACGATCGGCCACTCGAAGGTGTTCATATTCCGAATACTACCATGGATTCCTTCATGATTTCGATCATTCCAAATTTTCTTCTTTCATGATTTTTTAAAATGTAATGCACTATTGCTTGTCCGAATTATGTTCGCATTGATAATCATAGAGAGAGACACTCTATTTTGGGAACAAATATCACGAAAATGGAAAAATGGTATCGAATTTCGCAGAAACTGATGCTAATCCACATTTCGAAATTCACTTGAAATTTTTTCGCTCGGGGCTCCTGCCAGGGTTGATTTGGGCGGTCAACCCGAATTTCAGATTTTTTGAGCGATTTTCAAAAGGTCGTGATAGGTCACACCGATACGTATCACTCAGTCGGTGGGTAAATGTTCTAAATTTAGGTGGGTGCAACCTTGCCTAGAATGGGTATTTTTGGGTGCTGATCACTACGGAATTCACCATCGGTTGAGATTTTTTATGATTCGCGATCTTTACGGTGCATAAAAAGCCAATCAGCCACCTTACATGATTTCGAAATATGGAAAGAAGTATCTTATCAATGATCGCTGCTTTGAAAGTCTCCAGAGGTTATGTTTTAGTCAAATCTGAAATTGAACAAAATCACCTCACATATAGATTAATTAGGTAAAAAGGGAGAGGAAGAAATGAATTACAGCTTCGTGTTAAGCACCCACAAACGAGCCTGTTTTGGATGATAGAAGATTAGACCCTATTCTTGAAAGGTGATGAGCAAACACTCTGTCAAGAAAATAGTGTGTATTTTGTCGTGGACGCACTATTGCGTCATCTCCATTCGCAGGCGACCGGCCTACCACCGATCACGTCGTTGAGCACTCTCTGTCGCGGCGACGCCGTCGCACCCGCGACGAAGTATGCACTAGGCCTTAGGAGGACCATGCCAGGCTTTTAGCCTTCTGGAGGCGCATGGTAGGTATACGGTGGTATGATATGTGTCCCAGATATGACTGGCACTTCACCCAGTAGAACTACCAGGCTGTTCAATAAGTTTTATCGTTCGATAAGAAAAGCACAATTTTATGGTTCAAAATACACTTTATTATTCAGTATAATCTCCCTGAACATTAATACACTTGCTCCGACGATCCTCCAATCTGTGGATCAAATCCCTGAAGTGAGAATCCGGAAGGTCTGCAAAATACGCTTCAACAGCCGCTATGACCTCTTCATTTGATGAAAAACGCTTGCCACGCATCAATTTTTTGAATTCTGGAAACAAATGGAGGTCGCTGGGGGTCAAATCTGGTGAATACTTCGGATGCTCCAACAATTCGAACTACAATTCGTGGATTTTAGCCATTGTCAAAATGCTCTTGTGACACGGTGCATTGTCCTGATGAAAAAAGATTTTTCTGCAAGCCGGGTCTTTTTTCACGTATTTTTTTTCAACTAGTCCAAAAGGTTACAATAAAGTTCAGAATTAATTGTTTTACCAGTTTGCAAGTAATCCACAAACAAAATTCCTTTCGCATCCCAAAAAAAAACTGATGCCATAATCTTTTTGGCCGATTTCCAAACACGAACTCGTTTCGAAGCCGAAGAACCAGCTTCACACCACTCTTTAGCCTCTTGTTTTGAATCAGGATCATGGTGATAGACTCAAGTCTCATCCATAGTGAATCCAAGGGATTCACAGGCTTTTGACTTTCAGAATATTATGTGCGATTAGAGTACGGTTTCATGCTAAGTGTTTCAGATTGGGCTAGAACTCTAACCAAAAAAAGTTGATTTGATGGGTGATCCTCTGAATTTAAGGTATTTTCCAGTGTTTTTAGACAAAAAATGGTACTCCTAGGTTCTCTCGCTATCGCCATTCCACTGAATATCTATAAAAGCTGGAAATATGTACCCCAACTCTCTTTGAGAATCCGGCCCGCTTCGTGTGACTTATTTTCGAGGCAATTAGCTACCTACTGGTTTCATCCAAGCAGCGTGGTTTCTGAACTAGTTAATCCGCCTGACAGGTCTTTATCCTCTCCCTGTCCCCAAAAATCTCAAGAGGAAAGTCGCTGCTCTGGCGGGGATTAGTAGCATACACATGTGGGAAAGCCTGGATTGGTTTTGTCGAAGAAACAAAGTTTCCTTTGGATTAGTCTTGGGTAAGTCGGATTCGGATCAAAATTATGAGGACATCTTTTGTCTAAAGTAGAATATTGCATTCTTCATCTTCGTTTTGTGGATATTGTCAGGACTGCTTGTTTTAAAACATGCACTTCATCCTATGAAATCGCTGTTGGTTATTTGAACAAATACCTCTTGATAGCCGTAATCCCTTACCGGCTGAAGATGAGAAATTTGGCTTGACTCGGATTCAGAACGGATTCAGATGAGGCCAAATCCGAAATCCTCAAAAATAGTTAATAGTTCAAAAATTAGCTATGCTGAATGATCCTGAAATAGGATGAGAGAATTAAAGCAATTGACCGGAACGAAATTCTTGAACAAAGTGACAAAAAACAGATAAAAAATGAGATTTGGGTAGAATTCAATTATTACTAGTGTCAGAGCAACTCCAAATGAATTTCGTTAGGGAATTCGAAAATCGAGGCCAATGAGTGTGAAGTAGCGGTTACGAGTGGATGAAAAAAGCCATAATCGGTGATGTGTTTCAGAGAAAGAAAAACCTCTTCTCCCACTCAGCGGGAGTCTAATCACATTCGAAGTGCCGCCAGTTTTTCCTACGCGGTTTGAACAGTCGACCCGGGTTCCTTAGTTCCACCACTAAAGAGGCCTACAACGGTGGTCCAATGCTCTAAGAAATTGAGACTCACTTAAAAAAATTTTTACCAGCCCTTTTTATTATAAACAAATACTATCACCCAATTTAAAGAAAAGCAGAATCGACACTTGTCACAATTTTTTATTTGGAGTTGTTGCTTTTAGAAACAATATTGATACTTTGAAAAATATGGGATAAAAAATACATACTACAGACATAGTTTAGGATGGTAAAATATGGAAATCATCCGAAACATAATCAATTATCTTGCAAGAGAAACCATTTTAGCGTAATGCGGAGTTAGCAATATGAAGTACTTTACGAGGATGCCCATGCTAACACTAGTGGAAACTGCGAGCAACTTGAGTCTGAATCTATACCCATTAAAGTTATCGTCCATCTCTGGATTGGGGAAAGCCGCGTCGCAACCAGGAGCGCGCGTATCGAGCTTGTGGGGTGGTCCCGTTACGGATAAAAACGATCGATATCGTTCAACGCAGAATTTCTTCTCTACTCTCAGCATTCTCTCAATTCTTTTCTTCATTTACTTCCTTTGTTCTCATCCCCCGCTTATCTTTGTATGTTTATTTATTTATTTATTTCTGTACGATGTTCAAGACAATCGTAAAATAAGTTGATCTATACCATATGAGAAAATAGGCTTGGTCACGATAATCTATAATAAATCAAAATATTGGGGAAAAGTATGACTGAGACAAGGCTAAGTATGCTGCAATTCACGTCTTGAGAAGTTTTTTAACGATCTGACTTTTAAACATCTTTGCTAAGCAGGATGCATCAACACTTGTGCTTAGGTTTATAAAAATTGACCCCGCTCGAACTGTGAAATTTGTTGCTCTATGTCGAGTTTTCGGCTTCCGATAAGATATCTTGATCCCTCCTCCTCTGGTCACAGAATGTGCTAAAGTATAAAACATTGAAACATCAGTATTGTTCAGAGCTTTAAATATTTTATGAATCATACAGGCATCAAATACTTTCCGTTATGTTCATCTCGTACTTTCCATAGTTGTTCGTGTGTGAATTCTAGAAATATAAAACGATTCGATCCAATCCATACCATGAAGAGTGAAAATGTGCAACAACACCCAATGTGTGAAAACAGGATTCTGATACAAATAAGTGATAACAGAAAAAAGGAAAGTTGAGGACAAAGAACGAAAAAAAGAAAGAGAATAAAGACAAATCGGGGGAATGTTATTCAAGGGAAAACCAGCGGTGAGCGATATTGATTGCTTTCTTTTTATAACGGGGTCACCCCACACGCGCGTTCCTAATTTCGACGCGGCTTCCTCCAATCCAAAGATTGACGATGCAAGTTCAAAACAGTAGAAGGACTCCAAATTTTGAAAAATTTCTTATCCACCCAAATGCGCCCATGGGGGTTCGTTGGGGTACTGCTCACAAATATGGGGTTCGTTTTCGGTTTTTCAGCCGACTACGGTGGGTTGTGGTAGAAAATTGACATTATACCTACTGTAACGTATCCTATTCTTTCGGAAAACCGAAAGCGATCACCATACTCAGGTTCTGCACCCCAAATAATGCCCAGGGCAGAAATTGGGCAGAGAAGAAAAACTTAAATTCTGAAGTCCACCTATTGTTTTGAGTTTGTAAATTTATTGAATATATGTAGGTTAAGGCTCAAGCCGCTCACAGTTTTTACCACATGAGCATCCTTACAAGATATTTCCTCTCGCTCACTTCGAACTACGCTAAAATGGTTTCTCTTGTTAGGGGAGTTGTCTAGTGCTGACAAAATCTTGACAAAAAAAAAGAGCACAAAAGAGAGAAACAACATTGAAAGTCCGACCCGACGCCCACTGGCTCCTAATCTCGAGGCAAAAAAATACTGCTGGGCTGAATGACAAGTGCAGGGTTGCAATTGTCACCTGAATGTGACAGCTAAAGCAGTTCCCTTCGCTACATGGGGTTTTAGCATATTTAGTCGTTTTCAGAACTTGTTGTTGCCGAATATTGATTCGAAAACTGTCAAATTTCGTAATTCAAATACTTGAGTCATTGAGCAAATTGAAATTTTATACGGTCGAGTATTCGATTCGTCCAGGATCGATGTCGCTCCCTTCCACCAAGGCAGATTCACAGTAGAATTCGAAGGAAGTATCGAGAAATTCACATTATTTCACTGAAGTACTCTTAGAATTTTAGCCGCGACTGCCTCGCGACTTTTCTGGCTCGGCGCTTGCCGGAACCGTGCTGGAGGAGTCACGGGGCAGTCGCGGAGAAGACGCTAGTGTAATGCGGGGCAGTCGCGGGGAGATACAGGAAAGACGCGGAGGAGACGCGGGAGAGACACGGGGGAGATGCGGAAGAGTCGCGGTGGAGTCGCAGAAGCTTCATCCAATAAGAGGACGCGGAGGAGTCCAGGCAGGGACGCGGCAGAAATGCGGAAAAGTCGATGGTTGCGGGGGAGTCGCGAGGCAGTCTAGGATTGTGGCAGAGTCCCGGAGCAGTCGCGGAGAACTCGCCTCAAGATTTCTTTTTTTTTCGTTCTTTCGTTTTCCGCAGTTTCCTCGGGATATGAAGAGAGATCTGATCTCTCCTTTGTTTCTCGGCTCCGATCTACTCCGAACAGAAATCGGAGCCGCATGATAGTTCGGCTCGTTCTCCCGATCTTCGGACAACTGCTGTTGCTGTTGGGGTGAACTAGAGGAGCCCGGACAGCAACAGAAGCCGACTTGCAGATTGGGAGAACGAGCCGAACTGTCGCGTGGTTCGGGGCCAAGAGTCGCCTAAGGGAGTTGAAAATTTCGAACGACGGTTTCACAAAACACCTAAAATTGTGCTAGAGAGCTCATTTTCAAGCCGAAAGTGGTGCATCAAACTCAAGTTACTATGCTCTACTACTATGCTCAAGTTACTATGCTCTACTACTATGCTCTACTACTTACAATCCGACCACAATTCCAATTAGCGGACACCGATTAGCCTCAAAATGACAACTTCAGTACACCAATTACACTCTCCGTTGGTGACCGATTGACTGTCACAAACATCCTTCCTTCGCTTTCGTCTGCTGTCGTGAAATGAGCAGGCAGTGCATGTCCGTAATTACGTCTCCGAGGAGCTCAAGTGATTTTCGACGATTATATTCGACCGAGTGTCCATGACAGAACTGGATTTCGCCTGCCACATTTCACAATTGCTATCGAGAGGGAGGAATTCCCTTTTCTGGGCTAAGAAGTGGGAAAGGAACTATGGATTGAAGGTGTTCTTGGACCCAGCAGTTCTATGTGTACGGTAGTATATTACCCAATTTAGGAGAAGAGCTCGGGGTTTGTTGAAGATTATGAATCTGAAATGGCCTGATTGAAGGGTTAGACTGAGAATTTGGGGATCCGATTGTGAGTAACCTTAATGGTTTACCTAAGTAATCCCTACGACACCTATTGTATTATTCCGGAATACGTGTTCCAGAAGTAGATAATGAGGGTGCCAGATTGCGCGCTCACAACGGACAGGTGCTCCATAGACTCGGGTCGCACTCTCACCTAGGCGAGGGAGACACCTGTATGCTGCTAGAGCTGCCCTGAATGGACCACCCACCGGGCATAACAATACAATATTAAATAGCTGCTAACAGGGTGTTAATTGGCTATCATAAGTGGCAGTTACGTGAATCACTTAAAGCGGACTGGGACTCCGTGAGGGTAACACCTTAACCGATAGGGTGGAGAGATGGGGGGGGGCTACTAGGGTGAGGGTTGTATTTTAAGGGTTCAGGGAACAACATAATTAATAAATGGGTGATCAGTCTACACGAAAAGTTTTCAAAAACGATTGGGGGCTAAGCATTAACAAGAGGTTCACGAACTCATCAGGATCCAGTGTTGACCTCAAAACTATGTAGGCATTACCCATTGGGTAATGATAAATATCACATCCGAGTTCGACTTAAAATGGGGTTGTCAGAGCATAGGTTAACCTATATGTAGTGGAGAAGCATCGTCGAGAGAAGCTCAGAGAAAGCTATAGGAACGGCTTCTATCGTGCGCACAGGTTCAGGGTGCGGATGAGTTTTTCTCTCTTTCTGGCCCGTTTTCACTGATTTTTTTCGGCCCTATCCCCTCTCATCTGTCAACATAGTGTTTCACATCGAAAACTCGAGAACGAGATTCATCGTGAACACCGCCTTTAATATTTATGAGTAGATTAAAAACTTGAAGAAATGCAATTTAAGGATTTCATAAGTTTCAACATTTTGAGCCCAAACATTGTCTCTAAGAAAAGGGTCATTTGTCTACAGTATCTGCACAACCGTGCACGCGCCCCACGGCCACTCCACCCAGTGGGTATTTAAATCAGGATTTTAGTTGTGAAATGACCGGTGTAAAGAAATTCCAATGTGCCTCATGTCTCCGAACAAGAAATATAAGCTCTTTCTAGTAAGGATCTTCCAGCTACATACAGAAAGCGTGTCCGAATGAGAATGGCTGACCATGCGGCCGTCGTGCGTGGCAGGCCGCCGTCGCATGAGCCGCTCTCTGGCGAGTGTTCGAACGGTTGCCCCCTCGGCTGCGGAGTTGATTGATTGCTTGCTGACAGCCACTGTAGGCCCCGCTCAAAGTGAATGGCTGTGGGGGAAGGCTCGCTATCGCTTCGCATGCTCGTCCGAGAGCGGCGCACGCGACAAGCGCCTGCTACGTACGACGGCCACATGGTCATTCGGACACACCTTACAATGGAAAAGAATCTTAATTTTTTAAATAAACTACAGAAAAAAACGAGTTCATGGCGTGGGTGAGCAGTGTGGATTTCGCGGTGTCTTATGAAGGTGTTAACGAACTTCAGATTGTTTCTTTTCATTTCCCCCACAACATTCAACACATCAACATTTCTCCAAACTCCAGCTTGCGCTGGGATCAGTCTCTAGTAATATACCTTGATCATTAGTTCGTGTTGACGGACAACGTATTGAGGTTGTGGCTGATTTCTGTTATTTCGGCTGTTTGCTGAAGAACGATGACAGTTATGCAGCGAATATTCAGCAACGATGTGCAAGAGCTACATTTGCCTTCAATTCTCTAATAAAGAGTTTATGGTCTACCCAATCGCAAAGGAAGTGAAGTTGCGCATCTACCTATCCGCTACTACTGAATCACGTACTGATTGTATTGACGAACTGATTCGAGACCTGGACAGCGCGGAACACGCAGACATTAAGGCAGGGTTTTACAGAAAGGAAACAATTGTGTCAATTTGCTCGGATGTTTCTGGCCGCGAGTATGTATGTCATAACGAAGACCTCTACAAGGAAATCGACGCAGTACATCAACGCTTGACAAGAGGGAGGTGCCAGCATCTCCCAACGCCATCTCAAGCAGCAATGGAAAGTCGACTCCGACTGTTCCGGCATATACTTAGAAACACGTCGGATCGTCTCGTACAACACGGCCCGAAGATGCTTCTGAGTCCTGTCTGGGAGCGGCCACTTGGGCGTGGGCGAAAGTGTGGACGGTGGTGGTGAAAGAGGAATTGAAGTCAGTCGGAATCGAAAGACGATTCAGGCGCGATGTTCATTTTGTTGATAATGGAATAGTTGCCAGGATGGATTATGTTCGAATTGTAGCTGGAGAGTAAGAAAATTGGACAAGGCTGACTACTAGGACGGTACGCTTCTGTGAAGAAGCGGAATGACATCGTCAGGCGGAAGCCAGCTATAAAGCCAAGTAAGTCAATGCGACGTCGGCAGTAACCGTGCCACCTATAGTAACTATTCAGAAAACCGTTAGTCACCATGTACTGGATTTGGTCTGATGATACGAAGTGAAATAAAACGCGATACGAAAAGCGAAAGCCTGAAGTGGAAAGGCCGGAATCATGATTCCCACGACCGACGACAGCGACAGTGCACATCAGGCATAAAGGGTCCGCAGAGTTGAAGTCGCGGCGTTGTTCGCAGCGACGAACAGCACTGGGTTATTTAATATCGATTATATTCGGCGACAATGGCAAACGAAGCGGCGTGAAGGGCGACGAGGGGATACCGCAGAGTTTATAGACTTTGCGACGGCCCTACATCACTGCCAGCGAGCGGCAACCGAATGTTTAAAAACTGTTTTGTCGCCGCGTTAAGGCTGACGCTCGGCGACCACTCGCCAGTGTCTGCAACTCTGCAGACCCTTATATCGATTTTTGGTCGTCATGGATGGTAAACATTGCATCGCGTCGCTCGTCGCTGGAAGTATGAACCCGGCCAAAGATTTCGAATAACAGTGAATGTCGCATCAAGAGCGGCAAACGACGTAAGGTCTGTCCGTATGAGACTGTCCGCCAACGCGGTTGGCGTGTGTGTCGAGCAGCCATCGCCAATTCATATACAGGAGCTCTCAATTAATTATGGGGAACATAAGACGCATACTAAACATTATCCCAGTCAGCTGTTAATAGCCGTGGGGAGGCTCGCCCGAAAAATATCTTCGCGACTGCCGCCTGACACGCACGCCGACCGCGTGGGTGGACAGTCTCCTTCGAACGCACATTAGATTCACGCTTTGCTTTCAAAACGACGAGCAGTAGTAAATGTGATGTCCGAGCGTACCGCACATATGTATAAGAAATTTGCATTGATTATTATCAGTTTTGTTGGTTATCAGTCCTAGAACGATAATAGAACGGTGAGACCACGGCCTTAAATAGTGTATAACGAGTAACCTACAAAGGTTGATCAGTCCAAATTGTGTTGAGCACAACGCTGCGGGTCACTTACCCATGTTTGTCCTGCTTCGCGTGGTCAGAAGCTGTCCTTACCGCCTTCCTCTCCACACCCATTAAAATAGCCTGGGCTAGTTTTCCGCTCGCAGGAAACGGCTTACACGAACAATTCAGGCTATTGTCTCCTTCCTGCTGCCTGGCTGGCCGACAACCAACGGAGAAGGTGTCTGTGGTGGCTTTTGGAAAATTGTCGTAATTGCAGTCCACGGCAGCCCCCATATTTCACGCCAATTCACACCTTGCCGTCATTATTCATAGGCCACCTGGATGAGAATCAACTAGGAGAATAATTCAACATTGAAAACAGCGGCGAGGGGAGTTGGGGAAAGCTCGAGCGTGGTATGATGGAGGATAGTTATAGCATGGACATATCACTGGATATATCACCCACTTAGAGCTTCTTCTTTTGGGAGAAAGGGAATTGAGGAAATCATAGAGAAAACCGCCGACCCGAGATATGAAGAACAGAGGCTCAAGCAAGTCATCACAAGTTTTACTCATTCGAGTTTTCATAAGGGATTGGGTCTTTTCAAGTCCGCGGTGTTTTGTGGTGGGGCCTTGCAAAGGTACTTAAAAACCCATAGGGTCTGCATGTGTCTTTAGGCAAGGGGACTGGTCCAGGGCAAAGTTTCCGGTCACCACAACCAAACCACTCCGAGTCCTTAGGCTCCGATCTAGTAAGACCCAGAGCAGAGATGAGCGGATATCCGAGTTCCGATGATTTTTGGCCTCCCGACTTCTGAAAAAAAAAAACCTGAAAATGCGGAAAAAGCCGGAAATATTCAAGAGATTTTCTTACACTTTTCCTCGCCAAATCCGTAGGGGGCTATTTGACGCGCTAAATTCGGATTCGAGACCCGTATTCACTACTCGCCAAGCCAAGGTTAATTGTATTTACATGAAAAATGTTCAATGAAGAAGGATCAGCGCAAGTTTTTTTGGTAGGCCTAGTCACCAGTGTAGGGTTAAGAATTTCGCTGAACGTTTTTCCGATGGTTTTTGGCGCTCCGGTTTTCAAAATTCAGAAAAAAATTCCGCTCATTCCTGATCCAGAGTTGAGGAAAAGATAAGAGACCTTAACGTTTTTCTGGTTTTTGTCTTATCCACGGCTCAGCTCGGTGTCAGACGACCTATGAACCTGGACTTCAAACCGCCACTCCATCCCAACCCTTCTCGACACTACATTTTATATATAACCGAAATGCTGGATCAACACAGAATCTTTTTGGACGAGCTTGTGGCGCCGCACACGTTTCCATGGCAAATTGCCAAGCCAAGTATGCCGTATGCCAAGTATTCTATGTGCCAAGTACGACAACCTCAAGAACGCACAGGGGGGTTACGGCTCTATCATCAGAACTAACTTACCAGCTGTACGGAACCAGTCACAGCACAGCAACGGTGAAGATTCAATAAATGATCCATATCAAGCGAGTCACTGTTATTGAGGATGTGCACTTATCAGACAATGCTTCGGAATTCCTAAGCCTAGGGCCTTCTTTTCTATGTCACAAAACATCGGACCTTCTATATATCGCAAGGAAGTTGGAGGGCTACATAAATTGCGAGACCAACTGAGAATAAAGGTATCCCAAGAAAATCGAGGACGTATGGTTGATAATGCTGTGCTACCAACTCTGACGCCTATCCCTTTTCCGCGATCGTTCTATAAGGAACCTGATGCGTGTCCAGAAGCAGATATCAAGTTTAGAATGTTATCAACAGGAGTTCTTGGTGTATTCAACAGGCACAGGAGAGATAGAAATCCCAGAATTTGACTAGTTCACAATGGGAAGGATTCAGAGAAGTTTGCGGTCTAATTGCCAGAAGAGAAATTCGCTCGGTGAGTGACAAAGGAGGCGAATTTGTAGTTGCCCCATTATCTCTGGACCCAGAAATTGGTACCGAGCTTCACCTCATGACACCTCTATTTACACACAATGTACAACGGAAAGAAGATTTGTGTCCCAATGCCCGGTGGACTCAACATCGTCTGAACGGGAGGTAGGGAAGATCAGCTGGCCTAAGCGAACGGCTCCTCAGAAGGTTAGAGCTAGATACTCCAATCTGTCCAGTGTTTTACAGTCTTGGCGAAACACACAAACTCGATCCGGAGAACATGCACAGTTTGGTCGCAAGCAATTACACAAAATCAGACCTATAATAAGCTGCGTGGGAGGACCGACGGATCGTATTTCGTGGTTCTTAAACAAAATCGTTGGACAACTTCTTAATCATGTGCCCCCGCACTTATCGAACACTAACCAGTTTTGGAACGATTGCACGCGCGTACCATTGGACAACACTGCGTAGTAGAGTCATTCGATGTCGCTGCGCTCTATACGAACGTGAACAACAACGAAGCACTCCAGGCATTATCCGAATGCTGGATCAACACAGAACAATTGTTACATTTGGACTGAACAAAATGCACATCATGACTTTGGTGAAGGAGTGCTCTAAATTGTAACACTTTCAAATGGAACGGCAACTATTACTCACAAGTGAGAGGGGGCTTGCTATGGGCCAACGCTTAAGCGCCGGCCACTTGCCATTTTGCTTCATGAGCAAAATAGAGCAGCCGATACTTGGAGCGCTTACCTAATCTGTACTGTCGATACATAGACGACTGCTGTGTGATTACATCAACACAAGAAGAGATGGACAACGTGTTCTGTATCCTGAACGAACAATCACAGTACATAAGGTTTACGCATAGTGCCACAAGATGGTTGGCTACCTCTTCTTGGACACACAAATCAAAGTTTCGAATGGTACATATAAGCGTGAAGTGGTTTCGGAAAAAGAGTTCAAAGAACATTTACTTCACGCGAAATCCGCCCACCCTCAAGCCATAAAGCGAGCGGTGGTAGGAAACATGTTCCGAACCGCTATTGGGGACTATGTGCACAGGCAACGTAGAGCGAGAAGAATCCCGTTCAATGGCCAAAGAAGTAGCCAGAATTCAAATGGTTATGTGTAGCAGAACATCGCTCAGGAGGCAGACGCATACGATCAAATCATGCGTGCTGAAGATAAACTACTACTTCAACTTTACCGTTCATCTCAGATGAGATCTGCTCTGAACTTCGTCGATGTTTGGTACGCGCTGACCTGAATGACGACGTAGTCCTTATCAGTATTCCAGGAGACAACATAAAGCACCGATTGGTGCGTAATAGGCTCTACGACCGGTCTTCGGTGCAATCGCTGGAGTTGCATAGCCTGTCCGTTCGGTAAGGTCGGTGACTGTCTGCAGACTGGCGTTGTGTACCAGCTTCAATGCTCCATTTGTGCAGAAATCTACTATCGGAGACAGGAAGACAGCTAAACGTCGTCGCCTAAAAGAACACTTATCAGGCAAGAGACGGAAGTTAGCCTTCCTAACACCGCTTTTCTGGGGAAGCATAGGGTCGAAAAGCACAGTTACAATGATTTTGAAGTCAAGTGCACGATACTTCTGCACGCGAAACGGACATTGGTGCTAGGAAGGCCCTAGAAGCCTTTCTTATACAAAGCATGAACCCCGAAGCCCTGGAATCAACCGTAATGAGTGTCTCACCGTAACCAGTGAATTCCTACCATTTATCCCGCTGTGTGGGTTGTGATGTTGAGCTTCGGATAGTTTTATCGCAGGGCTGGGAATCACTGCTTGCCAGTGATGGTTCACTTGGCACTAAACTACCACAAACCGCAGTGTGTGCTGGTCTTGGTGAAAGCGCTCCTGGGCTGGGTTTGGTGCAGGAGGTGTTGCCTCTCTGCAAGTTTTTTGCGCGAGTCGATACCGCCTTAGGGCGAAGATGCGCTTGACCGTGTAGGTTGCGTAACGTGTTTTTCCACTTTCAGGTCTCTGAAAACGGCGCTGTGCCGGAAACGTTGACCAATGCGTGACCACCTAACAAACCTGGTTGGCAGAATTAAGAATTTTATTGCTTTATATATAACGCTTGCAGCAGCGAAGAATCACCTACAAATGGCTAAGAGCGAGGTGAGGGAGACGTGAAGTCGAAATCGAAAGGGCGCACGAGATTTGCTTTAAAAATTAATGCACATCGAAAATGTGCTTACGCTCTTAAGTGCAATGTGAGTTCACTTACTTTTCCTGAAATTCAACATGAAACTTCCGACTGCGAAATTCTAAGATTCAGGTTTTCCCTTATTCCGATATACTTCACAGAACCACACTGGAGGAAAAATGAGGGGAAAAATATGCAAGTTTCATCCGAAACCCATTCGACCTAAAACTGAAAAAAATTGTCTAGACTCGAATTTCGACACGACGTAAAAATAGGACAAAATACAGATCGATGGATTCGGTTAAGCATTGGCATCGGCAGGGCCAACGGATCGATTAGAGGGAAACCAACTTCTCATCGCATAAATGCGGGTGATTCTCGGGTTAAACGGACAACTGCATCCAACAGACTAAGTACATATGTATGCGCATCTCTTGAGTCGTGCATATAGAGCCGGTACGGATCGCACCCGCTTTTCTAGTTTTCTCCTACTGGCAGTTGGCGAGAACTCGGTGTACCCATATAATAACATGAAATCTGTTCGAATGAGACTGTCCGCCCACGCGGTCGGCGTACGTGTGAAGCCTCCTTCGCGAAAGCTTTTTTGAACAAACCTTCTCTACGGCTGCTGACAGCTGACTGGGATATCGTTGACTATTCTTCTGAAAATCCTGGTTTACAATTCATAAAAATGATTTAACAACGACCGCTTGGCACACGCGCTGACCGCGTGGGTGGACAGCATCTTTGGAACCGACTTTACAAACGTACCGAGTTTGCGCCAACCGTGAACAGGCAAATACGAGTGTCGGTGGGATCCGTTAAGACCATACATATGAGCTCCGGAAACCAGCAAAAGATTGAAAGCCTAAGAGGAATCTCAGAGAAATTTGGTGGTCGAAAATCCTACGCCACGATCGTTCAGATAATTCTGAGCACTTTCCGACTCTTTGTACTCCAGTGATTTTTTAGGTCAAATTTTTGTACAAGCGGGGAGAGATAGAGGTACATTGTTAGGGTGCTGGACCTGAATATAAAATCTGTTTTTTTAGTTTTTTGGTTGTGTAGGTTAGGTATTTTTTCTTTATTTAAACTTTAAACACCTTCCGGCAAGCTTAAATAAAATCGCAAACTCTGGACAAACTACCCTGTACTTACAATATTTTATCGGAAAACTAGAAGCGGACCTGATATTGGCATAAAGCATCCAAAATATATCTACGGACGAAGTGTGGGGAATTTCCCAAATAACGTTTTCCAAAAAACGAAGTTCGAGGATTTTTTCATGCTCTAGAATCTGAAGAGGGTAATAGCTCCCGATTTTGACCCAAATTATTCTGCTGGATCTTCGAAATCCCGGAATCGATAATAATCTTATCCAATATAAATTCTGTCCGAATAAGACTGCCCGCCCATGCGGTAGGCGTGCGTGCCGGGCGGCCGTCGAAAAGGCATTTTTCGGACTTATGAGTCGATTAGCAGGAATTAAGACGAACAGTGAATGCTATCCCAGCTAGCCGTTCACATGCATGGGAAGGCTCGTGCGGAAAAAAGCCTTCGCAATGACCGCTCGACACGCACCAAGACAGCATGGGCGGACAGTCTAGTTGGAACGGACGCAATGTATACAACCAAATCTTAGTTGTAAGCCTCAATCTGGATTCAGAAATTGGTGAAAAATCAAAGACCTTTCCATGCGGCAAAAATGGGGTGATAAAAAAAAGAGAGTCCACATAATCTCGAAAAAAAAACACTTGGTAAGATATGACAAAGCCCGGATTTGGGCTGAGGAACAGAGCAAATAGATGTCTCAAAGAGGTCAAATATCACATTCTCTTTGTACCTTTAAGTAATACCTAACGAACTCAGGTGTGGCAAAATCGAATAGTTAATAACTGCGTGAACGCATCCTCAGCCTTTGTTCGGGGGATGAGAAATGGATTCTGTGATGAACGACGTCGTCCGTTTGTGTGTGGCGAGAGATTTCCAATAAATTTTGACTGACAGTGGGGATTTAGGAGGCGTCAACAGATTCCAGCGTGGAATTCGTAATTCGTTAGCACTCGCCAGGGGACTTTTGGGGGACATTCACTTGTAAATTCACTATAAATTCTTATGAAGAGATGACTATGTAGAGAAATAGAAGATGTGAACTCTCACACAAAAAGAGTGGAGAAATTGGATTCCAATCCTTCCATAAGGGGCCTGACCGTGAAGAAAAGGTGAAGTACAGGTAGGACAATAGGAAAAAAACCGCGGAAGCAACAGCGGCGAAGCGTCTAAGGCAATAAAACACCTAGTATCGAGTGCGTCCAGCTATGAGAAACAATGCAAATCAGCGGATCAAAGCCGAGCCGACGGGGTCAGGTGCCGTTACTGTAATTAACATCACTGTCCGGCTTCCATCAGTACCCGTCTATAAGACATGTGTTCTCTCAACTAACAGCTGGTAGACGGCCGGGAAAGTCAATTTAAATGACATTCTGACCTTTGATAAATTATACACCTTTACATGGGGATGACATGTTCCGAAATAAGAAGTTTCGATTGAATTTTTTATAATTTTTCAAAAAAAAATTTTTTAATTCGAGTATTCGAATTTTTTCAGGGCCAAGCTTCTGAAGATCTCAGTTTTCGAGTAATCCAAAACGGGAAAAGATTTCCGAGTTTCGCGAAAATGCTCGTTAATTGAAGTTCTAAACTTTGGAAAATAAGGGTTTGCAATTTTCAAGATTGGAAATTTCGTCCATGTTCTGACTCCGAATTTCTCAAAATTCTTTCACCTTTTTCGGGTTTTGGCATAATTTTTGTAGCGAAATCAGTGGCATGTATTACATACATACATTTGGCGTTAGTTTCCGAATCAATAAAATCCTTTGATTTTAAGATCCAGTCTTTTAAAAGGACTCAAAAGTAAAAAAAAATGTTTTCTATCGAAAAATGAAGTTTCTCGTTCCGAGACCAATTTTTTTGGCGCAGATAGGCCATTTAGAGGTCATCCATTTTTCGGAAAACTTTCGGTGTTCTCGGTATTGATTCTTTCGAAAAAACCAAAAATGAAAAAAGTGTATTTTTGCTACGGTGCATAGCGTACCAGGGCGCACTACTTAATTGGACCTGATTTTTTTCGTTTTTCGGTGCCGAAAATTTTGCACATCCTTGATCCGAATCGGATGAATGAGTGTTCAGTTAATTACTCGAATACGTAAATATTCAATCAGTTCATTTAAAAACCATTTTGGATTTTGAATGGTCATAAAATAATGTTTCGAAACGATTGCGCTTCTTCTGATCAAAGAATGTCGTCAAATGTAATTGGTTGAACATCCGAGAAAATGTGTTCAATAAATTGTTTTATCGATTAACCAAAATTTCGGAAAGCGGAACACTTTGAATTGCTAAAAATATCAACCACTCGAAGAGCAAATGACTGAGATTCACAAATAATGGAATATTCGAAATACCAAAATATTGGAATTGTTCGAAATTATTCGAATAAAAATTGATTCGGTCAAACGGTTTATTTATGATAATAGTACATACGTATACGCAACTGCATAATATTGAGAATTAAGAATTTTTGGTTGTTTATGAGTCTCATATTGATGAGAGGGCCAAAACTTTTTTTATATTGACTTTTTTGAAAGTGCTGTGCTTTTCTGGGCCGAATTCCGGTCCGCAATTGGGTCTCGACACGCTTTGCGGCCGCGCGCTTTCGAGTCGGAAGAGTTTCCAGCGCCGCAGCCGCCGATCTGTTGACTATAGGTGGGTTTTGGAAACTGGAAACTAAACAAAATTAGAGAAAACTGTATAGAAAAGCCATACCGGGTCGGCTTTGGCGCTGGAAATTCGACTGACTTGAGCGCGTGCGGCCGCAAAGAGTGCCGAGACGCAAATGCGTCCCGGAAATTGACCCAGATAAGCACAGCAAGTATTGCGAAGGCGTGTTGCGACACGGTTTCGAGGATCCGCAGACAGGGATGCCGAATCACCCCTACGGCTTTTGCCTTTTTTCGCCGGGTGATCCGACATCCCTGTTTGAGGATCCTAGAACCGCGCCGCAAAACACTTCCGCAATCAGCTTGTACTTTGCGGACTGAACTCGATTGCGCAGATGAACTGTACATACATAGAAGTCAGAATCGCACTTTAATTGACCGACCAGCCTTCAGTTAGGGCAAGATAAGTCTTATAAAGTTTACCGCAATGTTAAAAGGACATTGTGCAGTTGCGGTCACACACCGAAACTACGGTGGAAGACGCCTAATTTCATTATCGATCGACAGCACAGCTGATTTTTGGGGTGAGTTACCGTTTTTCCTTTTTTTCTAGTTTACTTCGGCATTACTTTTGTTTCTAACTCTAATAATATTACGAATAGGGGCTTTTCTTGGTGTCCGGAAGAAAATCGCCGTTTTTTTCGATTTCTAAGCAGAGTAAAAAAAAACACTTCGAAGCCCGAACAATTGGCACTAAGAATAGCCCCTGTTCGCAATATTTAAACAATTAGAAACAAAACTAATGCCGAAACAAACCAGAAAAACCGTAACTTACAGAAAAATTCAGCTGTGCTGTAGATCGATAATGAAATTAGGCGTCTTCCCCGTAGTTTTTGTGTGCGGCCGCAACCGCACCATGTCCTTTAAACATTGCGGTCAACTAGATGGATAGATAGAGCCCCGGACCGTGTAAAAATTGTTGCCCTAGACCAAATGTTTAGAGCAGATAACCGAAATTAGGATTCGGTTATCTGCTTTTGAATGCGAAATTTGTCTTCAATTTTTTCTATTACGCAATTTTGCAATTTTCGTCATGAGGAAAAAATCTCTAAAAAGACAATCTCTGATTAAAGAACCCAATCCACGCTGAGCCACGGCCTCGTCTGTCATCCCTTCAGTGCAGAAGCCTAGAAAAAACCCTTGATTCCCGTCGGGGAGGAGAGGGAGTAGCCTCATGAAAATCAGTTTTATGATTGGCACTTTAGACTCAATTTCTCCTGTTTGGCATTGTTCTTCAACCAGACTGGAAACTTTCTTAGCGCTATGCAACACGTATTAATTTTGTGTTCAGGTGTACAATACCCGCGTTTTGTAAAAACGGGGAGCATTTTCCAAACCTGGCAAAAAAAAAGTCCGATGCTGGTAACTTTTTTGAACGAAGACCTTTCTAGATTCTGAAAACGCTATCATGTTCACAGCTCGAATTCCTACATAATAATGTGCCTTGTGGACCGAAAATCTCTGAAATCGCCTTGTTTTCGAGTAAAATTGTTTTTGCGGTCGTTTCACAAAAACGTCGCGCGCGGCAAAGTGCGGCGAAACTTTGAGTAGTAATTTTACGAGTAATAGAAAAGCAATCTCTATGTTTTCTTCGCGCATTGGATGAAAGTGGGGCTATCTCGAGGTGTGTACAGATTGAATTTTCGAAATCCTTCATTAAACACTCTCGGGAGCTTCCTGAAAAGTCGCACTTTTGTTGCGAAAGCCCCAGACCTATAATTGGAGGATTTCGGAAATTCAATCTGCACAGGTCTTGAGATAGTTCCACTCCCATCTAGTTCATGGTGGAAGCATAGAGACTGCTCTTCTATTACTTGTATAACTACTACCCGAAGTTTCGCCGCACTTTGCCGCGCGCGACGTTTTTGTGAAACGTCATAATTTTATTCAAGAACAAAGCTATTTTAGTGAACTTCGGTCCACAATGCACATTATTATGTAGGAATTCGAGTTGTGAATATGATAGCGTGTTCAGAATCCAAAAACGTCTTCGTTCAAAAAAGTTACATGCATCGGACGCTTTTTTGCCAAGTTTGGCAAATGCTCCCCGTTTTTACAAAACTTAGCGCGGGTATTGTATGGTACGACATTTCCAAATAGAAGGCTAGTCACAAGAACTATTGGCTCAGTGCCAAATCTTCTGACGGTCGAATGTTGACCAACTAGTCAGTGTCATGTTATTCTTTTGCATAGTTGAATTAATCCGATGAGCGGATTGGCGGCGTTCGTTTGAGCGCCAAAGCGCTCCGCGCAAACATTATCGCGTTGTGCCAGCCTAAGTCGACTGTGACAGCTGAGTTGTGGAGTGGATAAAGGGCCCTCTCAAATGATTAATAATAGTCAAACTGCGGCATAGTTTTCACATTTTGTACGAGGAATCCTGGCCTCTTCACTCGAGATGCCGTTAGCTTTTAATTATAAAAAAATTGGGTTTGGCCTTATTTGTTGGTCGGCCGTATGGAAGGTGTTGAAGGTTCAGCTGGTGCTGCCTTCGGTGTGCAACGGTTCTGAACTTTTGAGTGGGGTGGTATTTTTGTGTTCAATTTTTGCCATAGAGGCTACGTAATGTGGTCATATGTTATCTTATGTTATGTTACGTTACGTTACTTTACGTTATGTTGTGCCATTTTATGCTAGGCCATGTCATGTTATGTCATGTTATGTTGTGCCATACAATGTTATGTTATGCCATGATATGTTATGTTATATTGAATATTATGTTATATTTTCTTATGTTATGCCATGTTGTGTTATGCTATATTGTATTCTGTTATGCTATTTTATGTTATCTCATAATATATTATGTTATGTTATGCTTTGCTGTGCCATATCATGCTACATACTATGTAATGCCGTGTAATGTAATGTAATGAGTCTTTCTATTGTGTCATCTCATCTTGTGCTACGTCGTACTGTGTTTGTTATCCTATAAAATGTTATGGTAAACTATGTTAGGCTACGTTAGGCTATGTGATTTGATGTTATGTCGCGTTATTTTATTTTTTGATCGATCTTTTTATGTTTTGTGTGTCATTATATGTCATGTTATGGTATGTTATGCTATGTTATCTTATGTTATATTGAGCTATCTGATGTTAGTTTATGTTACGGTATGTCATGTTATCCTCTACCTCAACTTGGATTTTACTCAAGTCCATCATGTGACTGCGAGCGTGTATGCTGCGGCTCCCTCTTGCCTACACTCTCTCGGTGTCTCTAGCCTGCTCGGCGCACGCACGCGAGGGCACAAAGTAAATTTGGCTCTGGAATAGAGCATATGTAATATGTTATGTTGTGTCAAGTTGTGTTATGCTACAATTTCTATGTTATGTTATGTTATGTCATGTTATGTTATGCTGTGTTTTCGCGCTATGTCATTCTGAGTTATTTCATTTTCTGTTACATAGTGTCGTACTATTTATGTTATCTTAGAATATCCTATGTGGCTGTCATATTTGGAATAACGCTGGGAACTCTATTGGAGTATAGAACTATGGACATACAGTACTAATTTCATGTACCAGGTTGTTCAATAAGTTTTGTCGTACGGTAAGAGAGGGCGTTGCTACCAGCTCAAAATTTTTGGTTTTGTTGGTGCACTCTTCATATTAACGTATGTGAAGTTTGATTTCAATCTGTCAATTCACTCTTTGTTTACAAGCCATTTAGTGTCGCCGTGTCACAGCGCTGAAAAAAATTGAATATCGTGCAGTGATAAAATTCTTATTCTTGGAAGGTGTAGCACCAAAAGAAATTCACGAACGAATGCAAAAAGTGTATAATGATTGTTCACCTACAATAAGAACAGTAGAAAGATGGGTTGCTGAATTTAAACGTGATCGTACAAGCCTTGAAGACGACCCACGTGAAGGACGTCCAAAAATCGCATTAACACCAGAAATCACAGCCAAAATACAGGATATGGTTTTGGAAGTTCGTCGATTGACTGAAAGAGATTTAGTAGAGGCTCAACACATCTCATTAGGTAGTGTGAGCCATATTTTACGAGAAAACTTGGGTTTTAGAAATCTGTGTGCACAATGGGTGCAGCATTCGCTAACAATGGAACAAAAACACATTCGAATGCGACATTCTCAGCAAAATTTGGAGCGTTTCAAAAAGGATAAAGTGGATTTCGTGCTTCGATTCATCACTATGGATGAGACTTGGGTCTATCGCCATGATCCTGAATCAAAACAAAGGGCTAAAGGGCGGTCTGAACCTAGTTGCTCCGCTTCGAAACGAGTTCGTGTCCAGAAATCGGCCAAGAAGGTTATGGCATCAGTTTTTTGAGATGCGAAAGGAATTTCTTTGTGATTTACTTGCAAACTGGTAGAACAATTATTTCTGAATATTATTGCAACCTTTTGGACCAGTTAAAGGCAAAAATTCGTTGAAGAAGACCCGGTTCGCATAAGAAAAAAATCCTTTTTCATCAGGACAATGCACCGTGTCACAAGAGCAATTTGACAATGGCTAAAATCCATGAATTAAAGTTTGTATTGTTGGAGCATCCACCGTATTCACCAGTTTTGGCCCCCAGCGACTTCCATTTGCTTCCAGAAGTAAAAAAAAATTTATGCGTGTCAAGCGTTTTTCGTCAAATGAAGAGGTCATAACGGCTGTTGAAGCGTTTTTTGCAGAAATTCCAGATTCCCACTTCAGAGATGGGATCCACACATTGGAGGATCGTTGGAGCAAGTGTATTAATGTTCAGGGAGATTATACTGAATAATAAAGTGTATTTTGAACCATAAAATTGTGTATTCTTATCGAACGACAAAACTTATTGACTTACAACCTGGTACCAGACGTCTCTCCAGAGTACCTTGTTATTTCTGCCCCATTGTTACATTCACCCCTAATTTCACGGTCTGTGCACCTGAAGAAGTTCATGTGTTATTACTCCTCCGCTAACTGCTAGGTGCAGCGTACATTGGAATTGGGATCGCCTAAACAAGCATCACACGCTCGCCAGTAAATGGCGATGGGCAGGTGGTGTACCCTATTATTTGAGACGATTTCACTGCTTTTCTTCGTTGGGCACTCCAGTTGCGCGAAAAAGTTGATGGTAAAGCAGAAGTTCTTGGGAGGGTACATGAATGGTTCAACATAACAGTTTTTATGTCATTTCTTTGTTTGCGTTTTACGTTTCGGAGGGTGAATTGATTTCCCGAATAAATAAATCAATAAACAGATAAATAAATGAATAAATAAATAAATAAATAAGTTAATAAATAATTAAATAAATAATACAGAAAACTAAATAAACAAATAGATAATAAATAAATAATTAAGTAAATAATTGAATAAATAAATAAATAAATAAATAAGTAAATAAAAATAATAAAAAAATAAATAAATAAGAAAATAAATAAATAAATAAATAAATGAAGAAATAAGTCGCCTGGAAATAAAAATAAGTAGTAGTGAACGATTATAAAATCGAACTTCCGCCGTCAAGGTTTAGGAGGATCAGCATTCTCTAATAAAAAAGTTAAGGGGAGTCTAAAGTAGAATTACTGACCACAGCTGAGTAATATGTTCGGAACAGTATAATAAGTTGGGGGGTAGGCTTCGCAAGGAAGACGGCCATTACACTAATCCTTTCAAAGGAAATAGAGAATGGCCGATCCGATCCTGCGGCCTGCTACGGCGTTAATAACTAATCGCCTAATGATCGCCACTACTGGAGTAATCATAATAGGAGAGTGGACGTTGCAAGCATAGTGAACAAAAGTGTGAAATATGGCTACTGTTGGTAGAAAGCAATTTAAAACCTGACACATCGACATATTCGATTGGCCCAACGACATCTTTGGATCTTTCAGAGAAAAGGCTGTGTGAGGTTTCAGGTTCTTTTCTCAGTCAACGCAAGTAACCCTCCTCTGTCTGAAATGTGTCACCATAACTCTTGCACTCAATGAGTTTTCGGCTTCCTGTCTTTCTTTCTAGGCTTTGAACGGAAAAATATGAGCGGGAATGAGTATTCAATCTCAGGAAAGATAGATGCTCCCATATTGTGACTTTCGGGTTATGGGATGAATAATCTCTGAGGAATGGAGAAACTTGGGAAGCTCTGAATTTCATTTCAGAGATGTTGTATATCATATACAGTTCACCTCCGCACTGCCGTTAAGTTCGCAAAGTGCGCGCTGATTGCGAAAGCGTGCTGCGGCGCGGTTTCGAGTATCCTCAGACAGGGATGTGGGATCACCCGAGCGGTTTTCCCCTTTGGCGCCGGGGTGATCCCACCGCCCTGGTGATCCCACATCCCTGTCTGAGGATACTCGCTACCGCGCTGCAGCACGCTTTCGCAATCAGCGTGCACTTTGCGGACTGAGCGGCAGTGCGGAGGTGAACTGTACCATGTGTTGCATAGCGAGCATATTTCTACTGGAAAGTTTGGCCAGAGTAGGCAGGATGGAATAATTTTTGGAAAGGAGTGATACATAAACGTCTGGAAGTATGTTGAACGTCAAGTGATAAATCATGGGCGGCATGCATGAACGCTTCGAAAAAGGTCAGGGAGCCGCTTCGCGTCCTATGCGCGCAGCGACACCGATTTCAATGGCGTATTTTAGTGTATCGCGGACGTAACTGCATTTTTCACTGCAAATTCTACGCGCGCATTTTCTGCCATACAGTCTAGTTGCTTCCAATTATGCCAGAAAGCAACTGCCACGACAAAAATGCCGCATGGCGTCGAGTCTGTGGAAGGTGCATTTATGTCCGCGACATACCAATATACGCCGTGCACTTCGGGGCCGTCCCGTGGCTCGATGCTGCGCGCATAAGACGCGGAGCGGCTCCCTGACCTTCTCCGCAGCGCTCATGCATGCCGCCCATGATTTATCACTTGACGTTCAACATACTTCCAGACGTTTATGTATCACTCCTTCCCAATCTCTGCATGTATCCTCTGTTTGCGAGAGTGATCTATTTCCGTTTCGTCTGCGTGCGTACTCTGCGTCTCCTTCTCCACACAATTTCTCGCTGTCTCTACTATCGTTTTGCACACGCGCGCGAGGGAACAGAGTAAATCTGACTCGGATCTAGAGTATACGTATATCCACTGGTTCGGGGTTAAACTTAGTGTGTGTCGTTGCGGACCCGCGACGCGTCAGTTTCGTGCGAGCTTCCACCCCAGCCCCTCATCAGCTGTTGATGTGAGGTTTTATTTCATTTATCTTGTTTTCTTGTTTCTCACATTTTCCATTAGTTTTTGGTATCTAAATGCTACGTCTAGTATATATGTATTGCGACCGTTTGCTAAGCTTTTAATTTTAGGAATAGCTTGGAGAGTCGGCAACCGATAGGAGCCGCCAATTTTCGGAATTTTTTTTTCGTTCCATAGTGCTACCCGAATAGAACCACTTTTTGTGTTTCTTACTAACTTCTCACTTCTATAGCAAGCTTGACAATAATCGTGAACTTTGTCAAAATTTTTTATTGTTCGTGCGCACTGGGCTCTCCAAAAAACCTTCAAAATGTGGGTGTCCACGATCAATGAAAAGCTTGCCAGAGGAGTCAGAAAGTAGTAGCAAACGCTAAAAACATGTTCTAGTTGGGTAACACGTCAAAATAAAGAAAAAACATCGAAATTGGAGTATCCTTTTAGCTGCCGACTGTCTTTGCTTATCCTGGAATTAAAACTTTCTCAAACGGGACTAGTATAACAAGCATTGCATTCCATAATCAAAAACTGTTGAAGGAAGACGTGAGAAATAAGCAAAACGGGACAGGAGCTCTCTACCACCCAGGGAGGAGTTGTCCCATTTTGGAAGATCGACGCGTCACGCTGCTCAATTCAAGCAAAGTGATCCCGAGAGGAATTAGAGTCGCGATAGGCACTCTACACACCGACTCTTCCCTCGGTGTGTAGAGTGCCCCTGTCCCAAAAAAAAACATGAAAATAGAGTGAAAAACTCACACGATCGGCTGATGTGGGGCGGGCGCGGACGCTCGTACGAAGCCGATGCGTCGCGTGCCCGCAACGCGAGTCCGCAATGGCACACACTGAATTTAACCCCGAATCAGAGGATTTGTATGACAACTCAGACAACAGGTGCGGACTGACCCCTGGCAATCAAGGCCTCTCCGGGCGGTAAGCCGGCAAGTTGCGGGCGGATCGCTACTCATCGTGGCCTTGGCGGGCGGATCGCTGGCTATCAAAGCCCTTGCGGGCGGATCGCTGCGTTTTGGCAAGCGGATAGCGGCACCTGGAAAACTTGATCACGCAAGCGGGCGGATCGCCGGCAAGCTCTAAAGCGGCGATCCGCCCGCAACCCGCCAGCGATCCGCCCGAAATGACTTTGATAGCCAGCGATCCGCCCGCTGAGCTATGAGATGCAGCGATCCGCCCGCAACCTGCCAGCGATCCGCCCGCCAGGGCTTTGATAGCCAGCGATCCGCCCGCCACTGCTTTGATAGCCAGCGATCCGCCCTCTCAAATTTTACACGGTGAAACTTGTCAATCATTGACAAGTTCTTTTCTGTTATCAGTATCATGCTCAGAGTAAACAAACCGAAGGGTATAAAAGGCGCTCCAACGCACTGAATGCTCACTCGGCATTTCGAGGCCGATCCTGGAAGGTGACTTCAAGTCGTCTTTGAAGGATCACTCAGAAGCCAAAGAATAATTTTTGGCAGCTGAGGGGATGGTCCCCACGGCTAGGGGGGGGGTGGTATCTCACACGGAGACCGTGGTGGGAACCCACGGAAACCAAAATGTGGCATCGAGGATGGATCGCTGGCTACTGGCGGGCGGATCGCTGGCTACTTTCGGGCGGATCACTGGCTACTGCCGGGCGGATCGCTGGCTACTGCCGGGCGGATCGCTGGCTACTGCCGGGCGGATCGCTGGCTACTGCCAGGCGGATTGCTGGCTACTGCAGGGCGGATCGCTGGCTACTGCCGGGCGGATCGCTGACTACTGCCTTGCGGATCGCTGGCTACTGCTGGGCGGATGAAGGGGGGGATGTCGATCCGCCCGCCAAATGCCAGCGATCCGCCCGCACCTACTGTCTGAGAATGTGGACATGCTCTCTTTCGGGCTCTCTTCCAAAAATTACAGGAATGATGGTGGCATAGTTTAGGTTACAGAACATTGTTTCGGAACGGCGTTTATGAAAGTTCAAGAAGAGGTCAGGGAGCCGCTCCAAGTCTTACACGCGAAGCGTCGAGCCAGAAGTGACCCGAAGCACTTGGTGAACTTCCCGCCTAAATGCATTCCTTGATTTTATCCAGAATTGAAACAATTTTGCGACATATTACAGCGAAATGAAAATTTCATTTTGAAATATTCAATTAAGGTTCAATTAAGGGAAAACTAAAAACCAATGAAAAATAAACAGAAACGCAAAAAGTGCAGTTAGGAGGGGAATTCGCAGTGCGCAGTAATATTGCGTCTCTACTCAGTGGGGACGGCATGTGCTCCGGGGAAGGCGCCGAATAGACTCCCGCCGCTGAAAGACGCGGCAGCATGCGATGGAGGATTATTGATCATGTGGTGGCGACGATTGATCCCCCCCTCGTTGCATGCTGCAGCCAGGTCTGGGCACATGTCCCTGCATGGCGATTCTGAATATGCACCCCCTTAGCTCGGTAATTTTTAGGCACCCCCCTTATGGGAAATCGAAATCGGCTGTTTTCCGAATAGTTGGACAGCCATGATCTTGACTTCCTGATTTTGATAAACAAGAGTATAAAAAAAGCACTGAATAGAGAAAATTTTGAAAATGGCAACAAAAAAGGTAGTGTAATTTCTGAACTTCAATACAACCCCATGAGGAAAATTTGTTAGTAAGACGGTAAGTTATTACAAAAGATAAAACATTTTTCAATACAAAACAAATGAACAATCACCAACATCAGAACCACTACTATTGCGATAATTAATGTTTCCTGTCGAATGCTTTCATAAACCTATAAAGGATTAGTTAATCTGTGTTTCATTGTTCTCATGTGGGAATCAGAACTATTTTGTGTTGTGGAACAATGTTAGGATTCATGTGATTCGAAGGGAGTAGAAAACCCGAGTTTTACCCTCCTAGAATATCGCTATCCCTTAAAAAATCGGCTTGCCGTGCGATACGGTGTTTGTACGCAGCTACACAACGCACACGGGAATGGACGCGCACACAATATTAATAAAAAATGTATTTTATTACAGAACGGGGAGGAGAAAAGGATTGAAACTGAAGTAAATGGAGGATGGTAAAGGTAGTCTATTCTGGATGTACCCACTTTAGAAATTTAATGTAAATTAACAAAGTTAGAGCGGGTGTAAATATTTAGCCGTGACAAGGTTCATTCAAACGAACCTAGTTGATCAAAACTAGCACTAAACTGAGAGCGAAGGATACTGATAGAAAGAGGAGAATCTGGCAAACATTTTAGCATCAATGGGACCGGTTTTTAATGTGATTTAAGGACCTTAAATCTCGTCCCGGTTTTACCCCGAAAACCGGGACAAAACCGGGACGAGTTTCATGGTCCTTAAATCACATTGAATATCAAACCTATTGCTATTAAAATTTTTGCCTGATTCTCCTCTTTCTCGCAATGCTCTTAGTTCTCATGTTTATGGGTGTTTTTAATCAACTAGGTTCATTTGAATGAACCCTATCACTTCTAAAAATATTCACTCCGCTCCAACATAGTTTGTTTAAAATAAATTTCTATACTGGATACATTGAAAGAATCCTATTTCTGCCTTCTTCCACTTACTTCAGTTTAAATCATTTTCTCCGCCCCGTTCTGTAATAAAATAAATTTTTTAATTAATATTGCGTGCGCGTCCACTCCAGTGCGCGTTGTGTAGCTGCGGACAAACACCAGATCGCACGGCTAGCCTAGTCTATGAAAGATTACGGCATTCAAAGTGGATAAAACTCGGGTTTTTATGATCAGGGTACTTCTCAATGAGGAGGACACGGTCATTCGCTTCTTTCATAGTAACTTGCAGTCTTCATTTTTTATAGTTGGCTCTCTTCATAAGTCACATTCTCATGAATAAAAATCTATTGACTAGTTGTGATGCTGACTGTGCTATCTGTACTTTTAATTTGTCGAAATAAATCCTAGCCTGCTCGGATGAGTCCGGGCAGAGTAAGCAGCGGAGCGGTCGGTCATGGCAAAGTATAACAGTGATAAGAAGATTTTGACATGATAAGCCCGATAAGCCTTGCTTCGACCGGCACAAAATGAGCGACCTAGGCTATACATCAGTTCGCTAATATTTTTTTGAACTTGAATGATAGTTTTCCTGGGCGCTGTCTTTGTATCTTTGCCTCGAATCGGTAGCCACCCGCGTAATCAATGAACGTCGCATCAAAATAACATGACACCACATCAATCCTTACTTGCTACAAGATAACAGAGTAGTGTTTAATCCTTCATCGAAACAAACTTTGACAGCAACTATGAATTATTGCGAACACAACCTGCATCTCTATCAATAATTTGAATTCTTTTCGTGTTCGACTCAAAAAGCGGGGAAGAAGATATGACAAATTAGAAGAATAGTGCGTACTATTTTTTCCCTGAAATTCGACAGAACATGCACTTCGTTCTTTTTTTGGTGTTCGGTTTAGGCACCCCACTTTGCCCTCTCTGCAACGTCTGATATGCACCCACCTAAGGTTACCCGGGACGCGTGCCCAGCCCTGGCTGCAGCTCTTTTCAGCGGTGGGAGTCTAGTCGGCTCCTAACATCTGGCTCGATGCTTCGCGCGTAGGATGCGGGGCGGCTAGTTGCGTCCATTAAGCATGTGGATTGAATCCACACCGCGGGTGTGACTAAGGAGCAGTTCGGATAGCGCATGCGATGCGCGACGGAAAAACGCTGTGCGCGCCCATCGCCCTTGGGGCGCGTTAACCAAGAATCTTTGGAAAAAGTAGTCGTTGTCCCATTGCAGCCGTTCCCATTATCATTTTTTGCACTTTATTCATGTTTTTTTTTGGTTGATAATGTGCTTTTTTAGAAGCAGTGCTTCTCATACCATCGTTTCAATGAAATTCGCCCTTTTTATACAAGTTTTAATAGAGTTCTTTTAGCTTACTTCTTGGAGCGGAGAGGGAGATGACGATATTGATTCGAACGCCGACCCTACGTCTGACACATCAACCTACATGAACAAAATGCAAAAAAAAACGATAAAGGGGAACGGCTGAAATGGAACAACAACAACATTTTTGAGTGCCATTGGTTAGCGCGCCCCAAGGACGATGAGCGCGCACAGCGTTTTACCGTCGCGCGCGTCGTGTGTACCAGCCGAACTGCTCCTTAGCCACACCCGCGGTGTAGATTCGATTCATATGCCCATCGATTATAAGCGTTCATGCGAGTCGCCACGGAAATGGCATGCTTGAACGCGGCGGCGAGGTTCAGGGAGCGCAACGCCGCACGCCCGCGCCACGATTTGAAGTCAGATTGTGACGCGAACTTGCGGCGTTGGGCATCTCTACCCCATACGGGTTCATGCATGCCACTTCAGGGCTAGGAATGAAATGAGTGAATACCTATCTTCTCCGAAAAGTCTGGAATGGTAGTAATCTTGCCTTTGGAAAAATCTCGCACTCTTGAACGCTTTGTAGTAAAGGAAGGTAGTTGAAGGTAACTTTCAATGTGAGACGAAGTTTTTCGGAAACGAAGGTTTTTTCTACGTAAGAAAGAGAATAGTAATCTCGACGAAATGACAATCTTGACGAAATGGCCGAAACTGCTCCAGGGCAATTAGACCGCCCAGTGGACGAAATTGCTGTTCAGGCTGCAGCAAAAGCGACTTATTGAAGTGGAGAGCATTTAAGTACCTATAACCTGTGGAAATCCAGGGTAACGGAACCGATGCTAGGCTATAAAAACAGGACACTCTAGACGGCCAAAAGTGCATTTGGTCGTAGAGCGGATATTTAGCAGAGAATGAGGTCGTTAAGCCGAAGGTTATTACACGAATTTGCCGAGGAAACGATAGAAAAGAGAATGCTTTTGAGTTTTGTTAAGGCGAACACAGCGTAAAATGATATGACACACTAGCCCTTTCAGGGTCTGAAGCTTTCCAAAGACTCATGATAGGCGCCACACGCCTATTAAGTGTGTTATTCCCCCAGTGGCCCCAGCGGTTTCAATTTGTGCGCTTGAATGTGCGACGAAATGACCTCTCGGTTGAGCTGCTGCTGACCACCACTCCCGCTTACCCGTTCTCAGTGCTAGCTAGCCCATCTAATGACTAACACCATCAGAACTCGATTTGCTAATTGCGGAAGCCGTCCAAGCACGACAATGACCCCGGCTGAACATGACGATTATGAGGAATGAGAGGAGATGAGGACAGATGAGAGATGCTGAGGAAAGACTCTACAAGTGATACGGTTTGCCAAGGCGAAGTATGCGTTCATGACGAGCCATCTGGCCATTGCGCCGTTGTAGGTCGGACAGTCACAGGGACCTGGTGAGGAGAATTTTTTGAAGATAATCCATCAGAAGGTAACAATAGAAGCTGTAGACACACTGCGTAGAGCTGAATAACGAGGGCAATCATAGAGAGGTTGACTGGAAAACCCCTTCAACCATATGGACCACGGTGAATAGAAAACTTCTCCTGAAAAGGTCGCATGCTTTAGCTGACGAAAGAGCGACATAAAATAGCGATGTTTAGGAACGATTACCCACAGGTTCGCATTAGCCTTATGCGCTATTCTTACTCCTCAACGCTTGGGCGAAACGCGCGTGACGCCCATTCCGCCGTGATGGCGATGGCCGCAATGACTTTTTCATCATTTTCATTCCTAATCCATAATCAATTTCATTCCCTTTTATGATAATTAATTCCATCACTATCCTCTGCTATCGAGACTGTGAACGGATGTTCAGAACTTGCTTGTTTGGAAAAGTTAAGACCCCTTTTTACACTTTGCCATGGCGTCGCCGCTGGAGTATTCACATTTTCCGCAAGTGTGTGACGAGCGTAGAAAGTTTTCATACTCTAACGCCACGCCCGCGTGTTACGCGTGAAGCGTTGGCGTTGAGGAGTATGAATAGCGCAATTTTCAACACGTGTTCGAGTTCGACCAGAATCGTGAGTATTCGAGTCGAAGGCATGTATAGCCTTTCCCCCTAATTTTCTTATCGGGCTTATCATGCCGACGTCTCATGATCAGTGTTATATTTTGCCAAGACCGACCGCTCCGCTACTTGCTTCGCCCGGAGTCATCTGAGCGAGTAAGACTTTATATTCTCCGGTACCAAGGATAACTTTGCCGAGCATTCGAGTGATTCAGTCACGCCTACGACAACTCGGCCCGAGGAATAACGAAGGAGGGTAACCTAGGGTCCGAAGACAGTTTTCAAAGAAGAAATCAGAAAATCAGATCTCGAACAAATGAGAATTGGAAAAAAAATCCATCGAACGAAAATCGAAAAAAATTCGTTCGACGAAATTCGGAACAAATCGACAAATTTACGAAACCAATTTCGAAAAATCTTTTAAAAACTTCGTTAGTGTATTATGAATATATGACCTTATTCCCTGGACTGTTACGTCATCGCGGCCTGACAGGACCGAGAATATATGACCTTATTCCCTGGACTGTTACGTCATCGCGGCCTGGCAGTCCGACTCTCCGCCAACCCTCCCGCTCTCACCGAAGAATTCGAGTTCTCCGACAACTCTCCCTCCAAAATACGGCGCTGAATAACGCGCCCTAATCGACCGGAGCTAGATGCGCGGGGTACGGTAGCGCACGCGAAAGTCTCACATTTTCTCGCCCCCACTTTTTTGAAGTTTTCGTCGCGGATTTTTTAGGGGGGAACCTTACTTGGAGCGATGTTATCGCAGTCAGAAGGGTGATCTATTATCGCACTGGTCGGCGCGTGCGACAAAGGACTCGAGGAGTCGCGGTGAGGTCAGCCGTCGCACGCGGCGTTTGCGTGGCAGCTGCTACGCGCGACGACATCGCGCTCACGTCGCGTCTAAACCATTGTTTTTTGAGCGATTGCCTGCTGTTTAGCGTGGTTCGCGATTTCATCACATCGCAGCGTTCCTGCACTGCGATGTGATCACATCGCGGGAGCTTATTTTATGTTTCCTAGTTTCCTCCGTTTATTTTAATCTTTATTATGTGTCTCATAACCCATTCACGACCGCACGCTACCACTACCACTACCGCTGGACCACAACCTATTCAAAAATCTAATTCTCTGCCACCACGACGGTCAGAAGCTTTCTCACTCAAAATGTGCTCTCTACGGCAGTCGTGGTTCGTTGGCAGCTCCACTATAGCACAATCCTCAAATTTTCGTGTAAATAGCCGAGGCTCAATCGGAAAAATCGTTGCGAAAACATTTTCTCAAACACGTTATGAGTTCTTTTCCCTTTCACTGCCATTTCTAAGCTCTCCTCTCACGAAACCGTAATCCGAATCACGTTCTGTTTATTTGGAAATGTGCCACTACCATGACCACACCTCCCAAGATCTCGAAACATTGTTTTTCCTCAATTTAAACGTTTCACCCAATCTAAATGCACCAAAACTCAGTGAATTACCCTGCCCATTCAGATTCGTGCATGTTTGGGTGTGGACGCTGACGTTGAAGTATGGTTTCTTGACTGATGCGATGTGTTGGCGCGATGTACATCGCAGAGCGAATCATATCGCGCGCGATTCTCGAGGCGCGATTTAAGTAAGGTTCCCCCTACCCCCCCCCTCACATATGATATCTCATTTCCTTTCACACTTCGTGACGAAATTTTATGTTGTTTAAAAATTTAGTGCCCCTTTTTCAGTAGCTATGCAATATGTGTTTGTTGCCTTTGTATATCACATGACTACAATCGCGTAATAAAGCAATAAATGAGCGAATAAAGGAATGAATGAATAAACGAATGATTGATGGATTGAATGAATGAATGAGTGAATGATAGAATGAACATCACAGTGTAATTTGTTCATTCCTAATCATCAGTGTTGTACATAGTTGTATATGGAAACATATTTCTAAATTGTAACAATTATTATTCATTTCGTTAGGCCTTCTCTCCAAAGGATTGAGAATTTTCCTGCAAATGCGGGGTTCTCATGTCTGCTGGATTACCATAACAGATTAGTTGAAGACAAAGAGTCCAGAAATGTTGCTCTCATTTTAAGAGAAGGTTGCCGGAACCTATAAGAAAGAGAGGAGCTGTTCCTCATTGGCGTGGCCGTTGTCTCCCCTGTGGGGGGACCATTATCCATTGGAGCTTAATTAACGATCACATGTGATGGCAATAATGTTGTCCGAAATGCATTTGACTAGTTGAAGTGCAGTGAAGACTACAGAAAAGTTTCTTTCGATAACTTTTGCACGCAACGAATGGACTCGTGGTAGAAATGCATACCAATGCTAGCCATCTTGACACATGATGTAAAAAACCATTCACTCTGCAATGTTTCAATGACTACTGCAAACAGGGTTCTGTGCAGCCACACACCCATCTGTTATTATTAAACACAAAGTTCGCGATGAATCTCATTTTCGAGTTTTAAATATATAGTGTACGGAAGGTCTGGCACCCTATATAACCATGACCACCCTTGCTTTAAGTCATTGTTATACGAAAAAGTTTGTGACCGCGACAGATTCGGTCAAAACTGTCACAAATCGTGTGTGGATCAGGCCCACCCGGTACAGAAGTGCTGCTGTAGGATCTGTTTGCAGCACCCGCCGTGATCGCTGACTCGGGGGATGTTATGCCTAAAATGTGGCTGTCCACATTGATGAGGCTAGCAGGGCACTGGGCCTTCAGCTTTCTTCTCGTCAGAATTTCACTGCAAAAACTCCACGGCATTTATTATAGTGATCGTTTCCTTGAAGCCAATAATGGCTTTCACACCCTCAACCCCCTCAAATAATCCTTGCCGCAATTGTTATACATGTCTCTTAAAGGCAGTTTTCACGATAATCTTCGATTTTGAGATTAATCGCTAAATCGAATGTTTGGCCATCGAGTAGAACTGAAATGACGAAGAAACCGAGAAAAACGCACCAGAAGGGCACGAAATCCTCAAATATCAGCCCGCCTCTTAAGTATCAGTGGAACTGTTCGTTGTGACAATGAAATCTTTTGTGGACCCGTCTTTTGCAATTCTCCATTATGTGTTGCTCCGTTCTTTCCTTCGGGCCCTAACTAATAATGTTTTGCACAAAATATTCTTCCAATTTCGATTAGACCCATTTTTTACCGATGACAACCACCGTGGACATGTTCATCCAACCGGACAACTTAAGATCTTAGTAACTCTATTTTTAGATCGTTTATTGCCTCGTAAACTTAGTGGTCGTTTAGCCATTTGCGGATCAGAATGATACTTATGTTTTTTCCACAACTTTTTTCATCGCGACCACTGCCTTTGAAGTCAGTTTTCACGACGAAAAACGTTATCGAAAAACTAACTTTAATTATTTATTTATTTATTGTTACGCTATATAACGTAGACGTGATAAACATTAAAGCATACACCCATACAAGCACCAGAAAAAGCAAAGTGATGGAACTACCATGTGAGCAGATTGTTCGAGGCTTTTTGTTTGAATGCTAGGCAAGAGTAGGGCACGGGAAGAATGTCTAGATTCAAGGAAGCAAAAGCAGAACCAGCTCTACAGGTGAAATCTGAGGTTAGTTTTTGGAGGGTGTGGGACATTTAGGCCGAAAAGCTAGAGTTCGGGCTGGGAAGAGAGAGGGTAGAAAACTAGTAACAACTTGAGAGTCAACTATCAGGTTGTCCGATAAGTTCTTGCCGTTTTTTTAAATTTTTTTATAACTTTATTTTTAAACATAAAATAACAACAATTTAATCAATAATGTATTCTCCGTTGTTTGTTATGACTTGCTCCTGTGTGACTTATGACTTGTTATGTTATGTTATGTTATGACTTGCTCCTGTTATGTTATGACTGTTATGACTCGAAACTGCCACTTTTGAACTTCGCAAACCAATATCGAGCAGTTCTTTCAGCTATGGCACCCTCTCCGTATACGGCACAAATCTCTCTAGCAGCTTCCGTGGCTTTGGCACCTCGGTTAAACGCAAAAAGTAGATGGTGTCGAAAATGCTCGTTTTTGTCGACTAAACACTCCATTTAAATGCTCTAAAAATTAACAAAAACTAATCGAAACAAAAAAACCAAATAGACTATCTTGTAGAGCGGAAAATTCTCTTTCGAATAACGCAAAACATTGTACCAAAAAAATTTCATTTGTATCGCTAATTTTTTAATTTAAAAAAAACGGCAAGAACTTATCGGACAACCTAATATAATGCTGTAAACTTTTCAGTTCCAGATGTTAATTCTGCCATATCTAAGGCTTTTCACTTCACGAAGTTGAGTGATAACCTCATTTGAAGACAAACGGAGGGGATAGCTTACTCTGCGTCTCTACCCTGATTCCGGCCTGAACGTCCGCCATCCGTATTTGGAACTTCACAAAAGATTTTTTTTTCGAGTTTCCCCGTGTTCCGGAGTAGTGAATCTATAATATTTCAATTTGTCTGTTTTCATCATCCCACTTAAAATCTTAAAGACCACGCATACATCTCTTCGTTTACGCTAGGATTCGAGGGAGTGTAGGGACAATTCCTGATTCCTCCTCATGGGACTAGGCACTCCAGCATAAGAGAAACCATTCCGTCTCAAATAATTTTCGCGAGTAAAGTTATTTTGTACTTTTTTCAGAAGTCTGATATCTTTCTTTTTATAAGGACAAAATAGTGCAGTTCCTGATTCCATTATAGGTCTAACATAAACTTTATACGCACGCGACAACACGCTTTCATCACAGGTCGATAAGCCTTCGAAAATATGAAAGGTGCGTACTAAAGCTTTGCTGTGGATAGCGTGATAATGATCTGAGAAATCAAGTGTGGACTTTGTGTACTAATGGCCCAATTTCGACCGAGAACCACTTGCGGACGTTGAGTTGGCGAAATATAACTGCTGATAACGATTTTCAGAAAAGAAGCACGCTAGCTGCTGACAAACTGCAAAGCGCACAGCTCTTTACGAATATCCAAGACCATATTTATGGTCTATTCGTGGAATTCAGTCTACTTAGCGGACGGTACTGCGGCGGCAGACCGTCTTTCGCGACCCGTCAAGCGGTGGTATCGCACGGTTCCCAGCAATGATCGCGTCTCTCTTACTCGCTCGGTTAATTTGGCAAAAGGTCTTCACAAACATGTAGAGGACAAGCCGGCGCGCAGCATTAAAAATCTGAATCTCACCTATTGGTGATGATTTTGGGATACTCATCCCTCGAATCAGAAAATGGCTCTAAGTACGCATCACTTCTATGCTGTATATACTAGTTCGGTAAATCGAGTAGGTATCCAGGAAGTTTATTGGAATAACAGAAGCTCCCCACTGGGATGGTGGAAATTTTGATAGTCTCGATGGGTTTCCTAGTTGTTTTGAACGGTTTCGCCAATGGTTCCAAATATCTATGTAGAGTTCGCGCAATCATTTTAGTCTGATGAATGGACGGGGCTGCGACGGTAGATCACCCCGCGCAAATCGAAACCCCATTCTCCATTGAGGCCGCCAACCCCGCACTGCCAGCCGCCCTGTCCATGCGTGAGACTAAAATGAAAACGGATACCATACATACTAGGTCACTACCAGGACTTGTCATAGATGCGTAAGAAAATTGTCAAAGACCCACTAGAAGCTTTACAAGCAGTCCACCTCAACACCAGAAGAGTTCGATTTGAGATCAAAGAGAGATTTACAGGGGAATTATCAGACATCCATGGTTAACAAAACGTTCACTGGAGAAATAAGTTTTCAAATTCAGGTTGGTGGGTGAAAAAAATCGAGGAAACCAAAAAAAGAACCAATGCTTGCGTATGTCAACATAGAGAAATCACGGCATTCACAATAATCAAAGGTTTGCAATTGTCTACTGCGCGTTGCTACTATGGGAGGCCGGGATCCACCACGCTTCATAGGGCTGGGACAACACCAAGTAGGGTGAATTATTTAGTAACTCGTCATTAGTAAGTAGTACGCAGCGGGCCAGTATCATTGACCCCACCCCATATGTGGACGAGATGGTTTCTTCCACCAGACAATTTTATCATAATACATAAAATATTCACTCTGCTATAGTCTTATTTAACCATTTATGCGCCAAACAGACCTTCGTATAACAGTGCCTTGGGTTTAAACGTGTAACTTGATTAGAGGGAAAAGACATAGAAGACAAAGCAATGACTAGGAGCAGTAAAAAATCAACAAAAAGCTGATAAATCTACCTAATACGAGATCGCCATTCCATTCATTGCCTGCCTAGAAGAAAGAGGAAAAGGCTGAGAGGATCAAGAGTGTCTAAAGGCAGTGTTCACTACAGTGCGTTCGGAAATGATAGGGACACCCCTGAAAACCACAGTCTTTATGTTTAAATTGCGTGCGGCTTTCGGTAATGCTCATAAATGAATTCAGCAAGGTAAATAACCTATGTTCACTTGTTTCTATAACAATAGCATAATAATGTAATATTTTATTATAAATTATCATATTATTCGTCGTTCGGAAATGATAGGGACACTATCAAGAAACAAAAATTATCAAACAAGGATCAACACATACATGAAATCTAATATGATATCGCACCTCCAGAGTTGGAAATCAATTCAAAAATTCTATTCGGCATAGAAGTGATCAAATTGGATATCACATTTTTATCCAAATTTCTCCAGGCTTCGAGTACAGCGGCCTTTAGCTCGTATACGGTCCCATACTGCTTGTTATTCGCGTAAATCTGGCGCACAATTATGCCCCAGATATTCTCTATCGGGTTGCAGTCAGGACTACACGCGGGCCATTCCATCACGCGAACTCGGTTTTGTTGAAGCCACGCCTTTGTGGATCTGGAGACATGGACCGCAGCGTTATCTTGCTGAAAAATGTAGCGTTGACGCCTGTTTCCAGTGAAGAACGGCAGAAGATGCGCACGCAATATTTCTTGATACTCCTTCGAATCCATCCGACACGAAGTGAAGGCGATTCCCAAAACACCTTCGCAGCAGAATGCTCCCCAACACATCAGCGAACCGCCTCTGAAATTTCTTCGACTAAATACCATCGGAATCTTGCGAAGATCTCTCCAGTAGCATCGAGCACCGTCAGGTCCATCAAGGTTAAACTTCTTTTCGTCGGAGAAAATTACCTGGAACATGTCGCCTTTATCTTTTTAAATTTTATCGGGTTTTTAGAGAATCCCATACCTCTGACCAGTCTGTTGCCATGTTGTTCCTTGCTAACCGGAGTCGAGCTACTTTGTGGGCTTCTGAGAGTGATGGAGCCTTCTTCATCACTTGGCGGACGATGTTTTCGTCTGCGTTTAAGGCGCTCCAAACAGTAGTCTTCGACACATTGAGCGGCAACTGAGCCCTCACTTGCTTGAGAGACAGACTACTGTCTGAGCAGAGTCGGCTTATCCTCCGTGCATCCCTGCCGCTGATCTTTCTTGGGTGTCCAGACTCTTCGCCAAGCCGTAGGAGTCTGGATCTCGTAGGAACTGGCTGATGCAGTTGGGGGAACGTCCGAGCTGGGAGGCAATTCGACGTGGGCTCAGCCCGGCAGCGTTGAGGGCACGTATTTGGGTTTGTTCGGAAACAGTAAGCGATGTACCACTGCCCATGATTGGAATAAAGATGTTGGGTGTCCTCGTGTTGCGTTCATATAGTGAACTTGTAACGGGAAATTCTTTTCGAAGTGCAAAATTCCATTTTTTGCAAGGTGTCCCTATCATTTCCGAGCGGTGAAATTTTCTAAATGTAAAGGAAAAATCTTATGAAATTAGGCACGGTTTAAAGAAAGTTTCCAACAGAGGTTTTTTATCACGCTGAATTCATTGATGAACAGTATTCATCACCATTCCCAGAAATTTTTTGAAGATCTCATTTTTTAAGGGTGTCCCTATCATTTCCGAACGCACTGTATAGAATTCGTTTTTCTGCTTTTCCACCTATCTTGAAAACGGTTCCATGCTGATTCCAACGATGTTTCTGGATTCGTATAATACCTTCTGGGAATGGAGCTAAGGTCCTTCTAAAATTGAGCTAGGGAAGCATGGTGGACGAGTTGTCCAAGGCTTATAACTTCCGTCTTTTGCAGCCAATGTATGAGAGCTGACCTGAGTAAAGAGAGAAGTTGAGAATGATGAGAAGAAAGAGGCTATTGATCGGAAACCATCGCTCGTCTCACGATCTCGAGTGTTCACTTGTTCACGTCGAGGCGCGGAAAGGGGCCGGACTTGCCCAAATCGGCGGGGTTTTGCCGTTTTGCGGCATCTGGGTAGCTTTTCGTCCTGTTTCTTCGACGCTGTTCTGCTTCTGAGAGCCACGAGAAGCGTTTATCATGGAAAATTCGAGGATAAAGTTCATCGTGAACAGTGTATCTAATACGAATACTCTACGTCTTGGTTTTCAAGTCGCCTTTCCACTTTTTCAGTCACGGTATCACACTCAGAGCAATACATTGCGACTGGCTTAGTGCAATTTTATCCGATTTTATCCAACACTCAGAGCAATACATTGCGACTGGCTTAGTGCAATTTTATCCGATTTTATCCAAAAATGTTCCGATTTTATCCGAGAATGATCCGATTTTATCCGAAAATGATCTGATATTTTCCGGAACTTCACCCGAATTTTATCGGATTCTATCCGAAATTTATCCGAATTTTATCCAATTTTATCCGAATTTTTTACCCTTCGGATGATGATTCGATCCAGATATAACCGATTTTAAAATTTCCGGATATTAGTTCGATTCAGATAATGCGTTTTTTCTAATTGTCGGATATCGGATTATCCGAATCTCGGATATCCGAAAAGAAGTGATTCGGATACTAAGTATACCTCTGACCCGTTACTGAGACCTTATATGAACTGTTGCGTTTTCCAAAAAAGTGAAAACGAATTCTACGTTCGTGTTCAGCACCCGAGATGACTTCTCTACTCAAAGTTTGGGGAAATAATGTTTCTACTTCTCAAATCCAAAAGACACCTTTTTGCCGTTTTTGACATACTCTGAGGATTGTAGATACTCATAACTCTACCTACATACGATGTCCGAAACATGGTTTTCTAAAACCTCAGGGAAGAATTAAACAGGGCCTGATTGAAGAAAAACTCTCTTATCGGAAACAATTCATATAAACAAATAGATGAAAACTTCGGAAGAAAATCGAATAAATGTTTCTACTTTGTACCCGGCGGAAGAAAAGCTAGGTGGGTTCAGCCAATTGAGGGCAAGGGATAAATCAAAAGATTTGCTGAAAAGAGTGTATTGGATAAAAAAACTTTTTTTATAGTACAAGTCCGAAAAGTAAACCTAGACTAGTCCATGTCAGTGTGGTAGACTAAGAAAAACAAGAATGCATACATAATCGTTGTTAGTATAGGTTACACTCGTTCAGCCAGCTGTTATACATATCGGGACAGCTGAGTTGAAAACAATGGCGAGATGGGGTCGAATAACTCAGAAAGGCGTTCTTCTCCAACTTCATCTCGACTACCCAATATGATTTCAGGAACCTTATAGGCACTGCTTCAAGTTTAATGAAACACATCAAAAGATCCGGAGGCAATTAGAAGACGTACAAGGTCTAAGTGAATTTCGGACAAGTGTTGTGTTGTCGGCGGTGGCTAGGCGTTCATCACCGGCTGGACCACTTCGTGCTGTTATATGACCCCATCGACTGCTTTCATTAGAGGACCACACACACCACATGCATACGCGAAGCACAACTAATGAATATCCCTAATCGGAATGTGCCTTCCGGGACTCCACTGTTCCTCACTGGGTTCAGTGATGTCAAAATGAAACTTCTGGCCAATAAAGTCGATTCTGCGGTTAAAAAACCTGGTGTGGCACAGATGTTGATGAAAGTGTACTCGTGGTGAACAGGTTTGAAGAAAATCGGACTTGGAAAAAAAGGACATCCTGAACTTTTTCCGGCTTACCTCCCTAGAATGAATTCATCCTAGAGAGGCAGATTTTGAGCAGATTCCATCCGTACAAAAGAACTAAAAAAAAGAGAAAGATTTTTCTGATAGCCGGCGCGCCATGCAACGTTACCAAGAGGCCTGCATTTTGTTGTGTCATGTTCCAGTTGAACGAATGATGTCCAAGTTGAACTTTCGGAGTAAAAATTCAATGAGACTACATTTTTGACTAGCGAACAGTCGTAATATAAGCTAGAACGTTTTACGGCGGAACTCTGAAAGACTACCCGAACTCACAGTGGTTGGGTCACTCGCTGACGAAATCGGAGGGTAATGAGAAGGCTTTTAGTGGGAAAAGTCCTAAAGGCACTGTTCACGATAGAAGTTGTTTTTTCTGTTCTTCCGCCTATCTTGAAAACGGTCCCATGCTGATTTCAATGATGTCTCTGGAATCGTACAAGACCCCCTGGAAACGGAGTTATGGCCCCTCAAAATTCAGCTAGGAAAGCATTATGGACGAGTTGTACGAGGCTTGTAGTTCTCGTTTTTTTGCCGCCGATGTGTGCGAGCTGACCTGAGTAAAGAGAGACGTTGAGAATGAAGAAAAGAGCGGGGCTTTTGATTGGAATCCATTGCTCATTTAACCACGAAGTCAGACGAACTTGTATAGGACGTGATCGGAGCGGCTCAATGGGTTGGCTGGCCCACGAGACTTTCACTCACTTACCGGTCGTTTTTCGTCACACTTCCGTTCTTAATCTTCTAAGAGGGACCCAAAGCTTACGTTTCAGTCAAAAAAACGTGCAACTTTTTTCCGTGAACACTGCCTTTAAAGGCGCAGTACGAGCTCAGACATGAAATCTGAGATAACCACATAATTGTGAAGTCCTTTATAACTCCTGCCAAACGCGAGCTCTCAATTCCTCCGAATAAGCGAGATATAGGATGAAGCCACCCTGGGGCGCCCACACCAGGAATCCATTCAGATCTGCTTGCGTACATCGGTTGCATATGACGAAAGTTACAAGCCTCGGACAACTCGTCCATCAAACTTCCGCTGCTTTATTTTTGAGGGGTTATAACTCCTATACCAAGGGTCTTGCACGATTCCAGAGACATCATTGGAATCAGCGAGAGACGGTTTGAAAGTAGACAGGAAACAGAAACACGTCTCTAATGTTGTACTATGTCTTTAAGGGTACGAGCTCTGCTACGAGCAAGATTGGTTTTATATTTGGGTGTGGTGCTTAACAAACATACTAATCATGTTTATAAAAATGACAAACATGTGATTAGATCTACAAATCTGCTTCCGCGTAATCTGCCAATTGACGCTTTGATCGTTGAAATGATTGGCCGTCCAGTGTCCATCGCTAGCTGAAAAAACTATCATCAAAGAAAGCCCATACCTTTCTATCTATGTACATATTTCACCGAATAACCGTTTTTAATTCGGTGAATCACTTTAGGGGATTCTTTTCGATATATGAGGCTGTCCACGGAAGAATCGAGATAGATCTGTACACAAATTTATTTTATATAGCTAGAGCACGCCGAAAAACTCAGGTGTACGCTTCTAGAATTTTCCGAAAACTTTTTCAAAAATTGTTATAAAATTCCAAAGTTGTTCATTTTTTGAACATTTATTAGCATAGATCCTTAACGTAAACGAATTCTTATGATAAAAATTTTTATGAGGGGTAATCAACTATGAGGAATCGACTGGCGTTGTCGGAATTTTTAAAATCGAGCCCTGTGAAAAAATTATTTTTTATTTTTTCTGAGCACAGTTTTTTTCCTGCAGACAGAGACTATGCTCAAAAGATGCGACGTAGTCGTTTTGATATACAAAAAATATAAAATCAAAATTCCAAAGACACGAAAGACCTAATTTTTTCGATTGCATGACGCTCGTAGGCGAAAAACCCTCGTGCAAGAGTCCGGTCATGCACTCCATCGAGCAAAAGAAATGGATGCAGTAGCTGACTACGAGGAGCTGACATTTTTTTGCGCAATGGAATACATGAGCGGCCTCTTGCACGAGAGTTTTTCGTCTGTGAGCGTCATTCAATCCAAAAAAATGAGGTCGTTTGTGTCTTTCGATTTTTGATTTTATATATTTTTGATATCAAAACGACTACGGTGCATCTTTTGAGCATAGTCCTCATCTGCAGGATCTGTGCTCAGAAAAAATAACAAAAAAATTATTTTTTTTACAGGGCCCGATTTTAAAAAATTCTGGCAAGGCCAGTCGATTCCTCATAGTTGAATACCCCTCATAAAATTTTTTTATCATAAGAATTCGTTTACGTTAAGGATCTATGCTAAGGAATGTTCAAAAAATGTCCAAATTTGGAACTTCATAACAATTTTTGAAAAAATTTTCGGAATATTGGAGAAGCGTACATCTGAGTTTTTTCGGGTGCTCTAGCGATAAAAAGTGTAAAAACGGCGGAATTTTTTTTGTGTACCGATCTATATCGATCCTTACGTGGACAGCCTCATATAACGCTGGAAAAAGGGTCAGACAACATGAAGCCTCCTGAACTTGTTCCTTGATCATTGACCAATACGTTTTCCAACAGAAATAATAATCTTACACGATTTTTGGAAGTTTTTTGCCGTAACTGCTGTTTAACGTCGCAATGCACGTTATGGTATGTTTACACAAGGTGTTGAGTTGATCGCAAAACGCTTGGCTCCGGGCGAGATTGAACCAGCATATTCCCTTTCCGGGGGAGCGCCTTATCGCACTGCACCACCGGAGCCCCAGCGCCGCTCTCACTCAACTGCTCGGTAAATCTTCACCGAAGCAATCATCCTTTTACCCGCATAACGGGATGAAACAGGTATACCGCCAGAGACTATCTAACAGTCGTAGACCTGTCAAGATGAAACCTTGTGTAAACATACCATAACGTGCACTGCGACGTTAAACAGCAGTTACGGCAAAAAACTTCCAAAAATCGTGTAAGACTTAACTAGGGCATCATCTTGACAGGTCTACGACTGTTAGATAGTCTCTGGCGGTATACCTGTTTCATCCCGTTATGCGGGTAAAAGGATGATTGCTTCGGTGAAGATTTACCGAGCAGTTGAGTGAGAGCGGCGCTGGGGCTCCGGTGGTGCAGTGCGATAAGGCGCTCCCCCGGAAAGGGAATATGCTGGTTCAATCTCGCCCGGAGCCAAGCGTTTTGCGATCAACTCAACACCTTGTGTAAACAGAAATAATAATTGTAAACAGAATTTAACAAAACCACGAAATTTAATGAAGCGACCTTAATACATTACCGCATGGCCTGAATACTCAACACAAGTGTTTCATTATAAATTCCAAAATATTGAGTAGAACCGAACTAAAGTGTGTCCGAATGAGTGTGGCGAATCATGCGGCCGGCGTGCGTGGCAGGCGGCTGTCGCGTGCTTTGCTCTCGGACGAGTATGCAAACGAGTCGATAGCGACCTTCCCCCGCAGCCATTGACTAGGGCATAGTGCATACTTTCAGCGACGAGCGACGCGAAATAATGTCTGTCATCAATGTCGACGGAAAATCGATATGCCTGATATGCACTGCCACGGTAAGTATGCACTAGGCCTTGAAGCGGGGCCGGCACCGGTTGGCAGCAAGCGAACTGTGTCAATCAATCAGCTCTGCAGCCGAATGCGGGGGAGGGGGGCGGGATGGTTGAACGCGCACGCAATGGCCGTCTGCCATGCACGCCGGCGGCGTGAATCGCCATTCTCCTTCGGGCACACTTTACTTTTTTAGAAATGCTTCTTGCAAGGGAACTACTTCAAGTCAGCGACGCCTTTCCGGATGAAATGTTTTTTCCTGGAACAATTTTTGAACTTAGAGTTTTAACATGCTGTTCGTAGCTTCCTAAAACCACTCTGAAAAAAGTTAAAGGCGTTTCTCAAGGCTTCGCGGAAGGCTAAGGGAAATCTAAGGGTGATTTGGGAGAACATTTTCTAATTTGTCCAAACACTCGTATGTTGAGGCACTCAAGGATGCTGAACACGAATCTACCGCCCCCTTACCGAATTTCTGAGGTCTACTGTAGGTTACTGAAGGTGCCAGGTGCTAAACCTACCTGGATAATTCAAAAATCGGCAAATAAACATCAAATTCGTATTCAGCTCTCCGAATGATCCCCACTTCAAAATTTCGAGTCAAATCTGAGACTTTGACCAATCTACCGAATACTCACCGCAGTCTACCGTCATATGTCGAAAATCAAAAACGTTTAAAAAATCAAATTCGTGTTGAGAAAATCGAACAGCCCCCGAAAGCGGGGTTCGGGCCCTGATTTTTTCGACATTATGAGCCCCATAAGGAGTGTAATATCACAATCCCGTTTTTGGGAGTGATAAAGTCGAAAAAAAAATCCTCCCAAACTCCTCCCAGAGGAATAAGAACGTGAAGGCCAACCGAACATTGCTCGACACGACGCGGTTGCGTCACGGCTCTATAACGTTCTAAGTTTTTACTCCGATTTTGCTATATCTTGATACCCGTGGTGCTGTTTTCCTACTTCCTCGTCCAGGAAGATCCTCAACTGCTGACGCCTGGAGACGGACGGTATGTGAATGAAGACCCACCGCTCTCCACTTCTTTTATACCCTACCCTTTACCAATTGGTTATCATCAATTTTGTTTACGAGAGCCGTGACGCGACCGCGTCGTATCGAGAAATGTTAGGTTGGCCTTAAAGCTACAGTCCAAGCTTAGAATCGCTTTTTCGTTTTCCTCCCTATTTTGGAGCGAATTTCACGCTGATCACAATGTTGTCTCCAGTATCGCTCAGAACTCAATACAGACTGAGCTACGGCTCCTCAAAGATTTTGAATTTGAACTGGTAGACGTTCGCGGACGAGTGGTCTCGAGCCTATATTTTCTTGTTATTCGCAGCAATTATTCTGAAGCAGGTCACAATATAAAGCCAGACCAAAAACAAAAGGAAGAAAATAGACTTTGAATAAAATCATTCGCACGTCTCTTCCCTATTGGGGTGAGAAGCCTGCCAGTGGGCGTTGCCTGATTTTTCTTTCAAGTGGGCGTGGTCAACTTTTTCCTAGCTTTTTCTCGTTTATTTGAGCGAATTGAGAGTTCGCGCTTGGCAGGCTTGCTATAGACGGCGACCGGACCAAAATATCAAAAATTACCTATGAGGTTGGACTGTGCCTTTAAGGGGTTGAGCAGGGTGCCAACAGGGCGCGGCGCGGCCTGGTGATGGAGAGCCGTATTGATAGATCGCAGCGATCTGCGATTTTGATTTGCCTTGCATTTCGAAGTTACATTACACGGAAATGCGGACTGTTGCTCGTCCGTGTTACCCAGGTCCTTGACAACACCAAACGGCCCATGATGCTGCTTACTGCTGACTTTGAAATGTTGAGAATCTCCGCAACTTGAACATAAGACATTAACAGCCAGTTTTAGGAGCACCGTTTTCGAAGTCCAGCAATAGTTGTCTGGATAAACTATATTCCGATTATTTGAAAGGCATTCAGGGAGACCGAACTCGACTCCGGAAAAAAGTTGTATCTGATATGGAGAAATCAACGCCCATCTGAATATACCAGGGAATGACGGTCATGAGCGAAATCTTTGTCATTAATCAGCCTTTTGTGATTGAAAGCGATCCTTTTTTCTTTTCAAAAGGTGAATCTGCCACAGAGACCACACTTGCCATGTTTAAAGGAGTGAGCCTCCTTAGCCACTCCAAATGTTGAATAGTTCCGAGCATTGACACAATTCATCTGGCTCTGTAATAAACCCCTGACTCCTACCGAGTTCTGAAATTGTCCTCCGAAAGACATTGACAACAGTGGTGCTAAGGAAACGACTATAAAACGGCTCTGACAAAGATACTTACTCGGAAGAGACCCTCTTTGTGTCTATAATGACCATCGCGCGGCAGGTGCCGAAACCGCTAGCACAGCGGATAAATAATGTGAAGGCCATGAGTTAATTCTGTTAGGCCAGGCGGAAATCATGGGGATGCTCGGATTGTTAGCTAATTTTCCGAGCGTTGTTACTTCAACACACGGTGTTGGCGGAACACCTTTAAGTAAAGCTAGGACTCTTTTTTTCCAAATGTATTCGCTCCACATTTTCTGGAAGGCTGATAACAAGGAAGGATCGAGGAAAAGATGAAGCATCAATTCACGCATTTGGCTCATTACTTTTCCGAGGAAATAATCCTTTGCTCAATTCATCCCTGGGATTGGAAAGCAGGGTTCAGCCAAGATTCATCAACGAAACCTCACGCAACGTGCCGCATTGATTGGGCTCCACCCAGGCTTCATGACCAATTAGACATTGACAAACTGCTACATATAGGCAACCTTTAAGGAAACAACATTTCTAAGATTCCTTACAATATTTTTGAGGAAAGCCAGCGCGTTGACAAAACAAGACAACGTTCCAAACAGTTCATGCATAGAAAAGGTGATGGTTCTGTAAGTTTTGAAAAGCTTTATATTGTGCGAGTCATAAGCTATAGGAGGACTATGTACCTTTCATTCTTATCTCGAAAGAGATCGAATGTAACGGTAGTTTAGCTAATTTGGTGAAGACTTGCAGGTATGATAATTTACTTCACAACCTTCGACCTGGTTGTGGTATATTCTTCCTTTCTTGCAAAAAACTCTCTCTTGTTTTTCCTAATGTAAACTTTTTAGCATGCGGGCGTCGGGAAGCATCCACGTTGGAATGGTCCATTCATGCAATTCTGAGTGGTCCCAGGCATCCTCTGCTCTGCCACTCCAAACCTTCATCGTCTACTGCGGCTATGCTGAAATTTCACGCCGTGTTTCCATTTTTTCTGTTTACATTTCCTGGAACTGATACTGGAGAGCCAGCTTTCATCAAATGTGAGTGCCACTTAACTTTTTCCATTCTCAATATTGTTAGTCCAGAATACTTCTAAATTCCGCGGAACATACTTCTCCATACAAGTGGAGAATCCACATACTTTTCCTTTCCGTCTCTTCTTGCCTGAATCGTTACCAGGTTGTTCAATAAGTTTTGTCGTTGGATAAGAAAAACACAATTTTATGGTTCAAAGTACACTTTATTTATTTATTTATTTATTAAAGTTTTTAATCGCAACGCACAATGAAATAGAGCCTTCTTGCGAAGAATTCTGCTTTCTTTCTGGCGTTGCCCTCCACCAATATAACCCAGCCTACAACGCCCCTCGCTTTCTGGCATATCTCCAAACCAGCGGATCCGTCGTCTTCTTCCAAACGAAAGTTTCTTGGAAGTCAGCAGAGATATTAGGCGTACTGACCCACACTTGCCATCTGCAGATTGGGTCGGGTCTTCTCTCTTCCGTTCTTCTCAAAGGCAGTGTTCACGATGGAAATCGTTTTTCTATTTCTCCGCCTTGTTTTGAAAACGGCCGCATGCTGATTCCAATGATATCTGTGGAATCGTACAAGACCTTCTGGGAACGGAGTTATGGTCTCTCAAAGATTGGGCTAAGGAAACATGGTGGACGAGTTGTTCGAGGCTTGTAACTTCTGTCTTTTGCAGCCGATCTATGCGAGCTGACCTGAGTAAAGAGAGAAGTTGAGAATGAAGGGAAGAATGAGGCTAATGATTGGAAATCATCGCTCATCTCACAATCTCGGGCATTCATTTGTTCACGTCGGTGGGCGTGTTTTGCGCTTTTGGGGTTTGACTTGCGCTCGAAGTGGCAACTTCGGGCTCTTTTAGGGCTTTTGCTGGCTCGTTTTCATGCATTCTTTCGACGTCAACGTTACAGTCTGCCCCTCCACTACCCTTTCTTAGTGGATACTGAAACACATTTGTTATCGTGAACACTGCCTTTAAAGGCACAGTACACCCTCAGATATGAAATTTGTGATTTTTATTTCTTTGTGTATTAGACCCCTTCTGTATAACACTTGCCAAGTGCGAGATCACAATTCCTCCAAATAAGCGAGATTTAAGCGACCACCAAAGGCCCGTCCCCTTCCCTCACCACCACAGGCTCGGCCCCCTTCCTGATTTTCGACCTCGATATCGGCTGGATGGATGGATAAATTTCAACCGAGTCTACGTTCTTGAGTTCATTACCGGCCCTTCTCATAATCCTGGCTCGCTCTCGTGCAACAATTGCGAACGAAAAGAAATACAAACCTAGGACAACTCGTCCACCAATTTTTCGCCCTCAAATAACAGGCTTTTTTGAGAAGCCATAACTCCTTTCGTAGGGGGTCTTGAACGATTTCAAGGATACCACTGTGATCAGCGTGTCATCGTCTCCAAAACAAGCATGAAAACGGAAAAACAATTTTCTGGGTGTACTGTGCCTTTAAGGGCACAGTCCAAGCTCACAGGCGGAATCTGAGATTTCCACATAATTGTGAAGTAGACCCACCCCATATATCACCTGCCTAGTGCGAGCTCTCAATACCTCTAGATAAGCTAGTTATAGGAGGAAGCCACCTTGGGGAGCCCACCACGGTAAGCCACTTTGGCACGCCCCTTTTACGATCTTTCGAGCTCAGCAGTGGCGAGATAAGCTATGGTTTCCAATCAATAGCCCCGTTCTTCCCTTCATTGACAGCCTCTCTATCCATTCGGGTCGGTTCGCATACATCGGTTGCAAATGACGGAAGTTACAAGCCTCGGACAACTCGTCCACCATGCTTCCGTAGCTCAATTTTCGAGGGGCCATAACTTCTTTCCTAGATGGTCTCGTACGATTTCAGAGACATTAATGGAATCAGCGCAGGGCCGTTTTTAATATTTGCAGGAAAACAGAAAAACGAGGTTGAGGTTGAACAGGACACCCAAAAAATTATTTTTCGAATTCTATGCTTATCTTGGAGAGAGCCACTCTCTGATCACAACGGTATCTCTGAAATCGTCCAAGACCCTCTACGAAAGGAGATATGGCTCCGTGAAAATGCCTGCATTTTGAGGACGAAAATTTCGCGGACGAGTTGTCTCAGGCCTGTATTTCTCTTCATTCGCAATCGCTGCAGGCGTGCAAAACAGAATGAGGAGATATACCGGAAATGGACTGAAGAACGACGACTTGTTGGAATTCATCCATCTATCAAGCCGCCATCGAGTTCGAAAATCTGTTAGGGGGCCGGGCCTGTGGTGGTGAGCGAAGGGGGTCGGGCCTGTGGTGGTCGCTTATATCTCGCCTATTTGAACGAATTGAGATCTTGCATTTGGCACGTGTTATACAGGAGGGGTCTCCTACACAATCAAACAAAAAACACAAAATTCATGTCTGAGGGTGTACTGTGCCTTTAAGTGGCTCTGTGATAGTAGGAATGATGGAGATGCTGGAAGTCGACCGCTCACAACCGTATGACAGAGAAAACTCGTACCCTTTTTTATTCAGTATAATCTCCCTGAACATTATTACACTTGCTCCAACGATCCTCCAATCTGTGGATCTCATCCCTTAAGTGAGAATCCTGAAGGTCTGCAAAATACGCTTCAACAGCCGTTATGATCTCCTCATTTGATAAAAAACGCTTGCCACGCATAAATTTTTAGAGTTCTGGAAATAAATGTAAGTCGCTGGGGGCCAAATCTGGTGAATACGATGGATGCTCCAACAATTCGAACTTTATTTTATGAATTTTAGCCATTGTCGAAATGCTCTTGTGACACGGTGCATTGTCCTGATATAAAAAGAATTTTTTTCTGCGAACCGGGTCTTTTTTTTCCGAATTTTTCCCTTCAACTGGTCCAAATAGTTGCGATAATATTCAGAAATTATTGTATTACCAGTTCGCAAGTAATCCACAAACAAAATTTCTGTCGCATCCCGAAAAAACTGATGCCATAACCTTCTTGACCGATTTCCTTACACGAACTCGTTTCGAAGCCGAACAACCAGATTCACACCCCTCCTTAGCCTCTTGTTTTGATTCAGGATCATGATGATAGACCCAAGTCTGATCCATAGTGATGAATCGACGCACGAAACTCACTTTATCCTTTTTAATACGCTCCAAATGTTGCTGAGAGAGTCGCATTCGAATGCGTTTTTGCTCCATTGTGAGCGAATGCGGCACTCATTGTGCACACAGCTTTCTAAAACCCAAAATCTCCCTTAAAATATGGCTCACACTGCCTAAGGAGATGTGTAGAGCCTCTACTAAATCTTTCTTAGTCCATCAACGATCTTCCAAAATCATATCCTGTAGTTTGGCTATGATTTCTAGTGTTGATGCGCTTTTTGGACGTCCTTCACGTGGATCGTCTTCAAGGCTTGTACGACCACGTTTAAATTCAGCAACCCATCTTTCTACTGTTCTAATTAAGATGAACAATCATCATACATTTTTAACATTCGTTTCTGAATTTTCTTCTGGTGCTACTCCTTCCAAAAATAAGAATTCTGTAACTGATATTCAATTTTTCCATTGCTGTGACACGGCGACACTAAATGGCTTGTAAGCAAAGAATGAAGTGACAGATTGAAATGAAACTTAATAAATGTGCGTTTATATGAAGAGTGTACCAACATTACAAAAAAATTTTGGGCTAGTAGCAACGCCCTCTCTTATCGAACGACAAAATTATTGAACAACCTGGTACATTATAAGGTTTAACCCAAAAGCTATGCTAACAAGCAGCTCTTCCGCCGATATCATCGTGTGTTCGAGCATGCCAGGTGTTTGAACAAGTTTAACATAAGATAGCATAACCTAACATAACATAACATAACATAACATAACATAACATAACATAACATAACATAACATAACATAACATAACATAACATAACATAACATAACATAACATAACATGACATAACATAACATAACATAACATAACATAACATAATATAACATAACATAACATAACATAACATAACATAACATAAATAACATAACATAACATAACATAACATAACATAACATAACATAACATAACATAACATAACATAACTAACATAACATAGCATAACATAACATAACATAACATAACATAACATAACATAACATAACATAACATAACATAACATAACATAACATAAAATAGCATAAATAACATAACAACGTTGTGTAATATTACAGAACATAACAATTTTTTTGCAGATCCTGAAGACCGCTGTAAAGAGACTGTAGACCCAGGACCATGCCAATTCTATCAGGTGAGGCCTATGTTATGTGGGAATATGCAGTCACAATTCCTACCAACAATTTCACTACCATACCCTCTATTAATCATTCGAGGCGCGAGCGGCGCGCGCGACGCCTGGGCCTCCGTCTGCCCTCCGCTCTCTCGTTGTCTCTAACCCCCGATACGCAGCAGCACGCGTAGGAAACATGTGAATTTCGCCGTTGTATGGCCTGTACATGTTTTCAAATTGTATTTACCTTTGTTGTCGTCAGCTCTAGAGAAAGAGGGAATTTTTTCCCGAATCTTTGAATTGACATCTATAGTTTGCTAAGAAATTTCTGCAGGAAACCTTTTCAGAAAACCTTTCTGAAGCTTTCGAGTTTCTCGACTTCATAAAGAGCTTCTCTGTCCATATGTGGATATGCATCCATGCATATGAAAGACATGCAGGCATCGGAAAATGCTTGGTGTCAAGCGAAAAACTTTCCTCATTTTCTCATCAATATGGAAAGGCTGCTTGCTTAAGGTTCATGCACATCTAAACATTCCTTGATGTGTTCGAAAAAAGAAGTATCTGCGACGAATGGGAAAATGGAAGTCTCCTAAGCGTAACTCCAAAAATTAAAAAAAAAAGGAATTGAGCCCCACACTCCATAACATTCTGAGGAAGTCAGGGATAATTTGTATATTACAGTCCGGGTATAACAACTCCTGCCAAGCGCGAAGTCTCAATTCGCTCGAACAAACAAGAAAGTTGTATTATCCGTTCGCTTCACTCTTGAAAAAAAAGAACCATTCCCTCAGTACACTTCCCGGTTTTCGATCTCGTTAAAGGCAGTGTTCACGATAAGAATCGTTTTTCTGTTTTTCCGCCTATCTTGAAGACGGTACCATGCTGATTCCAATGATGTTTTTGGAATCGTACAAGACCTTTTAGGAACGGAGTATTGTCCCTCAAAAATTGAGCTAGGGAAGCATGGTGGACGAGTTGTCCGAGGCTTGTAACTTCCGTCTTTTGCAACCGATGTAAGCGAGCTGACCTGAGTAAAGAGGGAAGTTGGGAATAAAGGGAGGAACGGGGCTATTGATCGGAAACTATCGCTCATCTCACAATCTCGAGCATTCATTTATTCACGTCAGTGGGCGTGGAAAGTGCATCTGGGGATGACGAGCTGACGTGTATCCAACTTTGGGCCCGTAGGGGACCGTTCCGAGCTCATTTTCATAGTTTTTTTCAACGTTAGGGTTGCGCTAGGCCCCGCAGCTGCCGATCTCCACCAAAAAAAAACAGACATGGTTCTTATCGTGGACACTGCCTTTAAGGACGATAAGCGCCATGAGTTTCAATCACATTTTTTGTTCTTAAAGGCATCGTCCACGATGAAAACCGAATTTGGGTTTATGCGTTCATTCGGACTAGTGGGCCATGAGAATGTCACTGACAAAGTTTGGAGTTACAAAACCGTCTCTGATTGAAGATTCGCTTACCTCAAATTGGCTTCCTGGGTTTGGGGGGCCGGCCTTGGGGTCGATCCGTTGTTACAAGGAACAAAGCTCCTGGGATGCTGACGGCGGGCGTGCCTTGACGCGTCGTAGGGCGCAATACACACGCCAGTCAATTTCGAATTCGGCATCGATCGAAAGCAGCCGGCAGCACTGGACGCAGCAGGTGGGTAGCCCATTTTAATTTAGCTGAAGTCGTAGTTGAGCGGCATCCTCGGTGAATTGCTTCCAACGCTGCGCCAAGGAACGAAGCGTAAAACTGTTCCTTGCATTCTCTGCGCAACTATCCCAAGTTGATGCCGGCGCGAAATTCAAATTTGCTATGAACTTTCTAAAATGGGGGTTTCTCAAAAAGTTGACGTTTTTGAGGGGGCGTTTTGCTACCGTTAGTCACTATAGGGATAGTACAACAGGAAAACATCAAAAACCCAAATATGGTTTTCATCGTGTACGATGCCTTTAAGGGCAGAGTCCACGATAAAAATTTTCTCAAGAATTATCACCGGAAATTGAAAGATCAGAGACTCATTACTTCAACAGTGCGAAAAAAAGGTTAGAAAGAGCCCGAAATAGCTCTACACGGCCTTAACCTTATAGCTAGATGCAGGGCGCACTCCCTGCTTACCTGCCTCAACGGCCACCCAATAACAAAGTAAGAGAGAAACCGACTTTGAGAAACAACCGATCATGAGTTGATCAAACCTTACCCCCATTATCTCTGGCTTTCACAAATTCACCCCTTTTCAGTACTGGTTTTCTCCCTGGAATAGATTTTCCAGTTGTTTACTTTGATCAATGGCTATTAACACTTAAGAGACCGCGTGTCCACACTGCGCACCCACGGCTGCTTTGCCCCTCGGACCGCGTGTCCACACTGCGCACCCACGCCATAAAACTTTTAATATTTTTATACTTCTCTGGCGTGGAGTCTTTCTTAATTACGGATAGGTTCCTTATGATGTAGCCTATTTACACTCATAGTGGTCAAGCATTTTCAGTGTTCCTAGTAATTTTACAAGCATCTCCGGAAATGACACTTTTCGATTTTTCGAGCTTCTTTGGCTGGAAAGAAATCATTCCAAACTTGGCTAAGAAGGGGTATCAATGATGCTTATCACGGAACTGATGTTCGGTACAGTTGATTGTGCGTTTGTACAGTTGATTGTCGAAATAGTAGTGCCACCTATTTGAGATAACTGTAGTAGGCCATCGTTCAAAAGTTTGCTGCATTGACCTCGAGGGTTATTCGAGTTGCTGCACAAGGTTCTGGTCTTTATTTTTTAATTTCCAATGAAATTTCCTTCGACTGCGGTATATTAGCCACCGGTCAACTTTGTTTAAATTTTCGCTAAATTTCGAGTGGAGGGTAACTTGGGGGAAAGGGGTGAAAACCTAGAAATAGTTCAGTGCTTAAAATTTTACTGAAATTTAACTACGGGGTATGTTTGGAGGCGCTGAACAATGAAGTGGTGTATATTTCACCGTTTTATAAAGCTTCGCTGGCGTCTGTCGTTCGTCATCCGTTTGTAAACGTTTCACGTTTTGGTGCGACTTCGCTCACGTGGCCATTGGGGAGGGGGTGCTGATCATGAATCTGATTCTCATTTTGAGATTTCTGATAAAGTTTCTGTCGGTCGCATCAGACAACTTGGTAGGTCAAAGTATTTGAGTCCGCCGAAAGTTCTACATGAGGTTTATTAGGGCATCACAAAGGAGAAGTTTGTTCATTTTTCAAATTTTCAATACTCCGGGTCGGCCTAGCACGGCTCAATCCTAACCATTAGCCGTAACCTAGAGAAAATTCCAGAAGTCGACAAATAAACGCCTATTTCGTTACCAGCCTTGTGCATGTAAAGCTGGGATAACTTCCAAAATAAAAAAAGCAGGTCCGCGAAAGAGCGGTGGATCATTGCTTCGCCATGGCCTCACTCCAGATCTCTGTGGAGCGACATACTCTCAGGTGGAGTAGAAACGGAATACTGGTTGTCTAAGTAAGAAAGCCTGCTCCGATCAAAATGGTTCCCAGCGGACCGCGTGTCCACACTGCGCACCCACGGAAACGATTAGCCGTGGAGCGCACCGGTCCGCTGTGGAAATTCGCCGTGGAGCAGGAGGTCTCTTAAGTGTTAAGGAGAGTGGACAGCAGTGTGCCTTACATTGAGGTTTAGATAAGGCCGCACTGGACTATCCTGAGCTCGTTTCGAGCCATTTTCCGACATTGCTGTTGACACGGTCCCCGGACCATTCGATTACCGGTGGGAACTCAAGGAGGGATTGATGATGAACACCCCTAAATTTGTTACCAGTCTAACTGCATGATGTCACCTGCTCCAGTGCAATGGCTGCGAATGACAAGAAAAAACAGGCCCCTAACTTATCCTAGGGGTTTTCGCTGTCAAATATTTGAAGGGCCATAGCTCAGGTTGTAATAGTTTCTAGACGCCTCTATTGTTATCAGCACGAAATTCTCTCTGAGACGGACAATAAAACTGGAAAAGGTTGGTCTCTGCCTTTAACAATGTTAGTTCGGGTCCTTGAAGGACTGCAGTGACACCAATTCTGTGAGCTCCCTGTAGTTTTAACATACATATTACCCAAGAACGCATCAAAGGTAGTCACGGGGAAGGGTAACCAATGCGGTGGGATATAAGGGTTTATCATGCGGAAATGCTGAGGAGCTAACTAAAACTCACCCTTACGATTTCGTAAAAAGAGAGAAAGATGGAGATTGTTGAGTTTGCGATTCAGCTGGAACTCGGTTTTTCAATTAAAACGTGTGCATACAGTACACTTAAGAAATTGAATATTTTGTGCGATTCCAGACAAAATGGTTCTGGGACGAAGCAGACGAGTCTTGCAAGGAGTTTCATTATGGTGGTTGCATGGGAAATAAGAACCGATTCAATACGAAACATCAGTGTTTGAAGCAGTGCAGATACAAGCTGTTCAATCCAGTTGCCGTGCCGGGTAACTATTTTTTCTTTCTTCTTTGGTTTTTACGACACTATTCAAAGGGAAGATTTTTTTTCGATTTTTTTCTTTTTTTCACTACAGGCTGACATATTTGCGAATGCGGTCTCATGGCATTTGATACATACAGTTCATCTCCGCAATGCCGTTAAGTCCGCAATGTGCACGCTGATTGCGAAAGCGTGCTGCGGCGCGGTTGCGAGTATTCTCAGACAGGGATATGTAATCACCCAGGCGGTTTTTGAATATGTGCCCAGGTGATCCCACCGCCCGGGTGATCCCACATTCCTGTCTGAGGATACTCGCAACAGCGCCGCAGCACGCTTTCGCAATCAGCATGCACTTTGCGAAATGAAAGCGAATGCGTAGATGAATTCGGAAAAGCTTCCAGCGCCACAGCCGCCGATCTGTTGACTCTAGGTGTGTTTTAGAAGCTGGAAAGTAAACAAAATTGGAGAAAACTGTATAAAAAAGCCATATCGAGTCGGCTTTGGCGCTGGAAACTCGACTGACTCCAGCGCCTGCGGCCGCGAAGCGTGTCGAGACGCAATCGCGGACCGGAATTAGGCCCAGATAAGCACAGTATGTAAGTACAAATTGTGTGCATCCAAATTTAAATTGACGCCTGGAGGTTTCGTTTAACGTAACCCACGTTGCTTCGCGTTTGGTGAATGAGAATTTGGGGCGTTAGGTAGGTACAATGCTTGTCTAGAGATCCCGTGGGTCAACCTATACCCAATCTTTGGTTGATGAGACCGGCCCCACCATGGATGGGGGTGACCGAGTAGGGACACCAGCCAAACCCACTCGCTTCCACCAAAACTACTTCAAATTCATGCGCGGGTGAACTTGAAGTTCGAATTCGTATCAGCTTACTTAAGAAAATGCATCGCGAGAACGTGAGATTGAAGGACGTTTGTCACCTATCGCGTCATAATAATACATTCGCCCTGACGCACAGCCGAAGCGGGATGGCTAACAGAAGGATTGATCAGTAAAGCCCCGAGGATGTATCCGTGAGGAATGGGAATTAATGATACTGTGCACATCATAGAGTGATCTTTTTCTGTAGATTGGTAATATTATTGTGAAAAAGTCAAGATTTTCAATTCATCTACTCCAGATCTCTGTCTTCTGGAGCCAGACCCTGGTCATTGTGGTGACGAACGCGCTGGGCAGTGGTGGTTTCACTTTGACTCGGACCGTGGCACGTGCGAAAAGGTAAGCAGAACAAACTCTTGCTGACATCAATAGATGGATCTCAGTTTTCAGTTCTTCTACTATGGCTGCGGCGGTAACGACAACAAGTTCTACAGCCTTCATATGTGCAACAAGGTATGCGGCGAGCGACTCTCACCGCAAATCGGTAGGTCCCCCTCCAAGTTAACGAAAAGGTAGTGAGCCAAGCAGGGAACGTTTGCAGCTTGCGATCACTGCGATCTACGCACTTCATTCTGCAAGTCTCACACCAAGTTCAACTATACGTGCGAGTGTAGGATAGGTTATGAGAAGAACCAATATGGAGAGTGTATAGGTGAGTCTATGGAGTTCATCACCCCGTAACTACTATGTATCTATCTATCTTTTAACCTTACCTCTCTAATGTTAGTATTGCCTCACCTGAAGTTGTGCTGGTTTGACTCACTATGTGGAATTTTTTTTCGCAACGAGTTCTAATGCTTCAATATCAAGCGAACCCCAATGCGTTTTGTATGCTGTTGAAGCTGCTCACAATCACAGTGTAACGTCGGCGTGGATTCGGAAGAGACTTCGCGTTCACTGTTGATGGTTGGCGCAAACTCGGTGCCATATGCTAAAACAGCGGCGCCAACCTTCAACATTGAACGCGAAGTCTCTTCCGGATCCACGCCGACGTTATGTTCGTTTGCTGTACCGTCCATCTCTTTATGTTGATGTTAATATTTTAATGTTAATCCCACAACCTGCCTACTCATACATCAGTTTTTGATAAATATTCAGAACCAGCAAAGCACCCTCGTTCTTTTAGGTTCAGGAATAAGTTCGTCCTGGTTTTTCTCGGAGCTTTACCATAGTTAGCTGTTTGCTCGTTCAACAAATTAATTGTTTTCATTAAAAAGCGCTTTTTCTGCTCTACGAAACTTTTTAACTTGTTTTCTCGTATAAATTTATTATTTTTCTACTTCTCAGGCTCTGAAATAGAATACCCTCCAAATCGCGTTTGAAAACCTCGAGCGCCATCGAGCAACGCGCGGTCATAAACAGCGCTTTTGTACCGAATGGCCACGGAATACGAGAAATGGTGCCCGTACGTCAATATAGAGCAAATAGTGGAGTGGGTGGCTCCAGGAGACCAGCCGAAGCTGAGAGTCAAGCAAGGCACCCTCACGAAAAAGCCCATTAAGTGCGTTTGGTGGAACAGTGAAGACACGATACACTGGGAAATGCTTGAAATGATCGCAACGGTGAACAAGGAGCTCTACATTGCCCTACTGCGCAGCGTAAATGAGGCCATTCGACTGAAAAGACCTGATAGACCGGGCCAAGTCATCTTGCTCCACGACAACGCTAGACGCCATGTTGCACAAGTCGTCAAAGCCGCACTCTATGAGCTTGAATAAGAGGTCCTTCAGCATCCACCGAACTCTCCGGATCTTGCGCCAACCCAATATTTTTTTACGCTCCATGCAAAATCGAATGAGGGGTGTTACCTTCAACAGCGAGGTGGGCCTCAAAAATGTGCTCAACAACTTCTTCGACACCAGATCGAACAATTCTTGGCGGAACAGAATCAACGAATTGGTCTAGAGGTCGGAGGAGGTCGTAAACAGTAGCGGCAAAAACATAACTGATCAAGTTCTTGTTATAATTGTTTTTTGTTCAAATAAAGGTCTTTGAAAAAAACCGAACGAACTTATTCCCCAGCCCAATACTTGCAGATATCGATGAATGTCGTGGATACAAGGCCGTCTGCGATCGGAATGCATGGTGCACCAACACTATTGGCTCATACAACTGCGAATGCATGGCGTCCTATAGAGGAGACGGCAAGCACTGCACATATGTTGGACTCGGTAAGACATCTGTGCAATTCGAAGGCACATTATTTAGGCAAAATGGAAAACCACTTTCATTGTGTCTTTCATTCAAACAATGTCGGAATGAGTTACCATCAGCAAGGAGGTTGAAAGATATGATAAATTATCGTCAGTCACTGGATGAGGGATCACCGCAACGCTGCTTCGCGGAAAAAATTGCGCGATCAATAGCCACTCTCCCTTCGTTTTCCCGCGCGCCAATTTTTCCCACCAAGCAGCTTCGCGGCGATTCTTCATCCAGTGATGGACGATATAAGGTGTCCGATAAGAAACGCAACCTCCGCATCTGCAGCAGCGTTTGGCGTGAGGCGTGATGTATCACAGATGGGGGTCGGATCCATTGAGGGTGGGGGGGGGGTGGGCCGTCGACCAACCAAGAACCGAGATGGACTTCTATGAAGGGTGGGGGGAGGGAGTTGAGAGCCATACCGGTAGTATGAAAAACTAAGGCAAACTGAGATCACAATAAGAGGGGAAAATAATACTGGAGATCAAACTGAGGGGACATAATGTGACAGGAGATCAAAAAAGAAACTGTGGAGTGAACTAAACAACTGCGCAAAGCAAATGAGACAGGATATGAAATGAAGATGAAAAAATGAGGCAGAAACTCACAAGAATAGGTGAAAATTCACTGGTGGAGAAAGCATGCAAGACAATAGACGACAGTAGCATGACCTTAATGCTAATGCTTCCAACATGGAAGCGGAATCGCGGCAAGGTGAAGTGTGAGAAAGTCGCCCAAGAGCTCCCGGATATGTCAGCAGCAGAGGTGCTGAGTATCGCTGTCGTCGAGGTGATTACAAGTGGACGATCCTCTCAACGAAATGACGCAGATGTTCTAGAAATTCGTAATCTAAGATGGGATTTTAGGCGGTTTAGGATTCACAGGTTCGCTCCCGCTAAAGGTCAAAGTTTTTGAAAGGCTGGGAAACGATGGGTGGTTGACTGTTTCAGAACAGCATTGTTCACTGTGATATTTCTGGCAGTTTTCTTCACGAAATTGTCTTGTTGGGCAGTTCCCAAGATGCGATATCGCCTGAAGCGTAGGAATTTTTATGCCCTGAGGGCACACTGGTGTAGTTTTGTTCACGAAAACTACATTTAGAATATGGCTGTCGGCATGTGAAAATGTACCCAGAGTTTCACAGACGCAGCTTGAAGCCGAAGAGCGCTACACTAGTAGGGGCCGGGTGGTCGCCATCGTGTATCAACACCCCTGAGGAGGCGGGAGAAACGGGGAAAAGCGAGTTTCCTTATTGGACGCAACAGCCGGGGGCCGGGGCTAGCCCGTGTTCTCCCCCGTGTTCTCCCGTCTCCTCAGGAGAGTTGATACACGATGGCCACCACCCGTAGGGGCCCATTAAAAAATGTGCAAGTCCCGGATTGTCACCAAGTGTTTACAAGTATTCGTCGAAATTCTGATTATAAATTTTCGCGTTGCTGCAACGTGGAAAACCTAATCCTGAACACAATTATCTAAATTAGTTTTCTTAGCCTGTTAGAAACGGCCTTTGAAAACTCATTTTAAGGTATGATGCAATCGATTGTATCACCCCTAATTTCTGTGGATTTCATGGGCTAGTCTAAGCTGCCTTGAAGTAACGAGTGTTAGTCCAGATGACTTTTCATTCAAAAATGATTTGAATCGGTTGAGGAGAATTCTTAAAACTTTTGTCTGGGACAGGTCGCTCAACACTGAACTGCAGTGAATGTTCGCCTGATGCCAGCTGCGAGGGAGGCGTTTGTCAGTGCAAAGAGGGTTTCGAAGGCGATGGTTTCAACTGCACAGGTTTGTATATAATCAATTCAGTGCAAAGTTGGTTCCTGTCGGTCGGAGAGTCGTGACCTGTCTATAGTCGATGCAGAATTGTGGTTCAGTTCAAAGTATTCCTTAGCGGTCGGTGTGTCTAAAGTGTGCCCAAATGAGAATGGCGGCCCACGCGGCCGGCGTGCTTGGCAGGCGGCCGTCGCATGTGCCGCCCTCGGACGAGTGTTGGATTTCAACGACGGCCGTCCCCTCTCCCACCGTCTGCAGAGATTGATCGGCGCAAAGCTTGCTGCCAGCCGGTGCCGGCCCCGTTCGTAGTCGATGGCGGTGGGGACATTTCGCATGCTCGTCCGAGAGCGGCGAACGCGACGGTCGCCTGCCAAGCCCGCCGGCCGCATGGGCCGCCATTCTCATTCGGACGCACCTTATGTGTCTATGCCAGCAAAGCATAGTCTCTGTGTCTTCTAATAGTCTGAATCTCTACGGGTTTTATAACTTTAACAGAATACGCTGAAACAACAATACCGCTTTAGCCGTGAGTTTTAACGACTTTTCCCAATCATAGTGAAAAAAATCAATCACAACCAATATTACCGAACGGCAAACTCTGAAGTGAGTGTTTCAGATGTGAACGAATGTCTTCGGACTCCTCATGTCTGTGATCGAAACGCGGAGTGCTTGAATCGGGAAGGATCCTTCATCTGTACGTGCTTGCCGGGTTTCGCGGGGAATGGCTATAACTGTACGAAAACCAAAAGTATGTTGGCAGTTTTCCTCGCACGATCAGGTGAAGATGGTGCTCCGCTCTTATTCATTGCGTGTAAGAAGTTAAAGGCATTGTACACGATAAGACCCATATGTGGGTTTTTGGCGTGTTATTGGCGTTTTTGGCGTGCTATTATATCCCTATAGTGACCAAAGGTTGCGAGAAGTTCCCTTAAAATTTCAACTTTCCGAAAAAAATCCATTACAAAAAACTTCAAGATATGTTTTAACTTCGCGCCAACATGAACTTGGGATAGTTGCGCGGAGAAAGCAAGGAACACTTTTACGGTTCGTTCCTGGGCGCAGCGTTGGAAGCAATTCACCGAGGATGCCATTCAACAACAACTTGAACGAAATTAAAATTGGCTACCAACCTCCAGCTTCCATTGCTGTCAGCTGCTTCCGATCGATGCCGAATGTGAAATCGACTGGCGTGTGCATTGTGCCCTATGACGCGTCAAGGCACGCCCACCGGCAGCGATCGCGGAGTTTCGTTCCTTGGAACAACGGATCGACCCCAAAGCCGGCCTCCCAAACAGGGATGTGCGGCAAACGATTTTGAGATTTCGGCAAACGGCAATCGGCAAACGGCAAAAAACCTCATCCCTTTAATTGGCCCCAATGTTATTCACATGTGCCGCTCTACTTTTCTTTCCTTTTTTTCAATACTTATGTCAACAATCGAGTGGTTCTAATTCAAGGGAGTAGATTCATTTCAAAAAATCAGATGTACAAACACAAGACATATAGGGACCTCATGGAATTGGAACCTCAAAGAAATCGCCGCTGCCGCTTCGGCTCCTACAGACACCTAAGCCGCACTATCGCGGAGTCGCCGCTGCAATGTCGCGGCGGCTCCGCGATAGTGCGGCTGAGTCACGATGAGTCACGATACAACTGTGTGGTGAGCTCGCGTTACGTTCGCGCAAAACTGCAACACTAGGTTCTATCCTTATCTTAGAGAGGGTGGCACTCTGATAACAATGGTATTACTGAAATCGTCCAAGACCCAGTTTGAACAGAGATATGGCTTCATAGAGATGCCTGTATTTTGAAGGCAAAAAATTTGTGGACGAGTTGTCTCAGACCCAAATTTCTCTTGATTCGCAGTCGCGGCACGAGAGCAAAACAGGTTCAGCAGATAGATCGTAAAGGAAGTGAAGAAGGAAGACTCGGTTGAAAATCATCCATCCTTCCAGGTGCTATTGAGATCAAAAATCAGGAAGGGGGCCGGGCCTGTGGTGGTGGCTGGAGGGGTAGGGTCTGTGGTGGTCGCTTATACATACCTCGAATATTTGGGGGATTTGAAATCTCGCATTTTGCACGTGTTGTATTGGAGGGGTCTTCCACACAATTAAACGAAAATCTCAAACATCATATTAAAGGGTGTACTGTGCCTTTAAGTTGAAGTTTTGCGCGAACTTTCTGAGAGCTAAAAAAAGTTCAAAATAAATCTTCAAATTTTTTTTCTATATTTTCAATATTTTTTTCCAGAAAAGGCGGAATGAACCATTTTTTTGAAGGGGGGAGTTTTTTAACACCATGCGTATCTAGTGTCTCATGACGTGGTTTCGGCAATGTCCGGTCCCTTTTCTGGAAATCTTCAAGTAAAATGCTCGCGTTTAGCTCCAGTTTACCGCGAACTTACTGCCAGTTAACTCGCGTTTTCAAACAGATTTACTACCACCCCAGATAACTCAAAACCCCGGATAACGGTTGAGCGAACAATGGATTATCGGGTTACCCCCAGTGCCCACATAGCCGCGAGCATAGGCGGCGTGGCTCTTATCTAGATCTCTTGCTGGGAGGGAGTTACCCGCCCACTTTCCCGCCGTTGACCTATCACAGGAGCAGCGAATGCTGATGTGATTGGTCGGCGGCGAGAAAAAAGGGTGGATAATTTACTCCCAGCAAGAGATCCAAATCAGTACCGGCGGCATTTCCTTATAATAGGTTTTGCAGAGTTTTGCCGGAAAAATAACAAAAATTTCGGCAAACCACAAACGGCAAAAAAGTCCTAAAAATGGCCGGCATACGACAAACGGCAAACGACAAACGGCAATTGCCGCACATCCCTGCTCCCAAACCCCTGGGAGCCGTTTCGAAGTGAGCAAAACTTCATTCGGGGGCGTTTTTGAAACTCCTGACTTTCTGAGTGACATTGTCATGACCCACTAATCCGACTGTACGCAAAAGCTGGAATTCGGTTTTCCTCGTGTACAATGCCTTTAAGTACGGGAACAACTTGCGGAGGCACCTTGAAAAGCAGGTTTTTCTATGCTTATCTTGAGAAAACAGGAGAGAGATCAGGGAAGCGGCACTGTGACAGTAACACGATCTCTCGAATTACAAATTGACTCAGATGCATGTCTTGATAAGTTCGACCGTGGGTATCAAGAGACGTGTGGCGGCGAGAACTGGAGACAGCACTTCTTCCTTGATCATCAATCAAAGACGTAGGTTTCAAACGCCAGACTTTTTCATGATTTCGTATCCGAGGCGTGATCCATATCGAACGTCATATTTCACAATGTGATTCTGGAGCTCTTCGATGAAAATATTGTTGCGGAAGAAAAGCGCATTGCTTTTGCTGAGCGTGTAATATAATTTTAAACCGACTTTGGGCGTCGCCGCATGCGTATATAGATCAAGATTTTGAGAATAATCCATGCAAACAATCTTATCAAACAGAAGTGTTATATCGTTATTCAGGTGCCAGCAGTTCTGGTACGATGGTTGCAAAGGCCGATCTCGGAATATTTTCTCCGAACTCGAGACCTGTGAGCAGATGTGCGAAGCAACCAATGTGCTGACAAGAGCCGGTAGAGTGGAATTTCGACTGATAACTTGATTTTCTACTGTTGAGATTAATTGAATGGGGAAGGGGTTTCGAAGAATGTTGATGATTTTTGGCGGCTCACACACTCATCAGCATGTGGCTCCCCTAGTTGGATTTCCCTGTGCAGTCACTTGTGCAGACCCTGCGGATAAATCAGAGGCTGAAGATACAATACCGAAATTTATCACATGGAAAGCCGTTTACAATCACAAGGGAACTACATTTAGTCAGCCTGGCCATTCGGATGAAATGTACTTTCGAGAACCGCTTTTGACGTAGAATCCGATAAAGATCTTCGCTGCTGCCTAAAACCGCTCCGAAAAAATTGATCGCGGTTTTAAAAGCCTGGCGGCAAGGTAGGGGTACCCTATGAAATTTTTAGGATGTTTTGGAAGAAGTTTTTGGATTCGGCTTAAAACTTGTATGTGGGGGTGATCTATGGTGCTGAACACGAATCTGGGCTCCGTTTGTCGAAATTCTGATGTTGACTGTAGGCTACGGTAGGTACAATACCATTTAGGGAGCGATATCAACAGTAGTATTTCGAAAATTGACAAATGGACATTAAATTCGCATTCGCCACCCCCATAAACCCCCGAATACAAATTTTCAATCAAATCTGAAACTTTGACCCAACAACCATATACTATAGTTGTGCCCTAGACGAAATGACCGAATATCGAATAGATTCGAAAGACCCCTTTTTTAAGGTCCGATCTTTATATAGATTCGAATACCCACTTTTTTGACGTCCGATTTTTGAATATATTCCAACGACCCCCTTATTTCGAGGTCCGAATTTTGAATGGATTCGAATAAAATCGATTCGAACAATTTTTCGAATAATTTCGAAGCGACAAACTGAAAACAGGCCAGGTGAGCTGTCAGTGGATCTTATACTTCGAAGTAAACTGCGTGCGCACGCGTTACGGTGTAGTGATTGTCGAGCGCGCGGCGAACGCGGAAAAGCCTCCATCGTTTGGAAGAGTTATCAGCACCATTAACGGCGAAAGGGTCATCGTCAGTGACATAAAATGAACGCAGCAAAGCAAATAATGCTTCAGAACATGCCAGCTTACATAAATGCTGAGATGTCGCGTCGCCACCCTATCCGTCGTGCGCGACGCTCGCCGACCGCGACGCAGAACGTACGGGTGAGCAATATCCGCTTCTCCTGTACCATACGCTCCAATTCAACGTGAAACCTCGAAACCAAAATTCTGCCCGGACCCTGCCTTTAAGATCAAAAGATCTACATTTGCTGATCAAGGCCTATAAAATTTACGTTCGCTCAATGTTGGAGTATGATACCAGCGTTTTTGCGCCCTGCAAACGGCAGAATGTAGATATATCGGAAAGGGTGCAAAATAGTTCCACGCGGAAAGTCTCTATTCGGGCACTTGGATTTACGTATGCGAACATTCCTAGGAATTTTCTCAGAAATAGAAGACTACAACTGGACACACTTGCTCTCCGTAGGAGAAGAAATGATTCAATTTTGATAAATGATGAACGGTTTAGTGGGACTTAAACTATCTGAATTCTCCACCTTGAGACGTTCTAACACTAGAGGACAGGGGTTCAAACTCAGGATCATACTTCTGACGACGAGCGACGCGACGCAATGTTCACCATTAATATCGACCGAAAATCGATATGCCTAAGGTGCACGGTCGCTGTCGCTGTTCGCGGGAATTAAGATCCCGGCCTGTGGTGTAGCCATGGTATACTGGCATCACGTCGCTGTGCGCAGCACAGCGACGTGATGCCGCTGGGCCCCGATTATTTCCCTGAGATGTCTATTTTTTGTTTCCTCTCAGACTTTTTCAACATTTCTAAGGAGGTAGCGTCAATAAGTGATCAATTATGCCAGTAGTCACTTAATCAGCTTTTTATACAACGCTTCTACCATTTCTAGGCATATTTCCTGGTCGTACAGTCCGTCTTGCTTGGATCTTTTTGACATTTATGAAATGAAGAATTATATCGGAGTACCATGTAAAATTGGAACCTTTTCTCGAAATCTGGAATTAATATCTATTGCAGATATGTGCTTCATACACTTCATTGTGATATTTTTTTCATGAAAAGTCCCCCCCATGCAATTTCACTCAGGAAAACATTATGAGGAACAAACTCGGTATCCATTAATTGGTCTGCAAATGCGACTATGCAGAAATGCAGGTACGCAAAAGCACGTTGAAATTCACGCAGCAATGACAACTCTGTCGCTGAAGTATACCAATGCACTAAGTGAAGTTATTGGGAAGGAACTCACCGCTCGCCGCTGAATTGGACGCCGAAATGTTTCGAAATTGAGCCGCCACGCTACGACGAAGACACCAATTTTTGATTTGCGGCGCGATTTCGAAATCCTTTGACGTGGTCATACCTGCCAATCGAACACACGGTCATCTATCGCACACCATGAATAGCGTCAACGGAGCAAATCTATTCGAAACCTTTCCAAAAACACTATTCGAATAAATATTCGAATAGTCGGCTTCGATGAATGAATAGATTCGAATACCCTCTTTTTTTGGGGGTCCGATTATTGAATAGATTCGAATACCCCCCTTTTTGAGGTCCGATATTTGAAAAGTATTCGAATAGTGCGATTTTAGAAGTTCCGATAATGAATACGTATTCGAATAGCAACTGTTCCAATATATTGAATCGAATCTATTCGAATAGCACAACTATACCGTATACCCACCGTAATCTACCGTAATACGTCAAAAATCGATGAACGGACCTCGAATTCGTCTTCAGCACACCAATTAACCCCCTAAGCCACAATCTGAGCATTATCTATCGCAGCACTCCTGAAATCGTCAAAAATCCGCGATTTGCCATCAAATTTTCCCCCGATAAGACGCTCTGAACAAATCAAGTCCAAAAATTCATAACATCTACAGATAAACCTCAGATTCGTGATCAGCGCCCCAAATAGTCTGTGCAAAGTTTGGAAAATGTGCCGTGACCCAAAGTTTGCTCAGTGGGGTTATTTCGGGAGCTGAACACAATTAAGAGGGCCGTTTCCGGAATTTCCAATCACTAATGCGCGTTCCGGAAGACGAAAAGGAGAGACACGAAAATCTGACAAAAAAACGCTTATAACTTTTTTTCAGAGTAGCCCCACGTGGAATTCGAACTGCAAAAAATAGGCGAATCCCTATATTTTTGTGTTCAGAGACCAAAAGCCTTTCGCTTACTTATCTGTCTGGGACATTCAATCTTCTGCGCCTTAGCTTTTGAAGAGATTCGAACCCCGAGCTGCAGTAGGTTCTTACCGACATTAAGAAAGCAGCAACGGGACGAGATACTGCGCATCCGAAGAAATCCAGCATTTATCGTCCATCAGATTGTTTTTATCTCTGCGATGCTGGAGTGATCCAATTGAGAAACAGCATAGCGGGAAAGAGAAGAAGTGAAGAAGACACATCACGTGTCTAATAAAAAGCTCAATCCTTCTAATGAACCGGAACTTCCCAGCTCTGGACCTACCTTTCGAGAAATTGCAACACTGCTTATCTATGGATTCATCAGAAACCAGGTATCCAATCCATGATAATTACCTTCCAGCGCTTTCTCAACTGGAAGACGAGGTGTCCTAAACCTTCCGTGATCTGAACTGCTAACACGGTTTTGAGGATAAGACATTGCTTCAGTACCCAACACTTTTGAATAACTCCACAGCGGCTTGGTATAAAACCAGCGACTTGGTCACGTTACCTTGGAGTCTCGGATCGGCGGTGTGTTAGCGGACACCTTTAGAGTATGGGTCCATTCGCTAGTGATATACACATGCCCGCGACGATTGTCATAAAGGTATTCTCCTTGATCTCATTCTCATCCTGCTAGGGGATCGGAATGAGCTAAGTGAGGGACACGACCTCTGAGAAGGCTTTAGATCTGTTCGCTTGGCACTCCAGGGATTGCCAAGCAACCACTGAGCATCGCATGATAGTTCCAACCGTGCGATTTTGATTGGAAGCTCAGGGTCGACTACACAGAGTGGAAGGCGCCTAGGAGCAGTCCGGCTGAATAAAGGCTCCAGCAACGACGCGGCTTGACGTCATGCGGGATGGTGGTCGTAATGTTTCTCAGCCGCGGATGAGACAGAGAAAAGGGGGAGTAGTGAAGTGCGTAATTGAACATAACACGACCCTCGTCCAGTCACGCACTTCGCTTCACCCCGGTTTCCGAAATCTCTTCTGCGGTTAGGAAACATTAAGACCACCACCACGTAATGCGCGTCGCGTGTACCAGCCGAACTACTCCTACTCAGAAAAATGAAAGCAATTACTCGTAATATGAATCTAACTAACTTGAATGTCTCAAGTAACTTACATTTATACTACGTGTACCATACATTTATATTACATGTAAGTTACATTTATGTTACATGTTACTAACACTTATATTTTCACTATGGTTGGCCATTACGTGACGTAGACGATACGAGACGCAGAGAGCGCTTCCCAGACCACACACTACGCAAAAAATGCTGAGGGGGCCTTCCCTGCTAGTGTGGGTTAAGTACTTCAAACTTGGGTAATTTAAAGGCAGTGGTCGCGCTCAATTATTTTCGTCTTATTTTCCTCTCTAAACGCTTTTCTGGGTATAGAGTAGTAGAACTTATAAGAAAAAATCGCGAAAAAAAACGCTGTTCTGGGCCAAATTTGAAGCCTGAACTTTCTTGCCTTTTGATGGTGGACGAGCTCACCCCACACCATCGGCATCGATGATCTCTAATATCAAGAACATCAGCTGGCTTGAAATTGAATTTCAATCAATGAACCTTCGGATTTATGTACACATCTAGTCAAAAATATTGATTGGAGTGCTTGCTTTCATTGTTCAACTGTTTTATTAATTAAATTTACATTTATTTCTTCTTCTGAGTGTCGATGATTTTCGACTGCTTGGCATGAGACTGTAATCTTTCTGTGCACGTGTGCACGAACTGGAAATTTAGGGTCCTAATAACTTTAATTCTAGCCCGTTTTTCACCGCGCTACCTTCATAGTTTTTGAGCTGTTTTTGATCTAAGCTGATTTTTGTAGTTTTTTTCGATAACGTTTTTTATCGTGACCACTGCCTTTAACCACCAGCAAGGGCAGTCGTAAGTCTGGCCTCGCGGGTGCGTCGTGCACCCCCCTTGGAAATATCTTCTCGGCCGATTTAAGTTACTTGCGAAATACATTGTGCCATTTAAGTTGCATATAACATATCGGAGACGCACTGCACGCAGTATCCTCTCAGATATTGAAAACAAGTTACTTGTAACATATCTGAGGTGGTGTAAGTTTCTTGCGACTTATCTCAAGTCATTTAAGTTACATGCGACACATCGACAGGAAACCGCATGCAACTCGCCTCCGATATGTTACGTGTAACCTAAATGGCACAATAAAAGTCGCAAGTAACCTACATCGGCTTAGATATGTTACAAGTAACTTGTTTTCATTTTTTGAGTAGGCACCGGCCATTCTCTGTATTCGATCAACAAATCTGACCTCAGTTAGATCCTTGTGCTGTTGTCCTTTACAGTAAAGGGTTCTATTGAATTTTATCGAAAATATCAGCGAACCAATGTAGCTACAGATCATAAATATGAGTGGACTGGATGGTATACTTCCAGATAGTACCAGGCTGGAACTGGTCAGATTGAAAAACCGAAAACTTGAGTTTCACAATATTGGTTGGTATATGCACTTTGAAAAATAGAAACATCGAGCTTGGAAACAAACCAAAGCGAAAATTCGAATAGCTTTGAATAGTCTCGACTAGATATGCCTCCATGTCAAGACGAAAGATAGATATCGCCGTGTACCCCATTGCTTCACCCAGTTTCTAAATCATTTTGCCCCAGCGTCCAGCGATTTGTGTCCTTTCTTGTCATTCGTGTACTCTCTTAAAGCTGAAAATCTCGTCCCTTGAGCGGGACCGACAAAAATGACTGGTTGAGAAAAGCCTAAAGCGCCTTTCACAGTCTGCCGGACGACACCGTCCGGTACGTTACAAGATAGGACTGCGGCGTCGGTGAGGCCCGCACTGCGGTATCGGCCGACCGACGTCGCAGTGCGGTGAAATCATTGACACGACGTCGGAGCAAGTTATGACGGGTCAAAACGTGTTGGTTTCGCCTTACATTTTGTACTGATGAGTCGGAACTGACGGTTGTTAACAGCAGCTTCCCTCGCACTGCGGCACTCTTATTACGTGCCAGACGTCGTCGTCCGGCAGACTGTGAAAAGCGCTTAAGCCTTTCATTGACATACTGAACCACCATCATGGATAGAGATGCCTTTGCACATTGATCGTCAGATGAAATGCTAGATCCCACCCAACCGGTCATTTTTATGAATAAGTAGGTGAGTAGTTCTTGATGTTGTTTCGCATGAGACGAGAAGAAATATATATTCAACCTATGTAATGATTTGTATGATTAGGCACTCTCAATGTTTGCCTGGTTTTTTTTTGTTTCAGATAACGATCTGTTGGCGTGACAAAGGAGTCCACTCCGAGAGCTGAGACGCCCTAAAAAACGTGACTCTTGAGGCTGTAGAGGGTGGACAGAGTAACAATGTGCATAGGGTGCACGTAGAATTTCTCAACGGACCGTGCGGTAGACCAAAAACATGATAGAAACCAACAAGAGCTGGCTCAAACTTCCCACTTGACACAGATGGAGTGGATTCATATGCTCTGAAGGCATCGTTTGCGCTAGAAACCACTTTCCATTTTTCAGTTTCAGTTTCATAGACCACACCGGCAGACTTTAGCTTGCCAAACACGTAGGATTATAATGTAGGAGGGGGTTAAAGATGAGGATCCGACACCAGTTCTCACCAGTCATCTACCACTTTTTCATAAAATGTTGATGCCGCCGTCAGACAACATGAAAAACAGTTACGACACAAACTCTACCGGCAGAAATATTTCGAAAGTGACAGTGACGAGGTCTCCAAATGCAGGAGAACCTCGTAAACGATTTTGGCGCGAGATTCAAATTCAATTTTACAGTGTGTTCAGACTGACTTTATTTCACAAATGAAGGTTTACTTGGGCACTTCTGGCATTTTCGTTCACTAGAGATGTCACACTGCACAAAAACATGAGAAAACAATACACGATTTCTACGCGTACGATGCCTACAAGCGCGCAGAAGTCTTTGAAAAGTTTGACGGCTAGATTCGGGCTCATTAGTCATTAAGTGTGCCCGAATGAGAATGGCAGCCCACGCGGCCGGCGTGCTTGGCAGGCGGCAGTCGCATGTGCCGCCCTCGGGCGAGTGTTGGATTTCAACGACGGCCGTCCCCTCTCCCACCGTCGCAGAGCTGATTGATTGGCGCAATGCTTGCTGCCAGCCGGTGCGAGCCCCGTTTGTAGTCGATGGCGGTGGGGACGTTTAACAAGCTCGTCCGAGAACGGCGAACGCGGCGGCCGCCTGCCAAGCACGCCGGCCGCATGGGCCGCCAGTCTCATTCGGACGCACCTTACGTGAACTGAGCTTATTAAACGTTGCGAACCCTTCACCTTATTGAATGGCCCGAAAAATCATATTAATGAATCACCCAAAAAAAAGCGAGATCAGTCCAGGGCGGGGTTGTGGGTTTGACTCCTGCATTGCAAGTTCTGCAAAATTTGTCTTGCACTCAATCTTTGTTCATGCACCATGTTTTTTTTTTGAATTTTTTAAAATTGCATTTTCCGATCTTATGCAATCTGCAGTTTCTATCGCGCGAATCGTTGCAGTATACCTAGATCTCTGCAAAAAATCTACTTGTTATGCTGACACTTCGGCATCACAGTGAGCCCATTACGCAAGTTAGGATGTTGGGAATTCCCGAGAGAAAAAATCCTATTCAAGATCGTCTGTGCCTGTGATGGTGCTTCTGTTCCTAGGGTTAGATTGTGCTAGATGACTGACAGTGGGCCAGCCTCTCCTGGCGAGATCTCGTACATTCGCCCTCATATACTATATTCACAATAGAGCGTTGATAAACCATCAAACTCTCCCAGCGTTACCAGGCGGGCCCAACCATTGGTTCCAACCCGAGAAACGGTGGGTGGTTTTCGGGGCGTACGATGCCTCTAAGATATAAGGTTGCGAGATATAGCCGCCGGCCGATTTCCGCTCCTGAAAAAGCCGAAAGCGCCGCCACGGTGGCCACTTGCAGGCAATGTGCCCGTTAATTTCTCTGGTTTTTTCCGAATTTAGGTGTAACAGGAGATTCATTGAGAAAGCTCAAACATACGGTACTATTGTTACTCTCTTAATCCTCCACAACTCTCAGATGAAACGTTCAGTGGGACGCCGCTACACCCGTAGTGGAAGCCCTCGTGAAATGAAAATTTTTAGGATTCAGAAGGATGGGAACACTCTCCTATACCTAGCTCGTTCGGAGAGATATTGGAATTGCCTCATACCTATCCTGTCCAACATCTAAGATTTTGGAATGATTCGAATGGGAATTTTGTTAGACCGTCAGATTCTATTTGATACTCGCGCTTCAGAAATGGGGTTGATAGAATGATATGCAACTATGTTGGAAAAACGAATCTAGATGCATTTCCAGAGGCAAAAAACGGTTTAAAAGATTAGCCGAGTGGGCAAGGCAGTCCTCCATGGGTCTAGTTGTTGGCAACGACAGCGACACGTCTCTATCAGGCAGCGTCCATACGTGGCGAGAGCGGGCGTTCCCGCTATTGTGCGCCTCGCGACGCTCCTCAACGCTGCCTGCAAATTAACACAGGCAAACACCCCCTACCCCGTGTTGATTCGATTGAAAACGTTTGATCGGGTGATCAATCGCTCAAGTCGGCGCAACAGCTGCTGATATCCCACGGTTTTCGACTTTCGTGGTGGGATTATGGAAAACAAAGGCAGTGGTTTTGCGACAGGTTTAATGCTAGCTGCTTTACTGATGGAGTAGTAAGCTTGAAACTTGCTGCTTGCTTTGTGGTGCTGGCGCAAGCGCGCGAGAGCGAGCGGGCGAGGGCGCGCGAGAAGGAGCGCCTATGAGCGGCTAGAGAATCGTGTGCCCACGATGACCATTGATTTTGCGTAATCGCACGCTCTCGCCACGTATGGACGGAGCCTCACTGCCACTATTTGACCTGCGATTATCAGTAGTGGTTTTTTATCGAATTCGGCTTTGGATTGTAATATTTCCACCTGAAAAAGATTTTCGGAAGTTTCCGACAACTAATTCTCTCTGTCTTTCTTTCAATGAAAAACCACTGCCGATGATCGCAGGTCAAAGCTTTGCAGTGATAGGGGCGTGTCACTGTTTACGACAACAACTAGACCCATGGAGACCGGCTTTGCACACTCTGGTAATCTTTGAAACCGTTTTCTGCCTCTGGAATGGCTTTTGGATCCGTTTTTTCATCACCATTCTGCATCTGAGGGCTACAAGCACTGTTTTTTAAAGAAAACTCAAGGACAAACTTTATCGTGAACAGCGCCTTCAAAGGCAGTTTTCACGATAAGACTCGTTTTTCTGTTTTTTCACCTATCTTGAAGAGTGTTCACGATGAAAAATGTATTTCAGTTCCCACTAGGAATGGGTAGTGGAGGGGCACAAAGTAACGTTGACGTCGAAAGAACGCATGAAAACGAGCCAGGAAAAGCTTCAAAAGAGCCTGAAGTTGCCATTTCGAGCGCAAGGCAAACCTCAAAAGCGCATCACACGCCCACCGACGTAAACAAATGAATGCTCAAGACCGTGAGATGAGCGATGATTTCCAATCATTAGCGCCGTTCTTCCCTTCATTCTCAACTTTTCTCTTTACTCAGGTCAGCTCGCATAGATCGGCTGCAAAAGACGCAAGTTACAAGCCTCAGACAACTCGTCCACCATTTTACCTAGCTCAATTTCTGAGGGGCAATTAACTCCATTCCCAGAAGGTCTTGTACGATTTCAGAGACATCATAGGAATCAGCGTGGGGCCGTTTTCAAGATAGGCGGGAATACAGAAAAACAATTTTTATCGTGAACACTTCCTTTAAGGCTCCGTCCATACGTGGCGAGAGCGTGCGATTACGCAGAATCGATGATCATCGTGGGCACACGATTCGCTAGCCGCTCATAGGCGCTCCTTCTCGCGCGCCCTCGCCCGCTCGCTCTCGCACGCTTACGCCGGCACCACGAAGCAAGCAGCAAGTTTCAAGCTCACTGCTCCATCACTGAAGCAGGTGGCACTAAATCTGTAGCAAAACTACTGCCCTTGTTTTCCATAATCCCACCACGGAAGTAGAAAACCGTGGGAAATCATCAGCCGTTGCGCCGACTCCGGCGATTGATCACCCGATCAAACGTTTCCAATCGAATCAACACGAGGTGGGGGGTGTTTGCCTGCATTCATTTGCGGGCAGCGTTGAGCGTCGAGAGGCGCACAACAGCGGGAGCGCCCGCTCTCGCGACGTATGGACGCTGCCTAAGGGGGTGGTGTTGAAGGCTCATGGGCGCGGCTGACGGAAATTTCCGACTCAAATTCAGTTGTTTTCATTCGTTTTTGACGCCTCCATCGGCGTGAGCGTTCTACTAGGGGCCATACGACCCAAGTAGCGTTGTTATCTCAAAAAATTTTTCGAGCGTGTCTGCTGCCTTTAAAGGCAGTTTTCACAATGAATAAAATTGCCCTTCTTTTGGCAAAAGCAAAAGCTTTGGGTTCCCCTGAGAAGAGCAAGGCATCTTTCGTAGTACTCACCGCAAGCGCGGAACGCGCGTGACGCGCTGGACGGGTGGAGGACTATGGAAGTTTTCACCGAGCGGCACGCGCGCGACGAGCGGGAAGCAACTATAAAATCTTCGGCGGTATCGTTACGGCGGTACGGTTAAAGTTGCGCCTCAACTCTGAAATGCACAGACATTCCTGGCTTTCATTTGGTAATATAGTAGCGTAGGATAGTTTAAAGGCAGCGTTCATAATGATTTTTCTCCCGAGTTTTCCACTACAAACAATGCCTTGGCCACACAGTATTACCAAAATCACGAAGAAGCGGCGAGAAACGCACTAAAGCGCCTTATTTGAGTGACATTATTCTCAGGCTCGGTCTAGTTGTCCGGTTGGATAAACATGTTCATGGTGGTTGTCACCAGTGAAAAATGGGGGTAATCAAAAAGGGAAGAATATTTCAGGCAAAACAGTATTAGTTAGGTCTGGAAGAATGTAAGAAGCAACAGAGGGTAGAGAATTTCAAAGAACAGGCCCACAAAAGATTTCACTGTCACACCGAACAGTTCCTGTGAGAGTAAAAGGGCGGGGTGAGAGTTAAGGATTTTGGGCCCTTCTGATGCACTTTTCTTGATTTCTTCGTCATTTCAGTTCTACCCGAGGGCCAATTAGCGAATAATCTCATAATCGAAGATTATCGTGAACACTGCCTTTAAGAAATAACTATGCCGGGGTGGACTAAAACTGAGAAGAGAACAATGATTCGAATGGTGAAACCGCCGCTGCGGTTAGGGCAGCGCCGCTAGGGCGGTGCTGGTTGGGCGGCACGCGCGGCTCGAGTAGAAGTTTCATTGTCCTCCGCCCGTCCCGCGCTTCACCCGCGTGCCGCGTTTGCGGTGAGGACTATGAATGGTGTCTAAGAACGGAAGTACGACGAAAAACAGCCAAGAAGTGGGTGAAAATCTCGTGGACCAGTCGACCCATTGGTTTGCTCCTCCCGCGTCGTATAACAGTTGACTTGCTCTGGTTTCAGAAGAGGAACAGTTTCTGAATTTTCAAATAATTTTCATCACGAAAGATTCAAGCATCCAAGTATGCATATTGTCCCATTTTAAAGAGTGTGGCGGTACAAGAAACAGAAAACAAAGTCACTTACCTGAGAATTTTGGTACGGAAAATCGTTTCCCACGTTTGGTTTGACGCTTTGTCTGTAGTCTCCCAAAACACACCCAAACAGGCTAATTTCAGTAATTCAGGAGTTTCTTTTACCAAATTTCTCCGTTTTTTGGGGGCTTTTCCCGATTAACCTCGATGTACTTCGTTGACTTACCGACTCAAAAACATCGAAAACTAGAATTCGGATTTTTGTTCATGAACATTGTCCTTAAAAATTTTAGGTAAAGTCTGACCAAATCAGACTTTCCTCCCACTCGGTCGGTGTGCTTGCCAAGCTGCCGTAGCGAAGGCATTTTTTGAACATGTAAATCGACTTTTTGCTAATAGAGAATAGCATTTCTGTCAGCTGTTGTCACCTGTTGAAGGGCTTGTTCAATAAATGCCTTCGCGACAACCGCTCGGTATGCATGCCGACCGCGTGGACGGACAATCTCATTTGGTCAGACTCCAATTGCACTTCCGAAAAATGTGATTACCGAAATTTACTCCTTGTCCAGTTTTTTCTTGGTTAGAGCATAACTACTTATGTATTAGAGAATAATGGCTTGGAATCGGATAGTTCAACATGATAGAGCGTCGGTATTAAAGGCAGTGTTTACGATAAGAATCTTTTTTCTGCTTTTCCGACGGTCTTGAAGACGGTCCCATGCTGATTCCAATGATGTTTTTAGAATCGTACAAGACCTTCTGGGAACGGAGTTATGGTCCCTCAAAAATTTAGCAAGGGGAGCATGGTGGACGAGTTGTCCGAGGCTTGTACTTTCCGTCTCTTGCAGCCGATGTATGCGAGATGACCTGAGTCAAGCGAGAAGCAGGGAATGAACGGAAGAACGGGGCTATTGATCGGACACCATCGCTCATCTCACAACCTCGAGCATTCATTTGTTTACGTCGGTGGGCGTGGAAAGTGCATCTGGGTGTGACGAACTGACGGGTGTCCAATGGGACCGTAGGGAACCGTTTAGAGCTCATTTTTCTCAGTTTTTTCAACGTTAGGGTTTCGCTAGGCCCAGCAGCTGCCGATCTCCACCAAAAAATCAGACATGGTTTTTATCGTGGACACTGCCTCTCTATTGAAAGAAAATGTCAAAAATGCTCCTGAAAAAGCTTCATTTGTAAATAAAGACATTCTGAACACACACGAAAGTTGGATATGAATTTGGCGCCAAAATCATTTTCAAGGTCTTCCTGCATTCTGAGACCTCATCACTGTCATTTTCGAAGTTTTTTCTGCTTGTGGAATTTGTGCTGTAACTGTTTTTCATGTTGGTCGATCGTCGCATGCACACTTTATGAAAAAGTGGTAGATGACTGCTGAGAACTGGTGGCGGATCCTTATTTTCAACCCCCTCCAAGCTAGCAACCCTACGTTTTTGTGGCACCGAAGTTTACCGGTGTGGTCGACCGGACTCATTCATAAAATTGAGTCCAAAAATTGGAAAGTTGTTGCCAGCGCGAACGATGCCTTTGAATGCGTGTTGTTGAGTGTGTTGTCATTATTGACTCCCACATACACTCACACACAAGTCAAGCATGTTGTTATCGAATCTCCTCGGTTGGCAGCAGTGGCAGCGTCAAAGCAGCGCTTTTAGATGGCTGAGGGCGTTTTGGCTTTCGGCGCGGTCGGTCTCCAGGGATTGCGCCCTCCCCAACCCCGCAACCACCACACCCTCACTCTCGAACAGAAAGCCGAATCAATGTCCTCAGAAACGACGCAGCAGCAGCTGCATGCTGTTGTGTTCTGCACCATCATCGTCATCAGCAGGCACTATCCGAGAGTCTCATGAACATGCGAGGAAGATGTCCGCGAACTCGTCCACGACGTCTTCGCCCATTCACCTGAATGTCCGCTGCCGCACTTTCGGTGCTTCAAGGGCGGAAAGTGCATCAACAAAGCGGCAGTTTTTAACTCATCCACATAGCCGTCGTCTACCAAACGGGTGCAACATTATTTACTGGCTGACATGGTCCTCGACGGCATTCTTTCAGTGTCTATTAGCTGTTTTCCCACTAGATTTTCGAATATTCTACCTCGTCACACACCTATCATTTATTATTGCCTCTAATTCAGAAGTATGCTGGGACAAATTCGACATGAACTATCGGAATCAGTGCCTGAATGGTGGGTTTATTGTTATTAATTTCCTTTCTTTTAAGAATGATCACAAAAATTTCGAGAAACGCAAAAGGATCTTTGAGTCTTTGGGTGCCAAGGCGCGAAGACGCGGTTGAAAGCGAGGAGGAGCGGAGGGCGGCTATTGGACGGCGCCAATGCTGGTGCCTGTCATACCCCACCTTTATCGGCAGACGGAAACCGCAGGGTTGGCCTTTGTCGGAAAACCAGATACACGCCATCTAACAGCCTTGATGGCATACAAAAGGGCTAAGAATCTTGAACGAAAACCAAGGACTACAGTTGGGTTTGTCTCCAAAGATTGCGTGATATTTTCTTAACAAACCCAACCGTAACCGATGGGTTGCCGTTTATGAATCCTCGACCAGTCGACTTTAACTCCTCCTCGTAGCTTCTTCGTGCCTTCCGAGTTTTCGAACCTTGACCTGAAGGACTCCGTGCCTCTTCCCTCATTCCTTCCAAGCACCTAGCTGCCTTTATTTCCTAATTTACAATCTTTTTCTTCTTGTCAGTGCCATTCCGATACTTCGTCTCCTGCTCTCTCTCTCACTTTCTTTCTCTTTTTCTTTCACTTTCTATTTCTCTTTCTTTTTCTCTTCTCTTTCTCTTTCTCCTTCTCCTTCACTTTCTCATTCTCTTTCTTTTTCTTTTTCTTTGTGTTTCTTTTTCTTTTTCTTCTTTCTTTTTCTTTTCTCTCTTTTCTTCTCTCTTTCTATCTTTATATCTTTTTTTTCTTTCTTTTTTTCTCTTTCTTTCTCTTTCTTTCTCTTTCTCTTTCTCTTCTCTCTTCTCCTTTCTCCTTCTCCTCTTCTCCTTCTCCTTATCCATCACTTCTCTATTCTCTTTCTTTTCTCTTTTCTTTCTTTTTCTTTTTCTTTTCTTTTCTCTTTCTCTTTCTCTCTTTCTTTCTTTCTTCTCTCTTTCTCTCTTCTTTCTTTATCTCTCTTCTTTCTTTTCTCTTTTTCTCTTTCTCTTTCTCTTTTCTCTTTCTTTTCTCTTCTCTTTCTTTCTCTTTCTCTTTCTCTTTCTCTTTCTCTTTTCTCTTTCTTTTTCTCTTTTCTCTTTTTCTCTTTTCTCTTTCTTTCTCTTTCTTTCTCTTTCTCTTTTCTCTTTCTTTTTCTCTTTCTTTCTCTTTTCTCTTTTCTGCCTCCTCTTTTCTCTTTTCTCTTTCTTTCTCTTCTCTCTTTCTCTCTTTCTTCTTTCTCTTTTCTCTTTCTCTTTCTCTTCTCTTCTTTCTTCTCTTCTCTTTCTCTTTCTCTTCTCTTTCTTTCTTTCTATCTTAATCTATGTTTTTCTCTTCTCTTTTTCGCTCTCTTCCCATCTTTATCTCTCTCTCTCTTCTCTCTCTCTCTCTAATTTTTTTCTTGTCCTCCGTCAATCACTCATCCTTACACGGTTGAAAGCCTTGCCTTAGCAAGATTCCTTTCTCTCGAACTTCACCAGCCTTTTCCTTCTTTTCAGTGCCTAACATCTAACCATTAAGCTTCACTGTGATTTTTCATGTATTTGTATCCCGCACCTCGTTTGCTGTTTGACTCTTTCCCCGTTACCTTTCCTACTCTTCCTTCATCCCTCCTCTTCACTCCTCCTTCCCATCTCTCAAGCTCGCTGTCATCCTTTTTTGGCTCTTTGACTTCCGAAGTCTGTCTATATACGACCGTCTCAACCACTTACTCTATCTCTCTCTCCCTCTCTCTCACTCTCTGCCTCTCTCTCTAAGACTATCACTCTCGTATGGTCTTCTTCGCCTCTGAATTTCTTATAATGGTAAGTTCTAGGCCGTGAAAGCATTCGCGAAAACTTAGTATCTCTTGGTCCACAGTAGTAACATTGTTTGCTATCTCGACCCGAGTTGTTGGTCCCAATTTCCTTCTGGGTGGCAAGAATGAAGGCTGCGGCGGGGTCCGGGAATGCGACGCAGCAAGCACGCGCCACGAATTCATTTGAAATCATGGTAGGTGCGCTCCCCAACCCCGATCGCCGCAATCATGCATTCTTAGCCTGAACAAAGTTCTGATGAAACAAATTTCTGTACTTTGATTACCCAACAAACGACAACATGCGTTCGCCCATTTGTCCTTGTTGATTGCGTTACTCTCCTGATTTCTCTTCATCCTTCCCTCGTTGTCCCATAGACAGTCGCATTTCTCTTCCTTCTTCCGCCCTTCTTTTATTTCATGAAAATTTTTCCTTTTTCCATCTGTCTACTCGTATGGCTTTCCCACATATCATTCCCTTCTTTTCTGATATCAGCCATTTTTTCATCACCTTAGTTACCCTCCATCATCACGTCCACCATCCGTTCTTCTTCTCCTCACTATCCCCATTCCTGCCTCTCCCACTCTTTTTTCTTGTTCATACCTCTTCCATCATTGATTCTTGCGCCACTACTCTTCCATTCCTCGCATTCTTTCTCTCTGATTTTCTTCTCCCACCTCAAAATTTATTCCTGTCATTGTTCTATCCCACAAGTCTATATTTCCACTGAGAGTATATGCTACCTTCCTTCCTCTCACCTCGTCTTCCTTACAAGTCTATACCATTTCAAGACATTGCTCTAGTCCCTTTGCTCCTTCCCCTTGCTTACCTGTCATTCTAGCAGCCATTCCCTTCTTTCTAATTCTATCGTTTCCTCCTCAGTGATCTCCTCCTCCAACCCACAGCTCGCCACCTGATTACGTTTTCCGACTCCGAAATCGCAAATAATCATAGCCAGATTTAGCAGCAAGTACATACGTGAGTAATGGAAGCTGCAGTTTTTGGGTTTTCCTTTCGAATCCAAAAGTTACTTCGGAGAACGACACTGAAAGTTTAGGCAACAATGCGTCCCAGTTAAGACCATGACAAAAGCATGAGTTCTTGCATTGTTGGTTTTTGCTTGTTTGGCTGACCGAAGTTCTCACATGTGAACTCTGATTGAGATCCCCATCTCGCGATTGGAGATTAGGAACATTGGGATCTCATTAGAAGCAAAATCAAAAAAAAAACGTATACATAAAGGCAGCAGGAAGGAGATTCCTAACTCGATATAGATCACAAAACCGTGGTTAAACATTCAGAGCTTCTTCCCACAACAAAGTTGGTCTGTCAAAGTCCAGAACTTTTGGAAAAAACTACTCTCGTGAATATATGTATATCCTGCACAAATAAATCTCCGACGTACTCATCCATGATGTGTATGCCTCTGGGGAACTCGTCTCGTTGCAGAAGTGCAAATTTCTAGCTTACAAGATGAAAAACCAGAATTATCAGCAGTAGAGATCTTCGGCACCTGAATGTTCCTAAGGAAACCGGAATGATCTGTAGAGTCTCACAGAAGTTTATGACCGATTTTCAGACACTCGCTGTTGTGAGTTCGATAGTAAAAAGCAATCCATCGCAAACTCATATGATATCGAAAATCGTTTCGCAAATCGAACAACGTCTAACGTCGGCATGGATCGTGAAGAGACTTTGCGTTCACTGTTGTAGGTTGGCGCAAACTCGGTGCCACATGGTATAGGGTAGGTGCACCGAGCTTGCGCCAACCTTCAACAGTGACCGCGAAGTCTCTTCACGATCCACGCCGATGTTACATTAGCAGTCTACTGGTTTCCTTTGTCCAAGGAATGAACAGACCTCGTTGCCAAAACTACCCTTGTGGCCATTTTTTTGTGATGGACTATTTTCCAGGGTATATTCATAAAAACAATGTTTTAGCTGCCCGAGTAAAGGTGAAAATAAAAGAATTTTTCGGTTAGTTTTTTTTGTACGGACTTCTCCCAGAGGGTTGTTCGGTGCGCCAAACTCGAGTATAGGGGTCGGATATAGAGGTTCGGACGATCACGGCAGTTTACAGCAGATAAAAGTGATTGTACATATGGTTTCCGTACTATATTTAGTCTGACGCATGGACCAGGTGGCTGGCTGTGCGGTGTTTTCCGCATCATCGGCCAACGGGGCCATCGATCGGGCGCGGCGATCTACCGTGGCATGGTCTTACATTCACTAGACTTATTTAATTACGTGAACTTTACGGAGCATGGAAATTTTCGGTTCACAACCTTTTCAGAAATTTTCCGCTCATAACCTTTTCTTTCCCTTCTACTTGGGCAGCTAAAACATTTGGGCTTCAGAATCTTGTTTTCTATGTAGAAACACATATTTTGCGGAAAAAGATTTTTTTGTGAAATCTGAAATGTTCAGACACGTGTGCTCCAATGCAAGATCGATTTATGAATTCTATCCCCATAGGATGGATATTCCCGAAACTGTTGTATACCGGCATAGTGTGATTTCTCAAGAAATGACACTATACCGTTGTACAACAGGTTCAGTATTGCTTTGGGGAAGATTTACCGGGCAGTTCAGTGAGAGCGGCGCGGGGGCTTCGGTGGTGCAATGCGACAAAGCGATTTCCCGGAAAGGGAATACGCTGGTTCAATCTCGCCTGGAGCCAAGCGTTTTGCAATCAACTCAGCACCTTGTGTGAAGAGGTTCAAGAATATCCCACGTGGTTAAAATTCACAAAAGAAAGTGTCCGCTTCAACCGCCAACTTATAGTATATAATCCCACAGGTGTCCAGCGGAGCATAGCCTACCGATATCAAACCTACAACAGCGAGTGCCCGAGCATAGTTACAGTTTGCCGCAATGTCAAATGGACATGGTGCGGTTGCGGTCTCACACTAAAACAACTGTGGAAAACCTGTTTCTTTGCCAGATTTCATTATCGATCGAGAGCACAGCTGTTTTTTTTTGGGCGAGTTACGTTTTTCTTTTTCGCTCTTGTTTGTTTCGGCATTATTTTTGTTTCCGACTGTTTAAGTATTGCGAATATGGGATATTCTTAGTGAAGGGAAATTAGCCGTTTGTTCGGGCTTCAAAAAGCCTTTTTTCGAACGTCTGTTTTGAAATAAAAAAAACCCTGAATTTCCTCCCGCACACTAAGAAAAGCCCCAAATCGTAATATCATAAGAGTCAGAAACAAAAATGAAACAGAAGCAAGCGTCAAAAAATGAAGAAAACCCGTAACTCACCCAGAAAATCAGCTGTGCTGTTGATCGATTAGAAAATCTGGCAAAAAGCCAGGTTCTCCAGAATTGTTTTAGTGTGTGACCGCAACTGCACCATGTCCTATTAAAATTGCGGTAAACTGTAATATGCTTCCCTAATATAGATATTCCTCTGAGCTTCATGGTGTTTTGACAAATTTCCAGAATAAATGAAGATTTGAAAACGAGCTGATTTTATTGGCGACGTTTCGAGGTACAACCTCGTCTTCAGGTCAAACTGTAATATCACATAAAATTACAGAATCACAAACTAACAGCTAGCGTCACAAACCTTCCTTTGTGAAGGTGGTGGTGGTGCACCCTAACCTGATTATGGGCAGCCGATCCGCTTTTTTTCTACAAATAGATGATAAGCTAGGGCTTCGGCTCGCAATGTGTTGTGCCCTACCTAGCTGCAGGAGTTAGTTGTTCAGAAATGGAGAGTGAGGTTAGGGATGGGTAAGCATGGCGAGGGAATCCTGTATATCACGCGATATTGATTATGCATCGCAACAACACTACTTAGTGATTGGCTTCATAGCAGCCTTCGATTCTTCTCTGATGTTGATGGGTGGTCTCCACTGTTTGACCTCTAGAGCTTTCTCAATATTTCGTTCGACAGTATCAGTCAAATTCTTGAGCAGAATGGTTACTTTCAGGGGAGTTCTGGAGTATGTCGCGATGTGCGATGGCAAGAGAATGGGTTGTTAGGTTAGCTCTACGGTCTTCGTAGGGCTAGAAGGTGCTCTTGCATTCTGCTCCGAACTGGCCTACCCGCTTCTTAGATGGTTAACTCATTACAAACAAGACAGGTCACTTTGTCAACATCAGAGAAGAAATGAAGTCTGCTATGAAGCTAAACACTCTGTAACAATGTTGGGATGTATGATCAATATCGCGCGGTATCCAGGATTCCCTCGTCATGCTTACCCATCCCTAACCTCACCCTCCATATTTATACAGCCAACTCCTGCAGCTACAATACCGCGCAAATTTTTTTGCAAAAAAGACGTTTCGGGGCGCGTTTTTTTGCGCTCAAAAAGCGCCGCATCGCCGTAACTCACTTCATAATCGACAAAATGATTTTTTTGGTAGTTTTCGCGTTCCTATCAGTGAGGCGGATGCACTGATATCTGTAGAAAGGCTTTTCAACTTGCTATTTTGCTCAGAAATGGTTAATTTCCCCAATAATTCACATTGACCACAGGTCAGAACATGACGGATTTCGGTAATCATGACCGTCTGATCAGTTCCTGATGAGGGATTTTGGGGGCAAATATGCGATTTTCGATCAAATTCAGGATTCGGTTCTATTATTTCGTAACACTATCGCATAGGACTCAATAAAAGTAACTCATAAATGATTTCGAATTGAAATCGAACCGTTTTGTAGCTAGTTGTGGCGATGCGGCGCTTTGTGAGCGCGAAAGGTTGTCTTTGCAAAAAAAACATGCGTGGTACTGTAGGTAGGATGCACATTGCGAGCCAAAGCCCTGGCTTATCATTTATTTGCAGACAAAAAGCGGATTGACTGCCCAAAATCTGATTAGGGTGTACCACCACCACCATCACAAAACAAGGTTGGTGACGCTAGTTGTAATTGTGCGATTCTGTTTTGTTATGTGATATTCCAGATTGGCCTGAAGACGAGCTTAAACCTCTAAACGTCGCCAATAAAAGCAGTTTGTCTACGAGTCTTCATTTATCCTGAAAATTTGTCGATAGTTAACATGCTTGATATGTGTAGGCTTCTGAGGTCTGACAACATCAGAGATTCTAGTCAATTCACGAAAAGGACTACACTTATGGATACTTTACTGGATCAGTGCTACAACTTCTGGCATTTCCTAGACCTATGCAATCAAAGTCGAACGAGGAAAAACCCATCACGACTCTGATAGTGAAATAAAACTGTATTTCTCGACTCTTACCTCCACTGTATCTGTTTTTCCTCCTTTGACGATATATTCTACTTCACAGTTGTTAAGGTCAATGGCAGCAGCGTTTTTACTTCGACCACGCCTCATTAACCTGTAGGCAGTTCTGGTTTGACGGTTGCCGGTCAGACTCGCGAAATATGTTCGAAGATGCACTGACCTGCCAGTGGCTGTGCGAGTCCCAACCAATGTACAAATCAAGTGAGTAATTTTATGGATTCATTAGGTATTTTTCCAACTTGGTGATTTTTTCTGGAGACCTCGAATTTTTGTCATCTATCGATTCACCCTAAATGCATCCAAACATTCTCAACAGACGAGAATCCGCGTGGACCAGGTTTTTCGGGGAGCGTTAAAGCCTGACTGACGAATGGATTGGCCGCCATTTGGCAAAAACCTCATCAAATGGCTCCCCTATACTAATTGGTATGGGAGGCTATGTGGGTGGAGGGCTTCCCATTCAATTCAAGATTTATGAAGATGAATCCAAAATACATGGCTGAAATATGGACGTCAATGCGTTAGTCGACCGCATGGTAGTCGTAGTACTGAAATTTCTGAAGTTTCACCCTTGTCTTTTGGCCAGGCGACATTTAGTCCTTGACAGTGCAAAAAGCGGTGGTGCGGTTGCGGACTACAATCAGACTCAAATCAGAAGATGTTACAAGTACCAAAGTTGAACCGGTGTTCAATCGATTTGCGACCACTCCTAATTTTGGGTGACTGCACGCTCGACCCGCGTGCAATATTGCGTTACCGTATACTATACTTGTTCCGAATCGAATAATCGGATGAGTATCCGACTGTTTCAGTCGGATAAAAAAGTCGACTTTTTATTCGAAAAGTCGGATATTCGAAAAAGTGCTATATCCGACTAAAGTCGAAAAGTCGAATATTCGAAAAAGTGCGATATCCGACTACAGTCGAAAAGTCGAATATTCGAAAAAGTGCGATATCCGACCATAGTCGAAAAGTCGAATATTCGAAAAAGTCCGATATCCGACTACAGTCGAAAAGTCGAATATTCGAAAAAGTGCGATATCCGACTACAGTCGAAAAGTCGAATATTCGAAAGGGTTATATCCGACTACAGTCGAAACGTCGGATATTCGAATAGTTCAAAATCCGAATGTTGTAGCAAAGTCGAATCTTACAACCTCACTACAAAAAAAACTGCTTGTCAATCACACTCCTCGAAAATAATTACGCTCATCCGGGAATCTGTATTTGATTTTAGTTATTATTTAAACAAAATTTTTATTTATATGGCTTTTGGAAGAAACTTTGTGGGTGAAGGTCAGATGGGAGCGTTTTTTTTAAAGAAACCTTATTGATGTTGCTGACAGACTTCTGCTATTTGTTGGACGACTACGGTGCGTCTCCAAACTATAGAGGCACCATACATGTTTTCGTGCGACCGATGGATCGTTGTGGGCACCCTTCTGTGCGTCTGTCAAGTTTTCCTTTCGTATTCAACAGCTCAAAACTCTGCCCGTGGGCAGCGAAGTGCCTTCAAGGGAGCGGCCTGTTACGCTCTCTAATTCCGTAGTGCAGGAATTTTCGGGTCCTCGCGACGCTCGCTAAAGCCCGCTTATACTGCATCAAAGGTGTAAGGGTGCAAGCTCTAAGCATAGGCGAAACTCTATCTTGATCTCGCTGTCGCTAAGCCCGTGAATTCTCGCCTTAATTGCTGCGAGAATTTATGGCCCAGTGTTGGGCAGGCTTGCGACAGGTCGCAACGGGGGAGGTCGTAAAAATTCCGGTAATTTTTGAACAAAAATGAAAATTTGAGAGGGGGAGAGCGCTCGTGAAATTTTCGGAAAAAATAGCGTTTAGCTTCCAACCACCTGGAAAAGTAGAATGAGGTAGGAGTAGTAAGTCGCGTAGTTGGTAAGTGGTAAGCAAATTCTTTTTTTTTCAATTTTATCCATGAAAAATAACCGTTGCGTCTGTAACCCCCGGGTTGTATCTGTGGCTCAACGCCGGTACCAACGAGGATTGGCTTAGAAAAGGAATAATTCTGCGAAGTTAGCGAGTTATGTGGACTTCAAGATGTCAAATTGAAGAGATTTAGTACTAATTATAGGGGCCACGATTTTGGTCGTAAAATTTTTTTCATCCCAAGAAGGGGGGGGGGGCTGTAAAAATTTTGGTCCACAGAGGGGTCGTAAAATTTTGGTCACCGGCCGGAACGGCCTGCTCAACCATGTTATGGGATTAGCGACAGCCTGTGTTGAACAGCGATCTCATCCCGCGTTGGCTACGCTGAACACATGGATGCCGTTCGTAGTGCTGGTCCAGTCCTCTCGCGAATCGATTACTCGATACTCTGTGGCTGATCGTGGAGGGTGACCCCGAACCGCTCTCTGGAAGACCGTGCCAACGATACATTTGACCGCGGGGACGCTGCAGGCCGTGGGAAGAAACGGCAGTGCGGTCGATCGCAGCGGAGATCGCCCTATAGTACTGATCAGGACAGGGTGGATCGATCAAGGCGAGAATCTTCCACCCTTTCTCCCGCATTCCCGGCAAGAATTTCCGTAGTTCTTGAAGGTGACGTAGCTAAAATTCCACCAACTGGGGCTAATATGTCCGTAGTTTATGTAAATTCTCGCGATAAAATTAGACGAGATACCTCCAAAGCCCCGGGAATCTAATGTACTAGTGTGAGGCATTTCGCGACCCGTCGGCAGAGAGCAGATTCTCCCAGGAAGAATTATTTCTAGCAACTTTTTTGAAACTTCTACGTTTTTACGTTTTTCCCAAATTGTAGAGGCTCTTGTCTCCACGGTAGTAGAACTCTGAATATGTGACATTTCATAGCAAATCAAAATGTGATAGGCTCTCTACCGCAATAAGCAACTTCAAAAACAAGGTTAGATATAGAATCAACCTAATTTCTTTACAAGAAAATCGGACAGCTCTGACTGATCGGCGAACGTAAGGTGCGTCCGAATGAGATTGGCGGCCCGTGCGGCCGGCGTGCTTGGCAGGCGGCCGTCGCGTTCGCCGCTCTCGGACGAGTATGCGAAACGTCCCCACCGCCATCGACTACGAACGGGGCCGGCACCGGCTGGCAGCAAGCTTTGCGCCGATCAATCTCTGCAGACGGTGGGAGAGGGGACGGCCGTCGTTGAAATCCAACACTCGTCCGAGGGCGGCACATGCGACGGCCGCCTGCCAAGCACGCCGGCCGCGTGGGACGCCATTCTCATTCGGGCACACTTTATTCATTGCGAACTGCCTTTTTCACATCTAGATTGAAGAATATAGCACGCTAGCAGCATATAGCTACGGAAACTCGAAAAAACGGAAACCAGATATAAGCTCTTACCACGAAACCTGTGGCAAATACTATAAGGCACGCCTAAACATCCGCCAAGCAGCCATACTCAGGCATGGAAGCGGTTATTCCGCGGGGAATGTCGGTTGCCCCTCCCTGGTCATCCAGCGTAAAACCGATACTGTTCCTCCGTACAACCGCACAGATTCATGGGCGGTTACTCGGCGGGGGAACGTCGGTTTATCGGCTGGGGCATCTGCTGGACAACCGATCTTCCACCGCCATTCAACCGATATCACACCGCGGTACAATCGAACCAGATTTCCGGTCACGCGCTTTCCAATACATCCTGAGTATTCCCGGGTCCACAGAGGGGACCCCGGGGAAATCCCTATTGGGGTCCCCACGAAAGAGGTGATCCCACGGTCCACGGTGGGGTGTACCCTACTGCGGACCACGGGGAGATGGCCCTACAGTTGGGCACCACCCCCCTCTCGAGCCGTGGGGAGCCCCCTCCCCTCGGCGACAAAAATTATCCTCCGGTATCCGGTGGATCTTCAGGAAGGTGACTCGAGGTCATCTTCCAGGTCCGGCTCCGAAAAGCTGACTGAGGCTCACGGTGAGATGAGGAGCCTTTTATACCCCTATCAATGTTAATACTTTTGTGTAGACATGTTGATGCCGGCGCACCCATCTTTTTTGGTCCGAGTTGCGGAACGTGTCACATATTTGACGGTAGAGCACGTCCCCGCCGTTGCACCGTCAACCCCTTTTCCACCGCCAAATAACCGTCTCCGTAAATTGAATTCGGCGGTACAACCGACAGTTCGACTCCTCCCCATTTTGGCTCCCGCCGTCGCACCGACAAGCCTTTTTACCCCGCTGGACAACCGTCAGCGTGTCTGAGTATCGGTCTGATTTTGGTTTGAAAAGTAATGCTTTAATCTGTCAGAACGCCCGCGAGTGGATGAGTGAGAAATCGACGTGTTTTCATGTGAAAAAAACAGTTACTTGCACTTCAGTTATTTTCATAGTCGGATAAAAAAGTCGACTTTTTATTCGAAAAGTCGAATATTCGAAAAAGTGCGATATCCGACTACAGTCGAAAAGTCAAATATTCGAAAATGTGCGATATCCGACTATAGTCGAAAAGTCGAATATTCGAAAAAGTGCGATATCCGACTATAGTCGAAAAGTCGAATATTCGAAAAAGGGCGATATCCGACTACAGTCGAAAAGTCGAATATTCGAAAAAGTGCGATATCCGACTATAGTCGAAAATTCGGATATTCGAAATGAATTTCATTTGGAACAAGTATACCGTATACCATGCCCCACAGGTAAAGTCCGTACAAACGAGACTGTCCGCCCACGCGGTCGGCGTGAGTGCCGCGAGAACCTCGTTAAAGCCTCTCTTTGGACGAGCCTTCTCACGCCTGCACACAACTGGCTGGAGTATGATTCAATTATCGTCTAGCTTTCCTGCTAATCGATCTACATGTTCAAAAAATACCTTCGCGACCATCGCACGACGCCCATGCCGTCCGCTTGGGCGGACAATCTCAATCGGACATACTCTAGGACACGTTTGCTCGAATGGTCCGCCACTAAAAGTCGATTTTCGTTTTTCATGTTCATCGCGTAACTATCAATGGGGTAAAAAATTGTACTAAAATTTCCGCTCATAAAGCTCTCTCTCCCGAAAGAAAAAGGACCGCTTGAAATCACAGCAGAGTAGAGTTGGAATATTATTTCGCCACCACTGTTCCAATGATCTTCATTTAGATGGGTTACTTTGAACGCCTTTCACAGTTCAGGTACCTATTTTCAATTTTCGTATGCTTCGGATTTCGTTATTATTGGCGCTAAAGTTTAGATTTTGAAAAATCTATATTATGGGGGCATATTAGGGTTTGTAATAGCTGTGCCACATTTCGGACGAAAAGATCACGACTGCTTCTCAGAAAGCTAAAAAGTGGCAACGGAAGAAAAAAGGAACTTATGAGGTGCTCCGGTAATGGTTTTTGAAGCCATTCTTTTCTATTTGAGTCCAAGATATTTTCACAAGAGTCCGACTGCTGTGCTATTGTGGAGCTACAGAAGAACCGCGAAGTCTGTAGTTGAGCCTAGGATAGATTAATACATTTGTCTTACGAAGGTTTGAACGCCGTTCTCATGGCGGAGAAATCACTTTTTGAAAATCGTGTTCCTTTGGTGGGACACACGGTCTGAAGTGGTAGTCATCGCGTGTCCCACTGGTGTTACACATACTAAATTTCATGACTGTCGCTTATGACAGAGACAAAGTGTACCATTGACCTAAAACGTTTCTCGCCCGGTATATGCAGCCCTTATTTGAACAACTTGATAGCTGTTGCCGTGTATTGAAGAGCGCTGAAGACTGCGTTAGTCTTTAACAATCAAGGCCAGTCTCCTACGGCTTGAATTCTAAAAAAAATATTTAGGGGCTTGTCTGCAAGATTTCGACACTCACTATAAGGATCAGTGCAACGGTGGTCGGTGGCGACAGCAGTACTACTTTGACAAGGATGTAAAGGTCACTGCGACATTTTGCCCTTTTTTCATCCGTAAAACGGCTTCTTTTGTCATGTATATATTGTAAGATCAAATCGCATAACTGCGACACAAATGAATTCGAGAAATATTGAAAGGTAGCAATCATAGACTTCAGAATCTGAGGTTCATCTCACTATCTAATTGAAGAACGGAACACGAGAGGTAGTAAAAGTCTCTCATATTTCAGCGGTGCACTCCATTCTGGTACGACGGCTGTACTGGTGAGAGCGAGAACATCTTTCAGGATGAACAGTCCTGTCTGGTCACATGTGAGAATCCAACAAAGAAAGACCGTTAGTGGATTTTATTACTTATATGTATGGTTTTTCCTGCATCATCCGGCGCTCACTTTCCCCTAATTCGTGCTTCACGTTGCGAAAGAATTCCTACTCGATCATATGGAACAGACCTCTGCAAGTTTTCGCTGAGGAATCATTCCATGTTCGGAAGCAGCTCTGGGGTCCCTCCATGCTCCGCGCCGACCTTTCAGCTTGTGCAGCCTGTTCTGGTTCTGCTACAGAGGCACAGCGAGAGCTTTCAACATCCGTAGGAGTGACTCGCTTTTAGGGGGCTAAGATGGTATGCGTCCGTCACGTAGAGGATGGCTAGGAGTGTTAATGGGAGCATAAATCTTAAGCCGAGGTCCTACGCAGACGCTCCTCATGAACTAGGTCTTCCTCCGATTGATTCGTAGTCCAATACTTTTCCCTGCTTCGTTCAATTCCATTAGCGTCACGCCGGATTCATTGTTACTGATCGGAAAGATGACGGTGTCGTCGGCAAAACGAAGGTTCGGAGAGAATTTTCCATTTTTACATTTCCAATTTCCAAATTGGTTGATCGACTACATTATTTACAGGCTTACTCTTTGATCGAGTAGGGCTTACAGGGCCAAATTCATCTCGACGCTGTTGTACGCTTTTCCATAGTCGACGAGGGTGATAGCTAGGGGCTGTTGGTGCTTTCACCAGACTTCAAATATCATAGCGCCGGTTTGGAAGAGGTCCATGCAGCTAAATCCTTGACGGAATCCATCCTGCTATGAGGGTTTACCATCATCTAGGATCCGTTATATGCCCGAAAAAATGATTACCTTGAGGAACTGGTAGAGCACGCTCAGTAAGCTGATTGGTCGATAGTTGAAAATTTCTTTCCGGCCACCCTATTGTGAAGACTGTGCGAGTGAAAAAAAACCTATATGATCATAGTTGCTGCAACGTTTCCCCTTTTACCTTTGCTCATCCCTTTCACAACGCAATTACGCATGAGAAGCCTTCATTGTTGAATCGCTGAGTTCAGCCATAGTCCTAAATTTTTCCCTGAGCCAGCGGCTCATATTTGAAATCCAAGCATACTTCTGTTTTCTTTTGTGTCATCCAAATGACACTTTTCGTTTTTCAATACAATTGTCACTCAAAGCAGAGGCACTGGGGTTACTCCCAGTCAATGGTGGCTTTGAAAGTTCTTGAAGAAATTTAGCGAAACGTTGAGATGGTGTTTCAAGTAAACGATCTTCTCCTCAATCTGTACTTCTATTACAGAACCAGCAACGCCCACTGAATGAGTGTCACCACTCGGTAACCTAGTGAATGCTGGTATTCATTGGGTTGGCGTTTCTTGTATTTTTAAACTTCAAGACTTTCTGTGGTGGTTCTCAAACAAACCTTAAGGACTCATTTACAATTGTGGGAATGTAAGCCTTCAGCACATCAGGGTTGTGCATCGCCATTCCTTATAAGCCACCCTTAGAGGTCAGAGACTCCTTTATCTTTCTGTACATATACGGGATCCTAAGAGGCTATAAATTTAACGGTCTACTGTGCCACGCAATAATGTCTTCGCTCAAAATGCGGGATCACTTTGGTTATGAATGTATACCCTGTCCCAAATGAGATGGCAAGCCTAGAGTCCAAGGAAGCAGTGCGCCGCCCTCTGCGTCTCTGACATCATCAGCTACCTGAAGCACCTGGATCGATGTTAAAGTTGTCTGAGACACTAAAGAGACTGCAACCAAACAATGAAGTGAAATAATGGCCTCAAACAAGTTAAAACAGCTCGGTTGTATAAAGTTTACGGTGAAATCGACGGGTTAGACGACTCTGTGCGCTCCGACCTGCTATCCGTATCTTGAAAAACTTTCCCTGCCACGTGAAGAACAAAATATATATCGAGAGTGAATATCACGAGCATTTCGAGAGAAAGGAATATGTATTAAAATGAAGTCAGAAAGTTAAAATACGTCCAAAAATACGAAAATGTCAGAGACGCAGAGGGCGGCGCTCTGCTTCTTTGGGCTCTACGCTTGCCATCTCGTTTGGGACAGGGTATAACTGTGCTCACTGTTCGAAGGCAGGGGTTCGCGATCAAAACGGTTGTGGTGCTACCCACAGGAGAAGGTAGACCACCACAAATGTCAAAATAAGTGGAAATTCGAACAAAAAACGCGTAGAAACAAGTTAGAACTGGGTGTCCGCCCGCTTTCGTTTACCTAGATTCTCATAGGTTTTGTTCTCCCGCTCTCAAAGTAGTTGCCAACTACTTTACTTGACTACTCACTACTCTGAAATCGAAAAAAAGACGTAAAAAAGGCATTCATAAAATTATCCTTAATTGGGGGGCGGGCCTACACCCACCAATTAGCCGTTCCAACTTCTTTTTTTTTCTTCGTTTTTTTTCCTGCAGATTTTCACTTTTTTCACTTTTGTGATGGTCATATCAACCTTCTCAAACAGAGCACTAGACAGCCACTTCTATAGCGAACCCTGCTTTCGGCAGCCTGAACGTTTACGGTTGAAGTATAAATAGGTGTAATGCGGGCGGGATGTAGAAAGTCTATAGCAGAACACAAGCAACAACGATGCACCTTATTAACTTTGAAATATTGCAGCACAGAAGCCGTGGCATGCTGGCGACAAACATAAAATGAAGGAGAAACTAGATGATCTGAACAGTGAGTTTTTCTTCCTCTCTACTGTTTTATCAATCCTGCAGAATGCGCCGAGCTATTCTTTAGAGAAGAGTGTTTCTAAAAGTGTACCATTCTCGGCAATTCGTACAATATCCCAGGATTGGATTCGGCTAAAGAGAGCGCAAGAACGTTTTTTCGCGTCTTTTACATCCTTTCATATAACTCGCTTTATGACCAACCTTGGAAGATCTAATGTGAAATGGATGTGCCTGACGTTGAGGTCCATCTCATGTCTGTCTTTGTGGGTGTTCCTTTGAGTACTAAGGAAATTTTGCAACCGACCAGGTTTTCACTTCCGGTACCGTGGCGACGAGGCAGAGGCTAGAATCGCCTCCTTCGCCTTGGTACCGCAAATAGGAACCTGACTGATTGTGAAACTTCTTTATTTCCTAACGGAACCCTCACGAAGATTACACCATCGGGTAGCCCTCAACAACAGGGTCATGCATATCACCCTAGTGTCGCACATAGCTGAGTTTGAAGCGAGTTATTCAAAAAGGACGGCGATGCGAAAGAGCGTCCCCACGCGCTTTCTGACCGAATCCGACGAACAGTGGTGTACGAATCTCGACCTCAGGTCAGAAAATTTATAGAATGACAATATTTCACCGGGGAATGCTTCATTGGGTCCTTGGACCGACTTCCGTTGTCTTTAAACTCAAGGAAAGTTGAGCGCAGAGATTTGTTTTTTCGAACGCGCATGACAACTCGTCGAGGTCGTCAGTTCCCTCATAAAGTCAAAAGTGACAGCTTGAGCAATGTATCATCGGCATAGCGCATGCCACAAAATCGAACTGGACTCCTCGAGATGAATTTGAGAACTCCACTATGTTGGTTTGCCAGCGTTATATCAATCAGACACCAACACATATTGCATTAGTTCGGTGGATGACAATTATGGTCTAATCCTGCAAATACGCTTGCTCTGGCATAGGCGTAGTTTTAAACAGCTGTGTTGAGTTTAGCGTAGCCGAAAAAGAAACGATTCAAAATGAGGAAAGCTGTGTGTTTACAGAGCCAAATTTGACAGACATATGTGCCGTCTCGAATCCATGTAAGAACAATGGGGCCTGCATCTTCGTATGGAAGAAGAATACACATTACTGCAAGTGTGAGAAAGGCTACACTGGGCTGAATTGTGCAGAAAAAATCGGTCAGTTGCTAATCATTAAAACGGGTTCTCATATTATTGCTAGAATACTGCAGCGTTCTTTCGTGTTTCTTCGGTCCTCTCTAGTGTGCTTCGGACGTCCTAAGCATATCCTTCATTCGCCTTACTGGAAAAGTGGGAAATATGTACCAATTACTGAAAATGAGCGAACAATCGGAAAGGCCGAGTTGGGACGGAACACAAAGCAAACGGCATCGGAATTTAATCAGATTTCATCGAAAAAGGAAAAGAGGAACAAACTCTATAATCTGTTAATGAATGAGATGTAGGGAAAAACGAGTTATTTGCTTTCGGTTTTCGTCGTTCATAAATCTGGCGGCGTATCCACCCTCGTAGATAGCTTCTTTCGGACGTAATCCCGAGACAAAATTTACACTTCACCTTTTTGGCTCACGCCTTTCACTCAGTACTTTCAGATTTCGACCCGTGTGCATCTATGCCTTGCAAAAACGGAGCTACTTGCACGGCGAAGGTGCAGAAAGGACAGTCATCGTACGAATGTTACTGTGCTCAAGGATACGGTGGACCTCAATGTGACCAGCGTGAGAATTTGAATTTCGTTAATCTCGAGACCTCACCGTGGTCACCGTGGGTGTACCCTCCATAAAACGTCGTAATTCACATCATTCGAGGCTCGAGGGGCGCGCGCGACGCCTTGGCCTCCGTCTGAACAATGTCTCTAACCTCCACTCCGCACTAGCACGCGTAGGAACCAAGTGAATTTAGCCATTTAATAGCCTGTATGCTTCAAACTCCATAGACCGAAAAAAATCGGTGGTAGTGGACTATGCTGAAATGTGCTACAATTTCAGGTTTATGATACACATAAGGGGTCCGCAGAATTGAAGTAGCGGCGTTGCTCGCAGCTACGAACAGCACTGGGTGATGCAATATCGATTACACTCGACGACGATGGCGACCGACGCGGCGTGAAGGGCGACGAGCGGGCACCGCAGAGTGTATTGATGCCGCGACGGCCCTACATCACTGCCAGCGACAGGCAACCGACGCCGCGTCGATGTTTCGAAACATTTCTCTCGCCGCGTCAAGGCTGACGTTCGGCGACCACACGCCGGTCTCTGCAACTCTGCAGACCCCCATACAGCGACGGGCGACGCGACATTCCGGTTGTCATTTGGGGACAGGAGCTCTCTACACACCGAGAGAGTTGTCCCGCCTTTCGCGGCTCTAATTCCATTCGGGACCACTTCGCTCGCGTTGAGTGGCGTGACGTTTCAAACTGCATAAACGGGACAACTCCCTCGGTGTGTAGACAGCCCCTGTTCCTGCCATTTGTGCCCATCGAAAATCGATATGGCATATGCATGATCAGGAATTTCAGCAATTGGAGATTTGCGAGTTGTTGGTAGTTAGTCGTGGAACGAATCAAAACCCTTGCTAGTCGTTAGTCGTTGGAAAAATAGACATGGAAATTAGGTTTTTCTGCGTCATAAAAACTTTACAGTACCGAGCAGATTTTTTGCAAAGAAAACGCTTTGCGGCGTTCTTTGCGCTCACAAAGCGCCGCATCGCCACAACTTGCTTCAAAGTGGTCCAATTTCAATTCTGAAGTCATTTCTGGATTGCTTCGATTTAGTCCTATACAATAGTGTTACAAACTGATAGATTCAAATCCAAAAGTTTATCGAAAATTGCACATTTGCACCTCTGACTCCCTCATTATGAAGTGATCAGACAGTCATGATAGCAGAAATCTCTCATGTTTTGACCTGTGGTCGATGTGAATTTCAGCAGGAAATACACGTTTTTCAACAAAATATCGGAGTTTAAAAGGCTTTCTACGCATACCATTACATTCGCCTCACTGAGAGGAACACGAAAACTACTTGAAAAACTCATATCGGCAATTTCGAAGTGAGCTATAGCGATGCGGCGCTTTAAGAGCCCAAAAAACGCCACAAAACGCTTTTTTTGCAAAAAATATGCTCGGTACTGTACGATTAGAGGCACAGGAGAAATTGTTCGAAGATGTCATTCATTCAATGCAAAAACTTTACGTTTTATAAGTCTTCAACAGATAATCAACAATGAATCATAAAATAGGATGTTTTTGAAACAATGAAACAAGAATTTTGATCCTTTACAAATAATAATGCTCAACATAGGCTGGAAAATGATATAATTGCCAATTGTTCAAACAAAAATCAACAAAACCTAAATGTCTAGATCAGTGATCTACTGAAATTATGTTATGGCGAACTGTGTTATGGTGAAGATACAACAATTATTCGTGATTGCTAACATTCAGGCACGTCCGCAAATACGTTTCGAATTATGAAACAAGATTTTTTTTTGGGCTACAGTTTCGAAACACTTCTATGAAAATTGTGGAGAATCATAATACTGTCTTTATACGAAATTACCATCCAACTGAATTTTGTGCGTAAAGCAGTCCCAGCTTCGAACTTTTAAGAAGTTAGTCATTTTCACCATCGAGATTGCGGCGTCTCATTTCACAGCATGCATTTCCGTCTCATCGATATCGAATGCCATCAAAGTGCTGACAATCTCTGCTCGCATATTTTTGGCAGTATGCCGCTCTGACATTGGCGATTCAACCAGTCCTATGAATAAGGGATCTCCATTTGCATCAAAGAAGTGCGCAGTCAATCTCAGCACTGAGCGCACATTGCCACGCTACCACCAGACATCGGTCGTGAAGCTGATGAAGGATGCTTGCTATAGCAACGACGTTACCTTCAAGAAATATTCTTCGTCGAGTTCTGGAAGCATTTTTTTGAAGAGTATGTTTGAGAATGAATTCTGTAGCAAAGTATTAGAACAGAAACAAGGTTCAGGATAACTTTGTTCTCTACAATTGAATTCGGAAGTTTTGCTGTAGATATGTTTCCGTGATTGCTCGAGTTATTTTTGGAGTACGATCACTATCTCGGAGTCCCCTTATTTCAGCGCATCAAAAATTATCGAAGTCCCATCACAAAATTTTCGATGGTCGTGGCATATCCCCCACCTTTTGGAGGTGTCTGGCAATGTTCTGGTATTGCATAATTTTTACAGCATCATCCATTTGTCTCTTTGTTTGGGTTACACTCTGCTTTCAAACTGCCTCAAATTCTGCCTTGTGTTCCGAAATCAGATGATATCGTAGAGTACCAGTAGAACTGTATTTTTTCGTCACGCAAGTCCACTTGTATTCAGTGCATATCCGTGTATATACCTCCAGCCAATGAGTGGAGTGTCGTACCTTCCCCTCTGGAAAAAAGGTTATTACAGTGGCCTTCAAAACAGATCCAATTTCGGAGACAAAATTGGTATGAAAAACGCAAACCGCTTGAGCACCAGTTACCTGAAATTACTCCAGCCCTCTGCAGGCTGTCACGCAAAAAAGGTGGTACTCGGCAGTTCAAAAACAGTACTGACGATTTAGGCATCTTTCATAGTCCTCACCGCAAACGCGGCACGCGAGGGAGGTGCGGTGGACTATGAAAGAACTACGAAAGTTCTTACCGCGGCACGCGCGGTAAGAACTTTCATAGTCCATCAGCACCGCCATAGCGGCGCCGCCCATACAGCCGTGGCGGTTTTACCGTTTCAATCGATAATTGCTTCTCGATCTGAGTCCACTCCAACATAAATAATTCTGGGGCTATTCTGCGCCACCGCATACGCAAATGCAAGCCAGGAATTCCTGTACAAGTCCCAGTTGAGGTCCGACTTATCCGCACCGCCATGGCGGTGCCGCTGAAGATTTCATAGTGGCTTTCCGCTCGTCCCGCGCGGTGAAAAGTTTCATAGTCCACCGCTCGTCCCGCGCGTGCCGCGCTAGCGGTGAGGACTATGAAAGATGCCTTATCCATTAAGTCAGTTTAGCAGAATTTTTCTCTAGTTGACGACCCTACACCCGAACACAGGAAGTAACACAAGCTTCCAGTCATGAGGGTCGGCCGCTTGAACTTTCGAGGTAGAGAAGGGGATCATGCGATTTTCTAAACTGAAAAGGGGAAGTGTGTACCTCCATGGCATGTGGATCGAATTCACACTGCGGTTGTGGCTAAGGAGCAATTCGGCTAGCACAGACGCGCGCGACGGAAAAACGCTGGGCGCGCGTCGTCCTCTCTGCGCGTTAACCGTGGGCTCTAAAAAAAAGTAGTTGTTGGTCCATTTTAGCCAAACCCCTTATCATATTTAGTATTTTGTTCATGTTGTTTTTGTGTAAGACGTAGGGTCGGCGTCGGAATCAATACCATCATCTCCCATTGGGCAGGCATAAAAAGCGTGAGTCAAAAATGAAAAAGTTTGGTGGAAAAAAATATGAAAAACAGAGTCAAACCGATACTCACCGAGGCCCGTGAGAGGGACCAAGAAATTAGTGTTAATTGCACAAGAATACAAACAAAAATAAAATGAAAGCTGCATTGATGTCTGACTTTTGCATTACGAGCAAGCAACTCTGCTGGTAACGGGAATGAGAAGTCAAAATCAAAGTCGATGGCGAAGAGACCAGACAAAAAATAGAACGAGAATTTAGACATGAAGTCGAAATAGAATAAGCTTTCAATTCACAGTAAGAGTGCACTGCACAATCTTTGGACCAGCTTAAGCGGATTCCTCAATATGGAGGATAGTAAAAAAAACTGAAATGACTTTTCCAAAAAAAAAACACTATGAAAATGACAAAAAAACTAGCAAGTAAAGAGGCACAGACACGAATGTTGGTGCGCGGCGGCTCGACGCAGGTACATAAAAACGACGTTGTGAAAGTTTCGAAATTCTGCTCGCGTAGCACTTGCGCGCGACCACTGTAATTGTGCATTGGAGCGCGATATTGCCTGATGGGCTTCCTAACGAATTTAGGAATTGCTTACAATTTTTCATTTTTGCTCATCGGTCGCAACGCCAAATATGCCGTTAATCGCTAAATTCTTAGTTGTAAGTCGTAATCATACACATCCGTGCTGCCGATGTTCTGGAGGTCTTTCGTCATCCCTTCGGTGGAACACGCCTTTGTTACCCCTTCGGATCACCAGCTGTTTACCAAATTGATAAAATGTCTTTTTTATTGCAATACCACGAAGCAGGATTGTTCGGAAACACGCAATTTGTGGGAGTTTCAATTTTTACTGAAAAAACATTCACTTGAATAACGGGATATAAGATAGAACTTCCATCTCCATTCCTCAACATTCCTTAAAGGCACAGTACACCCTCAGATATGAATTTTGAGATTTCCATGTAATTGTGTAGAAGACCCCTTCTGTATAACAAGGGCCAAATGCGAGATCTCAATTCCTCCAAGTGAGCGAGATATAAGCGACCACCACAGGCCCGACCCCCTTCCGGATTTTCGAACTCGATAGCGGCTCGATGGATGGATGAATTCCAACAAGTCGTCGTTCTTCAGTCCATTACCGGTCTGTCTCCTTACCCTGGCTTTCTCTCACGCAACGATTGCGATTGAAGAGAATTTCATGCCTGAGACAACTCGTCCACCAATTTTTCACCCTCAGAAACTACGCATCTTTGAAGAGCCATAACTCTGTTCAAAGGGGGTCTTGGACGATTCCAGTGATACCGCTGTGATCAGCGTGCGACTCTCTCCAAGATAAGCATAAAATCTGAAAAATAATTTTTTTGGGTGTCCTGTGCCTTTAATGAAGATCCTCAGGTAGCTAGTAGATTCATAAAATGTCTAAAGACAGGAGCGAAACAATCCATATCTAAAATTATTCTATTTCTGTTACAAAAATTGGAACTCAAGTTATTTCTTCCCAACATACATCAATTAGACTAATTTTCACTTGACTCAAAAATATGCGTGCAACTGAAAAAGAGAATTGATTGTGGACTACTATTACATCACTCCATTGCAGGACACATTTCAACTTTGTCCGCCCTGCTGTCAGGCAAGATGAAGTCAGACATCTAATAAGACAAATGGTGTCGGATTAGGATCTCTCCTATGTGTTTGGCTGACGAATCTGGTCAACTCAGATTCGAGTGAAGTGCCTGATAATAAATGGTTATATCCCTCAAAACAACTCACGAATCTCCTCGAAGTGTGTTGAGCAGAGAACGTTCTCCCTCGAGAGCAACAATATAATCCTCCTATCGTGCAAAACATCCTCTACTCGAAGAAATGATTACCACTTGTTTGGCGAAAACCCAAGCAAGCAGGACCTCGGGCAAGAATAGAGTTTCACACAAAGATTGCTGCCATCTTCTCCGACTATAGCCTAGTCGGAGAGTCTGAGAGATGAGGGTATAAACTTTTGTACTCCTCCAAGTTAGCAGTATTGCCGGAACGCTTCCCTCCGGCAAGGAGATTTCCGCAAGAACCGGGTTTTTTTCCACGACTGGTTAAGAAGGGTTCTATTAAACAAACACGACTGACCCCTTCTTGATTGAACCATTTCTTCTGTGACGGCTATTATTGAATGTGGCTAAAGCTAAGCTCTAAGCCAAGATGTCCTTAAAGGCATCGTACGCGTAGAAAAAGCGTATAATATTTTTTTGTGTCTTTGTGTCTTTTGTGTACCTTGGCCTCTCTAGTGAACAAAAATGTCGAAATGGCCCATGAGGAACCTTCAATTGTAAAGAAAACTCAATTGGAACACATGGTAAATATGGATTTGAATTTCGCGCCAAAATCGTTTTTGAAGTTTTTCTGCATTTAGAGGCCTCGTCATTGAAATTTTTGAAGTTTTTCTGCATGTGGAGTTTGTGTCGCAACTGTTTTTCATGTTGTTTGACAGTCGCATCAATATTCTATGAAAAAGTGCTAGATGACTGGTGAGATTTGGTGGCGGATCCCCATCTTTAACCCCTTCCAACCTCGTAACCCAACTTTTTGACTCGCCAAAGTTTACCAGTGTGGTCTACCGGGCTCATTCATGAAAATGAGTCTGAAAAATCAAAATTGGTTTCCAGCACGAACGATGCCTTTAAAGTGTAGTCTTTTACTTATCAATCCACTGTGAGAATAGAGTTTGAGATTGATATATGCTTCAGGACCATGTGATATCAATCCTTGCCATCACAACGGCACGTGTCGGACAACCGCTGGCTTCAGCTCGTACTTCTGTGACTGCAAGGAAGGCTACGGTGGCAAAAACTGCGATATCAGTGAGATTTTGTTCAAATAGTATTCTGGTTGCTGTCCTTTATAAAAAAACTTCCTTGTCCATGAATCTGGGGTGGTAGTAATTGGGTTGTGAAACGCGAATTAACATGCATTATGCTCGCGTTAAACGTGAGTTTAAAGACACCAGAATCTGAGCAGGACTCTTTATAGTTAGGAGAGAAATCGCTCTAGTTTCACGCTAACATCCCTCAGTGGTACGCATTTGGTACACTTTCAATGAAAAGGCCTTGAAAAAAGCGACAATTTCAACCCTTGTTACGAAAAATAGCGATTTCAAAACGTTTTCAGGGCTGTTTTTTTTCTAAAATTCCGGCATGTGGCATCCTCGCGGTAAGTTCGCGTTTAACATCATCTTGCAGAGCACGGAAATAGTGCTGAAATGCGAGAGGAGCTCGCGGTTAACGAAAAACTCCTTCCGAGGAGTTTTTGGACGCGGTTATACAGTAGAAACAGTTTTGACCATCTATAATGAGAGCAAGAGTTTAATAAATGCAGAGGGTTAAGGAAGTTTGATAGCACTGTCAACCATTTTTATTCAGGACGTCAGCCTATCTTTAAAACTGAAAGGTGATTCAGGGGATAGTCTTGTAACGGCTTCCGCCTGGGGAACGGGCGACAAGGGATCAAAAACAAGACAGGGATCATTTCTGAAACACGTTGGCAGTCTTCTATGGTGGCACTAATCAATCCCTCCCAATCAGCTGTTAATTATTCGGCGAGCGCCGACACTTCTCTCCTTTTTTCTATTTTCCTTCTGAAATTCTTCCGCTTTGCTATTTTAAGGTTATTTTCCTCTTCATAATTCATTGCTTATCCTACCTAGGTTATAATGGGTTTGAACAGAATTAATTGCTTGCTCGCTTTTCGGAAGGATTTCCATAACTTTTCAGGGCCGGAAATTGAAAAACTTCCAAACCGACTGATTTTCAAGTGATTTGCTGCTTTATTAATGTTCCTGTATTTTATCTGTATGTTGGTGCCCTAGTAATGTTTCTGTGTTACATAGGCGAGGAGTATCGGGCGAGTTTTGTGGTACCAATGTGATTTTGTTTTCAAAGCCAACTATTTTTGTCCTCCTTTTACGGCAAGATTGGAAAACTCCTTACTCATTGCCGGATCAATGCCATCGTTGGTCCCTTGTTTTTACTGAGGATCCGCGACGCACTTGCTTTGGTGCATAGATGGAACCACTCGAAGTGTTTCGATTCTTACATTGCAATATTTGCACGGAATCTCTCCTTTGCATGATGCACATATGAGCGTATAAGTCTTTTCTATATTTTTTCAACATCAACCGGAGGCTGGTGATGAGTTTCAATTTGAGAAGACTGCAAACACTTCATTTCTCCAATTTCACCAATGACCGAGGCCGCGCAATCGCCCCAATCTCGAACGTAAGACTTCAGTTGCACGTTTCAACAAAACCCTTGAAATCTTTCCAAAAACCAAAATTGACTATTCACTCAATCATTCTTATAGGTTTTTGATTATTCATTTCAGTTGAATGAAGGACACCCTATCTACTCATATTCATTTCAGTTAAATGTAGGACACCCCATCTAGTCATTACTCGACGATTTTTGGAAGGTATTTGCCGCACGTAGTGTTACCTTCCCAGGTGCGCCTTTCGATTGATTCTTCCAGATATTTAAAAATTTCTGTTCGCTCGAAGTTCTGTTTAGAAAGGATATTTGTTCAGTTAACGTTCAAAAAATGTTGCTACAAATCTGAGATCTTGTAAGATCACACACATCTGGTGATTTAAGCTATTGATTAATTCAGCATGTGTTTCCGAGAATGGTGCTATAAATTGACAAAGCTCATGATAAATTACGAGAGTTTGGCTTGCCAAGCGAAGGGATATTCGAGAATTCCGTTCTAATCATGTTTCGAACAATAGAAATTTCAAGAAGTGCTTAACCTTCGGTTTTCAAGCTGCTCAACTCACTATCTGCTCTATCCCTTGCTACACTTTAAGTCTGGAACCTACTGTATTTTTACCATCCGGGAAGCGTCCAATTCATCTTCTCATGCGAGGCAGGTTGCGTAAACCTGACGGTTCGTGTGAATCTGACATCTCTTACGTGGGGCAGCTCGCGTTAAACTGGCGGCTCTGTGGCATCTATGTCGCGGTATGTTTGCGGCTTGGAGGTCGCGGTTTGTTCGCGTTTAACACACCATTTACTACCACCCCTGGTATTTGAAAACGAAGGTGAACCTACACATACTGACTGATCGTCGCTCCAGCATTAATGCCTGTCAAGCTTGTTATTCTCTTCAATATTTCAGCCATTGGATCCGCTCCTCCTAAAGAAACTTATGGCGCTAATGTTTTGTTGGTATCAAGTGGCAAAGAAGAGTGGATCCAGCAAATGAAACAGCGTCTTGGTGGAGGCAAGAAGCCCAAGACAACACCACCCCCAGTCGCCGACGCGCCTTATAAGAGTGAGTTCGATTATTCAATGTCGGCATGGATCGTGAAGAGACACTGTTGAAGGTTGGCGCAAACTCGGTGACATAAGCTATAACACAGGTGCACCGAGTTTGCGCCAACCTTCAACACTGACGGCGAGGTCTTTTCACGATCCAGGCTGATGTTACGTTGAATTTCAGTCCACAGAAGACTTCAGTAAATCGCTGTAGTTTTCACAAAGTTCGCGTGTGTTTGCTCACTCCTTTCTATTAGTTCACCCTCCTTTTCTCGCTGCCGAGTAGTGAATGACATACCGAGGTGCGTAGTAAGAAGAACATCTGCCGGGGTAAAACTCGTCCAGAAACGCTCAACGCGATGGCAGCTCGACACGCACGCCGAACGCGTGAGCGGACATGCGCATTCGGACGCACTTTATTTGAAATGCTGGAGGCCATCCTCTGTTTCCGAGTATGATTTATTTCCGTTCGTCGCGTGCGTCTGCGTGCATACGCTGCGTCTCCTTCTCCCCTCATTTTCTCGCTGTCTCTACCCTCGCTCCGCACAAGTGCGCGAGGGAACAGAGTAAATCTGGCTCGGAACCAGAGGATATGCATAAATTTCTGATTAGTGCTGCAAATAAGTTAAAGGACCTCCTTGACGACAGAAACCTCCGAGCAAGTTGAGTTTGTCGTCGTCAAAGTTTGTCATCATCGAATCCAATATTACCCTAAAACAAATTTTTAGGTCCAAAGGAGAAGAAACTTGAGCGAGAGGAGCGCGAAAAAGCGGAAACCGAGCGAAAACACAAGGAAGAACAGAAGTTGGAAGAAAAGAGGAAGGAGGCAGAGTTTGTCATGGAACAGGAGAGGCTAGAGAAGGAAAGGCGCATGAACGAAACACTCCGTCTAAACTCCTCTGTTTTTCAATGTCTTTTCCTACCGTTCAGCCTCCTGCTACTAATTCGTTTAGCTGCGTGAGAATGCCTTTGTTTGGCAGATAGAGAGCTTTGAAAGCACTGATACTGTTTTATTCTAATGCACATATCTGCCTGCTTCGATTTCTTTCGCATCAAGTCTGGCTGTTCTAGAGGGTAAAAATGTTATGAGAGAAGGGCTGCACTCACAATCGTGCTACAGCTGTTCCCAGTCTCTTCCTTGACTCCTTTCGTTTTGTGCATAATAAAGCTCTGGGTCATGTGAAGTACTTTCTTAAAATGAGAGAAAAGTCTTTTTTATAGTGGAAATAACCTACGAGGGAGAGCGCAGTCGAAATTCAAAAATGAAATATGGTTTTGAAAAGTATAGAAAACCCTTTCCTGAATGCACAAGATATTTGAAAAATATTGACTGCTCTTCTGGCTTCTCCGGGTGGTAGCCATCGTGTATTCCAACTCTTGAAGAGGTAGGAGAAACTGGGAGGAGCGAGGTTCCTGATTGGACGCAACACGGGGCTAGCGACAGCTCACTGGCTGCGTCTGTCCCGTTTCTCCCGCCTCTTCAGGGGTTGGAATACACGATGGCCACCACCCCACGCGGGGTCCTGCGTATGTTTCCATGAAAATTTGAGTCGATGGCGGTAGGTCGTAGGTCGGGGTGGAACCATAGCTGATCAGTGAAGTCGCAGAGGCGTCTCTGCTCGTCGCATTGGTCGCTTCTCGTCCATTCGCTGGAAGAAATTTGGCTAAACGCGTTTAAAAACTGTTGACCTCCCCCGTAAGCACTCTTCGCACTTTTTGTGTGTGGGCGACATAGCACTGCTGATTTTTGTATAGTTTTGTGGGGGCGACATAGCACTACTGATTTTTGTATAGTTTTGTAAATTGATTGTGTTGATGATTTATTCTTTTTATTCTTCTCTTTCTTCGCTATCACTTCTACGTGTAATTGTCACAAATGATATCACTCGCAAAACGCTATGATAAATACTACGAATAACTTGCTGTATGATGTTCTTTTAGCTATTCTCTTTATGGTATATTATATTTTTCTCTCGATGTTTTTTCAATTTTTCTCGTTGGGTGGATTATTAATATACGTCACCTCACAAGTACAATACCGCTCGTAGGTTTTGGACAGAAAGGGCGCGTTTTCGCCTTCTCTTCGTTCTTTTGAGATTACTCGCTTTAACGCCAACTTTGAGCGAAATTATGGTAATGTTCATGATCCTATTTTACTCAGTGGTATAGCCTTTGTGGGATTTAGAAAAAAAAAACCGATACGCAATCGTCCAGGTTTCTAATTACGGCACCATGTCGAAAGGACGGAGGCCCCCCTCGCACAGTAATTAGGATTGTGGCCTATTGCGAAAATTCTTTAGTTCTTAACGAATCCCTCACAAAGGGTATACCACTGAGTAGCCCCAAACAGCAGGATCATGAATTTCAACCTAGTTTCCCTTAGAATGGAGTTAGTCAAAACGGACGGAACAGATGAGATGAAACGCGCCTTTTTCCTTTCTTTCCGACCAAATTCCACGAGTGGTGCTGTATAACGCAGGTTTGGAAAAGATTCCATGCATTTTGAGAGTTTTGGGTGCTGCTTAACAAAGGAAGCTCAAATGGTACATTCCGATTTTTCCATTCATGATGAAAGCTCTCTACATACCTACTTTTATTCAGCGTCGCATTAGCTGACGGCCTGCCGAGGCTGACCTAGGAGCAAATACGCCGCTGTGGGTGCCATGAGGAGATTTGTGCCACAAGTGACTGCCTCAACCGCAGAACCATTCAGTGTTATTAGTCTCGCTTCATCCACAGACAGTCTGCTTTTGTCCAAACCCTCTTCCATTTGCTAGATCCAAGTCTTCCTGGGCTTTGATCACCGCGTTTTTAATTCGCTTTCGTTGTTTGAAGAGCGCGACGCAGGCGTTCCATTGGCATGCGACAAACATGACCAAACCAGCGTAACCTACGCTCCTTGACTTCGCTCCCGAATGTGGGTTGGTCGTCGCAACGTGAATGAATATTCTCATCTGTGACACGGTCGCGTGGACCCGCGCTCCAGGATTCGTGAAAGACATCGCAATCAAAAAACTTCGAGTTTCTGTAGGTCCTATCTCAACAGTGTCAATGTCTCAGCTCCATACAATTATATTGCCACGATAAGGTAATTCATCATTTTCGTTCCGCTGGCTGCCTCCTGACGCCTCCACAAGCACCAATCGAGTGCTGCACAGCCGAAGCAGCATTACCGATTCTGCAGTGAGTTTCACCTGCTGAGGCGATCTAGCGTTGTTAAAGAAAGTGTCCACGATAAAAATCGTTTTTCTGGAAAGCGGTCCCGTGCTGATTTCAACGATGTCTCTAAAATCGTACACGTCCTTCTGGGAACGGAGTTATGTTCTATCAAAAATTAGGTTAGGGAAGCATGGTGGACGAGTTTTCCGAGGCTTGTAACTTCCGTCTTTTGCCGCCGATGTAAGCGACCTGACCTGAGTGAAGAGAGAAATCGAGAACGAAGGGAAGAACGGGGCTAATAATCGGAAGCCATCGCTCATCTCACGATTTCAAGCTTTCATTCGTTCACGTCGGTGGGCGGGCAACGCGCTTTTGGGGTTTGCCTTGCGCTCAAAGTGGCAACTTCGGGATCTTTTGGGGCTCTTCCTGGCTCGTTTTCGTGCGTTCTTTTGATGTTAACGGTACAGAGTGTCCCTCCACTACCCATTCCTAGTGGAATTTCAAACACGTTCTGCATCATGAACACTGCCTTTAAATGAAGAAGCCAAGATACTTAGACTCTGTTTCATTCCAAGTGAACTCATGTTTTCGGTTATCACAGCGCGGAGCGGTGGCTTTTTCGTCGAAGCCTCCTTATCACTAATTATATTTCACCGAGGCCCACCGCTCCGCTGTTGGTGATAATCGGAGTCAACAGGTCACTAGAGATGTACCAGAGCTTAAATTGATCCAAGTGCTTCATCCTGGTGAGAGCAGACTGCAGCTGGTGACCCACTACTTCGCCTCACCTTCGCTTTGTCGGCATTTATCGTAAGCCCCTACGAGCTGGCCGTTGGCGCAATCTGGTGCGAAATGTCGGTAGCCTCGCCATCACCATTCGCAAGAGCAGCGCTGTCATCAGCGAACTTTAAGTCGATCACGAAATGACTTCCACAAAATTGGACTCTTTACCGACTGTTGAAAACCTCCCGCATGATAGCGTCAACTTCTGTATAGAACAACAATGAAGACGCCACATGTCCTCGTTGTACACCGGTTCGAATGAGGAATGAGGCGAAAGTTCTTTCTATAGGCAAACACCACTGGACGAGCTTGTACAGGTTTCTTAAAGAAGACGCATATTCTCTTATGGTAAGCGCTCCGATCAAAAGGACAGCCGAAAAGCCGGCCACGACTCGCTGTAAATAGCCGCGCCAACAACGAGGAAGACAATAATCGTGCGCTTGGCGCATTTTAAAATCTGGCTGATGGTAAAAATTTGGTCACAGCATCCACGACCAGGACGGAAGCCTGCTTGCTCTCCTTTGGTTGAAGTTTTTGATAGTTTCGAAAACGCAGCAGCAAAATCCTATTGAATATTTGGCCAGTGATGGACAGCAAGCTGAAACCGCGATAATTTTTTTTGCATTTACCGCAGTCGTCTTTCTTTCAACACCGGCACTATAATCGCTCGTTTCCATGATGCAGGAGATTTCTCGGTAAGGCAAATTAGCTGCAGTAGCGAAAGTAGACGACGCATCAAAATATATCCAACAGCTTCCAAAACTTCTGCAGTCACGAAGTCCTTTATCAGCATCTATGTATGCTCGACTGAAGTGGCTTTACAGCAGCAGGAGCTTTTTCATAGTCGACGGGGCGCGCAAAGCGAGCACATAGAGTTCAGCGAGAATCGGCGTATTCGAGGCTTGAGGTTCGTCGTTCCGGTACATTTCTTCGATGAAACCTTCTTTCTGCATGAGTGTTTACTGTTCTATCCTTCCGTCATGAGTGTTTACTGTTCTATCCTTAACGTTGTGATTAGAAAACGACGGCATGATTTCTACTCTTCTTCAGTGAAATGTGTGTCGAAGGAGCAGGCCTGTCGGCGTCTTCTACCGGAGCAGACTTGGAGGAGGATTGAGGGTGGGTCAAGGACAATTTGTGCTTCTATTCGGTCTAGGGTGAAATCTAACCTCTGTGCAAAATATGATCGACTTTTGAGCGCGTTACGTGAGAATTCCGTTGAGGATGGGGGCGACTTATCTACTATCCGCCGTAATTTTGATACTTATGGTGCGCAGAGCGGACAAACGGAAAAAGTCACTGTCCTTGGCAACACTCAGATTTCCGATAACGCTGCAGGATTTCTCAACCTGGGACCGTCCTTTGCGCCTACACGAACCGTCAATGCTGCTGTTTTTCGAAAGGCTGTTGGAGGGCTGCATAGGCTACAAGACTTACTGCGCTCTGCTTCCAGACGCGTGAACAACCCAAGCAGTGCCGTTTATCCGGCTAGAACCCAGCTACCACGTATACCATTCCCTCAGCGTTTTTATAAAGAGCCTGATCCCTCACCTGAAGCTGATGCCAAGTTTAGAATTTTATCTACAGGTGTACTGGCTGCTTTAAATCAACACAGACGGGATCGCAGGTCAAACTTGACTCCTGAACAATGGAGAGGATTCCGGGAGCTGCGTGAACTCTCATCCGATGGCTCTATACGCATCACCATGAGCGATAAGGGCGGGGAATTCGTGGTATTATCGCAGGACCTAGATCGTGAGATAACGGAGCTTCATCTACGAGATTCTTCAATTTATCAACCTGCCACGATGCGCAACTTCACATCACAGAACAGGCGCCTCAATCACATTTGGATGACGGTAGGGAAATCCGCAGGGATTGACCACAAAATTCTCACTAGATTGAAACTCGAAAATCCGAGATGTCCTGTGTTTTATAGCCTGATCAAGACTCACAAACTCAGCCGTGACGATATGTCCTCTCTATCAGCCGGGACATACAAAATAAGGCCAATCATCAGCTGTGTCGGCGGCCCAACCGATAGGATATTGTGGTTTCTTAACAACATCGTTAGCCAGCTCCTGGTCAAAGTACCCTCCCACTTGACAAACACCAATAAATTCCTCGATTGTTTGCGAAATTATATTTTTGAAGCGAGCTGCGTAATGGAATCGTTCGACGTTTCATCTCTCTACACCAACGTACAGAACGACCGAGCTTTGCAGGCTCTATCGGAAATGTTGGACGGATACATCAGAGACATCGAAACCTTTGGACTCGGCAAACCAAGCATCATTACCCTAATTAAGGAATGTCATAGCTGTAACGTGTTCAAATGGTCGGGTCGGTACTTCTCACAGGTCAGAGGCCTCGCCATGGGCCAGAGACTGGCACCAGTGCTTGCCGTATGCTTTGTGAGCAAAATTGAAGAGCCAGTACTTTAACGGCTTCCGCTGATGTACTGCCGTTATATTGACGACTGCTGTATTGTTACAAGCACACAATTGGAAATGGACGAGTGTTTCCGGATTCTCAACCAGCAGTCGCCGTACATCAAGCTCACACGTGAAACCCCTCGAAATGGCTGGCTGCCATATCTCAACACGCAGGTGAAGTTGTTCAGTGGTCTTGTGAGCGTGAAATGGTATCGGAAGCCAAGTGCGAAGAATATTTTGATCCACGCGACGTCTGCGCATCCCAGCAGTATGAAGCGAGCAGTCGTACGAAATATGTTTCGGACGGCAAGAGGAGTGTGCACGGGAGAAGATCAGCAGCGAGAATCTGCCCAGTTAGCGTCGGCTATCGCCAGACAAAATGGCTACGCACTTCCATTTCGTCGCAGAACAGCCCCAGCTCACCGAAGTAGTACGCCTCGTGATAACAAACTACCACTCTGTCTTCCGTTCATTTCTGATGAAGTCAGCGCCGCTATACAGCGGTGCATTGTTAGAGCACAGCTACACAATGATGTCATACTTGTGAACGTTCCTAACGACAATCTAAGACATCAGCTGGTGCGAAACAGACTGTATGATAGGGAGTGCCTAACAGAAAATTGTGTTATTTGTCCGTTTGGAAGAACCGGAGATTGCTCTAAAATGGGAGTAATTTACCAGATGGACTGTTTGTCATGTAACAGCTTCTATATCGGAGAGACTGGCAGGATGTTGAGCGTGCGGATTAAAGAACATCTGGCTGGAAAAAGGCGTTTGGACCAAAACACTCCACTTGGAAAACATCGGAGGGAATGGCATGATGACAACGATTTTGATGTCAAGTGTTGCATTCTGGCTCAAGAAACGGACATTTCATCCAGGAAAATGCTCGAGGCGTTCTGGATATTCTCCAGATATCCTGGAATGAATAACAGGAATGAGTGTTTATCTATTACAAATGATTTTCTGCCGTTTGTATCGCAATGCGAGCTATAGACGAAACATTGGGAGACGTGGGTTCACTCGCCCTGCTGGTCATCAATACAGGGTAGTAGTGATTCCGCTCTGCTCAACCGGTGGATCTTAGCGTGTGTTAACCTGATCCTCTTGCGAGATTTTCCTGGTGTTCTCAGAGGAGGTCTGAAATGCCGAGGGGAGATTTTCGCGTTTGACCAAGTAAAGTACATTTTCGTAACCTTGCACCACGTTTAGGCCTCTGAAGACGACGATTGGGTCGAAACGTCAGGCAGATCGTCGGTCGGAACGTCAAAACGTAAAGATCCACCGAAAACTTTGTATGGCATAGAAGTCACTTGCAATAAACCTTCTTTCGCTCGAGACTTTGAAGGCGCCTGCACCCTGTAGGGCGGCTACAATGAAGAAACGCTAAAAATTGATGTTGATGTTGAAAAATAGATGCTGAAATGTTGATTGCCACCGAAATCAAACCAAGCTGGCTGTTCCTTTTGACATTTCACAAAGGGGATGAGTGCAGATTTGAGTGGAAAAGACACTCTGTACGTAAAAATCAGCTTACTTGATGGGGCTTGACGCGGTCAGTCCGCATACTCGCCCAGGTGAGTCGTCCTAATAGTCGGCCAAGTCTATATGTCATTGTCGTCAGCCACATTTCTGAACAAAATGGGAAAGTCTTGGAAATTTTCACAGTTCAGAGCGAGCAGTCACCAACAATGGATTGTATTCCCAGTGGGTTGCAAAACAATCACCTGGCTCGGATTTGCATTGTTTGCATTGCCGCTATTCGTGTGTTGCTATGGCACAAATCACCGAATTTGAATTTCTGAGCGACCCAGTCTTCCCTAAACAATGCTAATCTAGTTGTTTCTACCGCTGACCTTGTCAACATCATTGTTTTGCGCCATAAATGGTCCAAATATAACGCTAGATTTCCAGGACCCGGCTGAGGTGGCCTTTCTGCACAGTTAAGTTTTTGTTTTAGATTTCAGTTACAGGTTTGTAGCTGTTGGTTATGGAATACTATTCTGCAATGATATCCAGTATTGTTGCCATTTCCTCTTTTGATTGAAACTCTTAGAGACCTGGGCTGGGATTCATGAACGCACCCGGCCCGGTTTGGGTTTGGTTAGGGCAGCAACTCCAGAGGTAGCCAAAACACAAGCCGGCATTCAAAACCGCCCCATCGTGGTTGGGTGGCTAACCAGTCTGCGGTCACGTACTGCCACACGATTGACGCCGAGATTCTCGTTGGGAAAAAATCAAGATTTATGTTACACTCGAGTCGTAATTTTCCTCGTGACTCATCATTTCATTTGCGTTGGATTTCTAGTTTCGGTTTTTTCTTGTGACTAAAATTTTTCATTTCACATTGCCATCAGCCTACATAGTTTTTGGTGTTTGTCCCTTCTCTCTCGCTTCGAAATCCTGAATTCCTCACTATTTTTTTAATCAAAAATTCTTCCTACTCTTAATTCTTGCAGCCTCGTTTTTCTTTTTGGTTGTTTTTGCGGTAATACGGAAAAGGCGCCTCTCCTAGCATATTTCCGGTTAGTTCTAATTACCTATTTCCTGTTTTCTTTCTTTTTCAGATTTTTTTCAATGTTTCACTTTTCAAAAAAAAATTGAAGATGGGTGCTTTAGAAAAAGGAAATTGGGAAAAAAATCTGAAAAAAAGAAAAACTTGAAATGGGTAATCAAATACTCACCTAGAGGTTCCCGAGGAAGCTCGAAATTCCCAATAGCAGCAATAGCACAAAGATAGGGCTGAAAGAAAAAAACCTGGCAATAAACAATATGAAAATTTGAAAGAGCACAGAAAACGTGAGAATGGAAACGAATGAAACGACAGAAAGAGCAAAGAAGCGTGGTTCGGATACTAGTGGAATATTGTGAAGGAGAAAAACTGAGGAAAAGGGGTGAGAGCAATAAAGAGGTGTTGAAAATCGTGAGGGTTACGAAAATGGAGCAGTAACCGTGGTTTGCCTTTCGTAAATCTATCCCAGTCCTCTTGGGCAACCTTATCGGCAAGAGTCCGTCCATTTAGGATTATATAAACATACATTATTTAATCTCCGGCTTCTCCTACATATCTTGCCACCTCGGCATGATCGTATAGTGTTTAAGTGTTTTTCTGCATTCGAGGTTTGTATGGTGGACAGATTTATTGTTTTGGCCTGAGCTTTTCGACGAGGATCGTCGTCTTCAGAGGCCTGGAAAGCAGTACAGGGCCGTAAAACAGCAGTAAAGCAGTCGTAATAATCGTGATTCAATCGTAATAATAATTTTTGTTTAGTGAAATGGTACAGGTAACCGAGTCGTAAGAACATCTTGATCCATTGACCATCAGCTCACCCCACTGCCATGAAGGGAGCAATTTTGCGCAACATGTTTCGAACAGCAACAGAAATGTGCACAGGCGAAGGTGAGCGCCAAGAATCAAGACGACTAGCCCCGCTCGTAGCTAGACTCTGTTTCATTCCAAGTGAACTCATGTTTTCGGTTGTCACAGCGCGGAGCGGTGGCTTTTTCGTCTAAACCTCCTTATCACTAGTTATATTTCATCGAGGCCATCCACTCCTCTGCTGGTGATATTCGAAATCAGCAGGTCACTAGGGATGTACCAGAACTTATAAATAAGGCCTCTTTCAGAGTTTTATCGCCGAGCGACGCGATGGGGTGATAATCATGAGCATCGATCGAGATCGCGTCGCCCGTCGATTAGCATTCAAAACATGATGTTGCGGCGATAAGCGATAGCACTCTAAAAGAGGCCTAACGGTTACGATGTGCTCCCACATCAGAATAAGATATCGCTGTGAATACCTTTTGTTTCTGACCAAGTCAGTGGTGCAATACACCGCACCATCGCACGAGTACACCTCGACAATGCTGTTGTCCTGGTAAACATACTCAATAACAACATCAGACGTCAGCTGGTGAGAAACAGATTATACGACGTGGAGTGTGTGCCGGAAAGCTGTGTTGTATGCCAACATGGTACAGCTGGAAACTGTTCAGAGGCAGGAGTAATCTACAAGATCGAATGTGAAACATGTCACGCCACTTATATTGGGTAGACAGGAAGAGTGCTTTGTTACACGCGAGAAGGAACATCTAGCCGGTAAAAGGCGTAGGGTCATAACAACAACTTTGGACATGCACAGAATTGACGATCACAGCGGTGACGATTTTGATGGCAGGTGCGCCATTTTGGCAGTTGAGACGGACATTTCAGCACGAAAGGCGTTGAAAGCTTTTCAGGATATACGCCAGGAACCCAAAAATGAACAGCCGTTTTGAGATTCTGTCCTTAACAAACGACCTCTTGCCGTTCATTCCGCATTGCGATGCGATCTCTACATTCGGCCAGCTAGCGGCGCGTGCGGGCGAGTGCCTACCACCTACTATCACATGGCACAATGCACGGCACCAGCCATTCGTTACTGGTCTCTCGTCAACAGCAGACGTAACGCTGCTTAACTGGTGGATAGATGTGTGAGTTGCTGGATCTGTTTGACTGAGCTTTCGCGTTACTGACTTGAGGGGCGTCGGAAACGCTAGAGCTGTGAACGTACTTGATGGTCTAGAGAACACATTACAACCTTGTACTGCTTTCCAGGCCCCTAAAGACGACGATCCTCGTCGAAACGCTCAGGCCAAAACAATAATTCTGTCCACCATATACAGCTCTAAGGCATGGAAATACTAAAACACTATACAAAACGTGTTTTTGGAATGTGAAAATGCCTGGGCTCCTACTGGGTGGCTTGTATGCTAGCGTAAAATGCTTTTCGACGCAATTTATGGTGTATTCCGCGCTCACAGTCATGATTCCATTCGCAAGAGATTTTCTGAAAAAATGGAGAACTGCTGTGATCATCCCCATTATCTATCTAATCTAAGAAATTGTTTCCAGCGTAGTCTTATCGAAGAAAATGAGCTATTTTACTAGGAGGTCCTATACCGTTAGTAATGAAAACTGACTAACTGACTGTGATTGGAGTCTAAACCTAGATCTCAAAAAGTTTTAAGCTTTAAAATGTTGGTGGGCTCCAAGATTTAAGGTCCTTTCTCTCTGCTCAAACATGGCCCAGGGTTGTTTTAAGGGGTGCCGGACAAGAATAGCGGTTTTTTGAAGACTGCAGCAGTTAACGCAAAGTACTGTGATAGCGATTTTCCCTTATATAACCCTCAGTAGTCGCCCAGAAAATCAGGCGAGTCTCAGCACACTCGAACAACCTCTTGGACTAAGTTTGTGGAAAGGGCATCGCCTTCAATCTTTGGGTTTCGCCAACTGCTTTGAGCGTTTTGATATATAAATCTTTGGGGTCGAAAAATAGTTTTTAGCCCAAGCAGCATAGACAGTTTTGGGCAGTTTTTATTCTGCACACATCGGACTACGCTATGATTTCCTTGTGAACTGAAAAACTTTAAATTTAAAAACTTTGATTTTGGTTATACTAAGCTTTCAACCCAACATCTTTCAAATATTAGGCCTTTAGTGGACCTCAATGAAAGATCAAAAATCACTAAATGGGCAAGGACATGGAAGTCAGCCGTACACACTGAGTGCTTCACACCGCTCCTGGTCGTGAGGCGCGACCCTCTTTCTAAAGTTTACACGACCGACCTCCTTCCTGAACAAAAAAAAAACACATTACCATTCTACTCAACACAAATTCGCTGAATCTCGTCATCCGAAATTGTCAAAAAACCTGTTTTTATTTTCAGGCGATCCCGCTATTCCTTTGTGATGTTCATTGAAGCAGCCTACTTGGTACGTTGAGAAGTAGAAAATTAAGCTATAGACTAAGAATAATGTAAAAATTGGAAAAACAAGGCTCAGTGTGGATTAAATTGATAGGTTACATGTGGTGATCGGGGTTAAATAAACCCCGATCACCAGAGCGAAAAGTTAGTATGACTGTTGTGCTAATTCGCTCTTCCAGCCGATGCGGCTGTGTGGTTCAGAACCATTTGGTTAAAGGCAGTGGTCGCGCTCAAATAGGCTCGTCTTCTTTTCCTCTCTAAACCCTTTTCTGGGTATAGAGTAGTAGAACCAATAAAAAAAATCGCGAAAAATTAGCTGTTCTGGGCCTAATTCGGAGCCTGAACTTTCTTGTCTTTTGATGGTGGACGAGTATACCCCACATCATCGGCATCGATGATCTCTTATACCGAGAACATCAGCTGGCTTGAAATTGAACTTCAATCAAAGAACTTTAGGATTTATGTCTACATCTAGTCAAAAACATTGGTTGAAGTGCATGCTTTCATTGTTCAACTGTTTTATTAGGTAAATTTGCAATTATTTCTTCCTCTAAGTGTCGATGATTTTTGAATGCTTGGCATGAGACTGTGATCTTTCTGTGCAAGTGTGCACGAACTGGAAATTTAGGGCCTTAATAACTCTAATTCTAGCCCGTTTTTCTCCTTCATAGTTTTTGAGCTGTTTTATATCTAAGCTGATTTTTGTAGTTTTTTTTTTTCGCTAAGGTTCGTATCGTGACCGCCGCCTTTAATTGGAAATGGTTCACTGCCCCACCAACCAGTGCAGTGGTCCAGAGGTAGATGACTCAGTATCCATGCAACGTGAGGAAAGTTCAACTATCGTGAAGGGGCAGTTTTCGTGCAGAACGTGAAAACGCTCCCTCTTCATAAATGATTGTCAGAGTTTAATGTCAACGAACAAATTGGGGCAGTGGGAAGATTTCACGATGCAGCGCATTCGAGCAATGTGTCGTGATTTTGCTACTCTTTCCAGATTTCATCTCAAAGCGTAGGTTACGCTTTGTAACTAACGACTTGGGCTGGAATTGCTCTTGAATTGGTCATTCCAATAACTTTTGATAAAACTCCGTTAGTCGAAGTTTTCTCGGATAAGTGTTCCTATGGTTGGTGATTCGTGCGCAGAACAACTAGGCACATACATGAATCGAAAGTGCATCATCTCCTTATGTGCGAGCAGGTTTCCAATTGCTCAATCTTGCACCCAGATCTGACGCTATTCATATAACATGGGAACTCCTTCTGGTCAAGGTGACCATTCCAGGCGAAATATAATACTCTGAAACTGTTTTTGAACGTAGAATGTGAGCGTTTTCTCCTCAGCCTCCTAGAATCACTGTAAAAAAAGTTATAGGCGTTTTTCTACCCATGATAAGGGTACCATTCAGGCATTTTTCAGAATGTTCAAAAAATTTGGATTCTGCTCAAAACTTTTATGCGAAGGTAACGTTGTCGATATTCTTGAGTCTACAGAAGTTTACGGTCGGTAAGATGTCATTTAGCTGGCTAAACTTGTTACCTCCAAAATCGAAAAAATTAATTCATGTTGACTACCTTGAACAACCCTAAGTGACAAGTTTTCAGGCGATTCTAAGACTGACTGAAGTACTGTACACGCACCGTGACCTCACAAAACTCCATAAACAGAGCTCAGATTTGTGTTGAGCACATCGTAGAATACCAGAAAACCAAAAGACGCATGTTTTTCCTCGAAATTGTGCTCAATGGGAAGCTTTGAACGAACTATCTTGGTGACTTCCGAAAATCGTAAAACGGACCTCATATCCGTGACTAGCACCCCACACAAGCTCAATGAAGAAGCTTTGCGGCAGATCTGGAATATTTATCCTCAACGCTCCCACAATCACCTGGCCCCGGATTAATCAATGCGTGTAGTTGGGTAGGGGTAAAGGCGTCGGTATGTTTGATGATTACCCCGTGAAGGCGAAAAGCCTTCTACCCAGGCAGCCTCGCAGCTGCCCCAGCCTATTAGCTGGGTAGGCCAAGGGCGCTGCCGGTTAGCGATCTTCCTCTTTCGCAGGGTAATCATCAAATGTGCCGACGCCCTTACCCCTAGCTAGCACTTCCACGTTAATGAATCTGGCCTATGTTTGATTCGATAAGAACACTGACCGACAACGGCAAAACAGTTGAAGAACGCCCATAACTTTGAAAGGCTACAAGCGATCCAGCTTCCCCATTGAGATTTAATGCTGGTATTAATCAATATTTGATCCTGGACTGGCCTAAACTTTGTTCAAAGCTGCCGTAGGCAGCTCCGGTGGGCATGGTTAGTTTCTTCATCCTGAAATAGTTCTAGAAATGTACACCCTATTTTGAATGTCCTATTTTGCTAATAATCTCTTTTTGTAAGTGGCACACGAAGTAATTATCACGAGTTCCAGAAGTTAGGTGGGAGCAGGGTAGTCAAAGAAGAGAACGCTCTGAGCGAATACGATGCAGGTTCACGTCCTCTTAGTGTCAAATTGTCTTGGGCACAACTCTGCTACCTTTGGTAGTTTTTGACCGCTTATCATGCCCATAACATGCCTAAAACATTCAATAAAACATAATGATTTTTGTTTTTGTTCAGGTCGTCTTCGTCATCATAGGATTGTCCACGTCGGCAAGCACAGGTTGTTCTGAATCTGAGAGCCCTCTCTCGAACAGCGGCTAGATTGCAAACGCCACGTTTTTGCGGTTGCCTTGCGTAGATCTCTTGCCAGTAGTTTACTACTGTCTTGTTCAGGTCCACAGCTAATACCATGCTCAAAGTTCAACTGCCCTTCTGGCACTTTCTGCCTCTTCAGATGTCAGCCTGACAACGTTACTCACACTCCGCCACCCAGCTATACAGGTTCACTGAGAAGAAGGTTTATGCGACATCAAAAAGTTTGGGTGAAAAGAGAAACCAATTTCAGATCGTCCTTACAGAGCCTGTCCAAACAAAGTTTGCCCATCTGGCACTGTATGCCAGCACGTGACATTCAATTGTGTGATGGCACCCTGCCCTACTCCACCACCGGAGTGTGTACGAGGTTGGCGTATGATTTCTTAGTGGTGAACGCATCAATCAGTCGCCTGACATCAAGCTGAGGCGCCCCACGAGCTCTCTGACACGCGTACAATCAGAGCTAATGTGTGGCTACTACTGCACCTCTTCTGATCCATTTTGTACCAATGCGCCTGCAAAAAAGCTATGGCTCACTCGACCTAATCGGCTGGCTTCCGCATGAAGCGGTCAGTCGTGTCATCGCCGAAATGTGTTGTCCCAGTCGTCAGCCGTGCTCGTTTGTCACAGCCTTCGTTTTAAAACAATCCATCCATTCATTGGTCGCTACTCCACCTTATGTGGAGTAAAATATCGCACCTGGGCCAGTAGCAATCCCCCAATGTGGTGACTCCAAAGAGGCAACCAACCTGAGGCCGGTGGCGCCTAGATGCCTCCTAAGGTTGCGACCTTAGAACGAGGGTCATTTTCGAAGAGTAGCCTTGAATGCAAAACTCTCAATAGTCGACGGATTTGAACCAGCACCGAACCAGACTACGAGACGGATACTCAACACAGCGCCTTAGACCGCTAAGCCACGTGTTCATGTGTCAGGCACTCTTTCTGTTTTCTTACATACACTCCCTCCACAGTTCTTCGCATTCATTGTAACTTTGATCAAACTAGCAGTAGTGAATATGGGTTTTGGGAGCATTCAAACGTGTCTATCCTTCAGATTTAATAAGCTTCAAACCTTGGATGATGGGATTTCGGAATTTTTCTCGGAAATCATCAAAGCGAGAGAATGTTAGATTCAAAAAACGACTTTGAAAATTTTTTGTTCGATGACCTCTTACCACTGAACCACGATACACAGTACTTTGTAGTATGGTTTTCGAGGAGCGAACCTCGTGATTTTCTCACAATAAACCGAAAAATTCAAAGGATTTTTTTGAATTATGAACTATTTTTCTCGTTAGTCTGTTTCACGCTCCCCAGTCAACATGGAAAGAAGCGAACTTGAAGCGAAAGAGGAAAACTATGTTTAGATAAAAGCCGCACTTAGATGAACTATTATGCAGCATTTAGTAACTAGTACACGCGGATCACGTAAATTTCATGCATTTTCTGAAAAACGAAACCGTTTTTCAGCCATATTTCTTAGATGGCTTTCTTAGCAAATCTGATTTTATTTGTGGTGAGCGAATATTGGAAAAAAAATTGAAAATGGTTGAATATGGCCACAGCAACTTTTAGGAATTGGAAGTTGAGCTTAGCATAGGACTAAACCACGTGAAATCTATAAAGGAGACGTATTCATGACAGCTATGTACAATTTGACGTTAATCTCCCAGTAATCTTCGCTAGGAATCATTTAAACATAAATGAAACCTTCGAGCGTTTCGCCTGTCATTCCTATCAGCTGGCAGCGGAGCTGGATGGCCGCCAGCCGGGGTGTCCAATTTTTCCTTGCCCACCTAGACAACGAGATAGGCCGCCGTGCTGGGTTGGGGTGATAAGTGGACAGCGGACTGGTCGGTTCGAAAGCGCTCCACTGCATTTTTTGGAGCGCACTTGGCTCAAAAAGTCATCACCATTGGACGTGCTCGACCCTATGACCGCCGTATCGACCCAGCTCCTCTTCGCTCCGCGCGCTATTTCTCTTTCCACTGCGGCGGTGAGCGAAGTCACCACCCGTTTCTTGCAGTCAGCCACCTCACAAAAGAACGCTCACTGCTCCCAGGTGGCTGACTGCAATGGTCATTAACTTGAGCGCCGCCTGTGCATTTCTATGCCGGCCCGTCCATATTGATAGCCGAGACGTGATTGACCCAGTCACCACGCAGTGACAGCCGGTAGCTGCCACCTTTCGGGGGATTGCTACTGGCCCAGAATTGCCTTTCAATGCAAGATGATTTCAAATCCTGCTTCACCACATCCGTCCAAAACTCTTGCATAGGTCTAGGCGGTATTTTGCTGACAGGACCCGAGAGCACCTTTGGAGCGTGACGAACAAGGCGATTTGGTGGTCTTCATGTATACCTAGAAACGCTCGAAGGTGTAAATTCATCTTCCACTGTCGCTCGAGAAAGAAGTACCTGCCCCGTGTCAAGCGTTGAGGTGACTCATCAATTTTGTTGCAGATATCTTTGCTATTGGCACATACGAGGCTAGAGATATTCTGACAAATGTCCAAACAGTTTGCTTCCCGTGCAAACCAGCCTTACCATCTACGACTGCGGCGCTGCTCACGTGTCCAATCCGTACATTGTAATAGCGCGAAGAGCGTTTAAGTGGGCGTGCAACTAGACTTTCTCCGCAATGGGGTTAGAACACAAACACTTGAACAGGGAATGGAATGCAGAGGTAGCTTTCGCACGTCGTTGCTGAATATCCGCTGCATAGCATCGTTCCTCAGCAAACAGCCCAAATAACAGAAATCATCTAAAAGTAGAATACGCTGTCTGTTCACACAAATCTACGTCGAAGGCCTTTTTGAGACCCTTATCCACAATGGAGATGGGACCTCTTACCTTGGTAATGGAGATAATCAATAATTGGCGTCCCGGTAGGTTCTCGTATGCACTACCCTCTTAGGTAGGGTTGGCGAGGGAACGATTTCTCAGTGGTACGCCAACTCCTTTTAAGGTGGCATCTAGAGTTCTGCGAGCTGCGAGTTGCGACAATGATATGGAATAAAGGACAGCTACGTAGCGTTGTAGCTGCCCTTCATTTCTTACCATTGTCGTAATTCGCAGATCGCAGTACTCTAGATGCCACCTAAGCCCCGCGCTGTTATCATCAAATGCGTCGACGCCCCAAGCCCCGCCACAACCCCTTCGTAACATTAGAGTACATGTATGCCGCCCCTTCTGTGAACGGTCGCAACTCCGCTGCACTCTACCCACATCTCCATTAATTTTTTTGAGACGATTATGAAATCCATCAACTGCGGCATACCTCCATTCGTGATTCACAACCCTCAGCAGTTTTGCATTGACATCAGAATAGCGCGACTCTTCTCTAAGTACTTAAATGCTGTGTTCACGATAAAAGTCGTTTTTTTTTCTGCTTTTCCGCCTATTTCGAAAACGGTCCCAGGCTAATTTCAATGATGTCCCTGGAATCGTACAAGACCTCCTGGAAACGGAGTTATGGCGCATTGTGGACGAGTTGTCCGAGGCTTGCAACTCCCGTTTTTTGCAGCCGATGTGTGCGAGTTGACCGGAGTAAAGAGAGACGTTGAGAATGAAGGGAAGAACGGGGCTTTTGATCGGAAACCATCGCTCATCTAGCCACGAATTCACGTCAATTGTTATAGGACGTGGGCGGAGTGGCCCAATGGGTTGGCTGGCCCACGAGTTTTGCACTTCCGTTCTTAATCTTCTTAGAGCAACCCAAAGTTTACATGTTAGCCAAAATGGGCTACGTTTTCTTTGTGAACACTGCTTTGGAGGGCAGCATACACGTTCGTAAACGTTTTTGAGATAACTACGGAAAAGAAATGGTATGGCCCGGATTACAACGCCTAAGCATTTTGAAGCGCCAACAAACGACCCACAATGCTGCTACACGACTAAGAAGTTGGCCCCGCCTCTGTATCTGCCCGCCTTCTGTATTTGCTGTTCTCCTCCATAACAGGGGTGCTGGGTCATTCTCACAGTCGGCGATGTATGCGGTTAACATGCTGTACTTACTAAACCATCCGCAAAATTCGCTGACGGTGGAAATGGTTCAGAAACCCTATTTGAAGGACGCAAATACAGGGGCGGCGAAATACAGGGGCGGGTCAAATTCTTACTCGTGTAGCCGCATTGTGGGTCGTTTTTGATCCTTCAAAATGCGATGGCGTTGTGTTCGGGGCCATACCAGTTTATTCCCGTGAATACCTTAGTCACGTTAACGAGCGCGTATGCTGCCTTCAAGTCGACAAGAGAACGTACTGATGGTGTTAGTGTCGAGCACGCAGGAGACGGTTCTGCTTCTCTACGCATAATGTAAACCACGAAGTCGAATAGAAAAGGTCTTGCAACAGGTCACTGTTCTGCTCACTCCTGTTTTCGCCGCGAGAGCTGCCGTAGATCCGGCAGGTTCACAAACGGCTGCTGTTGTTGCTCTGTTCATGTCCTCGATAAGTCGAACACACTTTTCCGAGACTCCATCAGCACGCAAGGCGAGCAATCAATCACAATGAGCAGAGTCGATTCTAAAGAAACCAAAGAACTCTAGAGAAGAAAGCAAGCTTAATGGCTTCAAGCATCGCTGACCGCAAATCATATATTCACATGTGCAGCTCTTGATGCCTTGCATGGCATCTTGGTGAACCCTATATCAGATATTTACTGTGTGTAACAGTAATTACTATTAAGCTCCCTCCTGTGACGGTGTTCTGTGTCCGCTAGGAACAACTTGCCTGCTCATTCCTCCTCCGTGTCCAGCTCAAGTCAAATGTCCACCTCCATACGCGGAATGCACACCCAGTAAGTTCGCTTGTGTACAACTTCCCAAGGATGTGAAAAACTTGAAAGATTTCAGTTTTGACGTGATTCAACTGCAGTTGTTCATTCTGGAACTTCAGCACACTAGTGTTAACACATCAGCAAGGTGTCAGTTGCTTCGATAACCTATCGCTCAATATCTTCAATCTTGCGAGCAAGCTTTCTAGAATCGAAAGAATCAGGCCGACTCTATTCAGAACGATTCCTATTTATTGCCTACATAGCAAGAGTTAAGAATAAAAGTTCCATTCTTCTGATGTTTCTTATGTACAATTATTGATCCAAAAAAAAAACTTGAAAAACTGGCACTTAGTGACATTTGCTGCTTGGTGAGGAGAACTAGTCCCGTAATGAACCAAATTCAGGTGATCTCAGAAGAGTGACTCTTCAAATAATCTGAAAACAATCAGGCAGATCTTCGGATAACCATTTTCCAAAGTTTTGTGCCAACCCTATCCGAAAAATTAGTTCTATGCCTGTCTGAATCAAGCAAACATCAGACTAGGATGAACCTGGAGTCTGAAATCCTTCAGATCTCTGAAGCATATGCTGCCAACGTATGCTGGCATTCTACCCCTCGTTGTCGACAGCCTGTTCGGCAAACGGAGAAAAACTTTGGAGTGCCACCCTACTTACCGGTGTTTGGTATGATCCTTGTCACGGCCGGCAGCAAGGAGGCTTCCCTCGCGATGGGCCATGGAGATGATTCCTTTAGCGTCCAAAATTTACGTCCAGAAATTGGCGCAGGGTCGCCTTCTCAGGCTGGCCTCAATCGGCCAACTGCCCCCTCAGCGAGACTGATCGCCTTATATACCCGCCATCATCGTACAAGAGGATGCTGCAATGTTCATTCGAGTTTCAGAAAAATCAATGGAGGAGAGTGTTAGCAGACACTAGGAGAGATGGGCTGGCAATATCACGAGTGCTAGGGTAAACAAAGGATCAGTATTCTAGCACAAACAGGAGGAGCTCCTGCTAGTTGGCAGGAGCTCTTACTGCTTGTGCTGATATATGTACGAAGCCTTTGTTTACCCCTCCTGTCGATGTCACGCGTGCCTCGATAAACAAAAGGTTAGTGTTACAGCACAAGCAGCAGGAGCTACTGCTCGTTTACAGCAGCTCCCTCTGATCCTTTTGTGCAGGAGTACTAATGCTAAATTGCTGACGTACTACCCCTCGACTGTCTGACTTATTGTAGGTTGCAATGCACTTTCTGGTCACTCCGTGCAATCGTGATGATCGAGTGCGTTTTTGTACCGAAAATGAGTGGTGAAAGGAAATTTCAGGCTTTTCGGGGCAGTTCACTTTTGTTGAGGGTTATGCACACATGAAACCTTGTATTTTGAAAATGTTAGCTATTTTTGTTACCAAATTAAGGCTTTCTTGCAGCTGAGAAGGTTGAAGGAATTTGGAAATTAGGTCGGTGACATATATGCTAACCATCATGGCCTTTACTTCATACTCTCGTTTTCATCGAATGAAGTCTGCGAAGATCTTTTAAAGGTAGCAGACGCGCACGAAACCATTGTTGAGATAACTACGCTACTGGATACGTATGGCCCCAAGTAAGAGGTTCGCACCGTTGAAGGCGTCAAAAAGGTCGAAAAGTTTCGTTAACCCCGCACATGAGCTTCGACAACCGCGCCCCCCAAATACAAACTCGTTCAGGTTAATCGCTTGAATACGGCCACTTTGGCTAGTTTTCGATGCTTCCAAACGGGTGATGGCGGTAAGGTATTGCTGTCCCAACCGTTTTTTCGTCATAAGATTTTTTTCATGGAACATTGCTCGACACCACTTCAGATCATCTGAAGAAGGTAAGCTCATCTGAATTGATACTTTATTACGGGTCATAGTTCCGTATGAACGCACAGAAACTCTATATAAATATGGTCTTAACAGCTCAAGTAATTACAAATTTCACAATCAGTCGAAAATCTCACATTCGGATATTGAGCTCTTTTTACCGCCCTCAAAGGTACAGTCCATCCTCGCAATCTATTCTTAGATTTTTTAGTTGTCTCGGGAGATTTCAGCGCTGATCTTAATGGTGCCCCCGGAGTCGCAGAGAACTCACTACGAATGGAATTATGGCCCACAAAAATGGGAGAAAAAATCCATTTGGGGTCCAGTCGTTTACCAGGTCAAAGAAAATTGTGGGGGTCGTGGCCCATTTGTCCTTTCCTGGGGATGTGGCCAATCTTTGTTTCTTTTGATTTGGGCGGATTGAGATTTCGACTTGGCAGGGTTGCTATAGACGGAGGCCAGACTACAGTATCAAAAATTACCCATGAGGCTGGACTTTGCCTTCAACAATATTCTAAGAATGCATCTTGCAACCCGAGAGGAACAGAAACACGAAGCACAACATTCAAGAAAATTCCCATATTACAAATCTTTGGTAGATCGGTTTCTATGCAGGACTTTTAATTGACCTCGGCATGATGAAACAGTCTTGAATTTGCTGTTGAAGCACGGACTCGAGGTTGGCAGATTGCCTTACGTTCGGCTACGTATACGTATTGCCGTTCCGTCTTCAAAGCCTTGAAGAAGCAAATCAGAAATGCACTTATCCGGCAATGTCGAGTAAACTCAACCTAATTCAGAAAACTCTATTTGAATGGCGTAGGCAGAAAAGTAAAGAGACTAGGAAATATCCAAAGAAAGCTTGCTGGGTGAGTCACGCCATAGAATCGTTGTTTAAAGCGGAACGATGTCGCTACATCTCGACCTTAAAATGCGACTCTGAACTAGGACTCAATTTCTCCGGCTATACATAAGCATTACCCTTACGATAAATTTTTCAATCCTTAGCCCGGATCTGAATCTCCAAGATCTTTCTTGCTGTTGTGTTGGTATTCAATTCAATTGAGACGTACGCAAACCGTGATTCTCTCATTTGGACAACAATTCCATATTCTATCAGCGGCAATGGCCTACCGTTGGGGTTTTGTTTTGAGTCGGATTACCTATATCCACTGGTGCTATTACATGTCAATTCAGAAACATTCAGTTCAGATGCGCCATACTCAATCATGAAAAGTGAGGCATTTTGATTTCAACCTAACCTGTAGGAGCCGTTCCCGAATTATGACAGTGAAAACCGTGTTGAAATCAATAACTGTGTATGAAGGACATTTACTGTCTGACTACTTCTCGAAGCAGTGTTTGCAGACATTGCGTCAACACTAAGCCATTGTGGGCTATGTGGAAACAGATGGGATAGCGTAAGGGGGATATGACAAAGACCAAGTGCAGACCACATGTGTCGGAGAGTGCGTCCCTGATCCGCTACCATTTTCCCACTTCAAATAGAAATTGTTTTGAAGAATGTCACATCACCATATGCACGTTTACAAGCGATGAGCGATTGCTCACCCCTGACAAGCCACCTAGTTCGATAGACCGACTCTTAAACGACTGTCTGTCATAGGAGGCTTCTTTGGTGGAAAGGACTATGAGGTGAGGAGCTGACAGCAAAAGAGAGTGTCATAGCTGATGCCATTGCATAGTGCGTCCCTCCGCGTCCTGTGATCTCCATAGATTGGTGGTTTTGGTATTCGAGGTTCTGTAGCTAGAAGCCAAGTCAGTAATGATTTTTCCTGCAACAGAGTGCTCCACAAATTTAGATCCCTATTGAAAGGAGGCGTTTTAGCTATGACACCAGGTGCGTTTAGGACTTTCATCAGTTGCCAAAGAGTTGTTCAGGAATCTTAACTTTGAAACGTATCCTATTCTTTCTGTCATAAGTGGTTTAAATTTTTTATTTTTACCTTGTAGTTTTTGAAACTGCTATCAGAACTTGATTTCGTTGTGCTTCCTTTATCTATGTATCACAACACGTGTGACCATATTGTCTATGTCCATGAAATAAATAAAATAAATAATCTAGTGGGTCTTTCCAGTCATTCAGGAAAACTGAGAAGGCCGTGTACTTTGGTACATAGATGCTTTGATGACTATCAGGAATGACTTTGTAGCTACTCAGATGGCTATTGGCTAATCTCCCTCATTTTGAGCCGGTCGAAGTGAGGCTTATCGGCTCATCATGTCGAAATCCCCTTATCGCTGTTATATTTTGTCATGACCGACCGCTCCGCTCCTTGCTCCGCCCGGACTCATCCGAGCAAGCTAGGATTTACCTAATGAAATTTTTTCATAGGCCCTTGCAAACAATGAACTGTAGAATGAACAAAAATTTTATTGAAATCGATCTGTCCCAAAGCCTCATGGTGTTACAAAAATGTATTTTGAAAGTGTTAAACTAGCCTCCAAAAATCCAAACTACTGCATTGATCTGTTTTTTCCCAGGTCTGGCGAAAGTGCTAAGCACCAAAAGCTAACCAACAACTTTTGCAGTCGCTTGGATTTTTGGAGTCTCATTTTGAACACTTTCGCAATATCACAAGGTTGCTGAGTTGAATAGAAAGTTGAGTTTTTTTTTTAAATTTCATTTTCGATGTTATCGTAATTTCATTGAAGGCCTATGAGACATAATTATAGCATATCGTCAATCACTGGATGAGGGATAGCCGCGACGCTGACTTGACGGGAAAGTTGCGGGGGGGAACGAACTGGGGATGACCATTTATTGAATGATTTTGCGCCCGATTCTTGAGCGATAGACGGACTCTCTGACGAGTAGTTTGAAACTTCATCCGTATCTGAAACCTTATTTCTATAAACCTTTCTCTCGAAACGTAATGAGCTTCGGGGCATAAAATGATTTTTGGAAAAGGTGGCGAACGGAAGCCCAAGAAATTTTCAAATTCTACGAAATTAGCCGCCACGTAGTCGCCTTCAGCGATTCTTCCTACTTACCTTATGCGTGTGAGGAGAATTGCTCAAATAGGGCCGGCTCTGTCAAATTCTGGGTGCCCACATTTTCGTTATTTTCCGCGTTCATTGAAGAAATTCCGGCGGGAAACTTCGTTGTCAAGTGCGGTTGAAGATTTTTTCATCAAATTCTGTATTTTCATTGATTTTCAAGAAAATCGATAGTTGAACGATTTTCTCGATTTTCGAAAAGGGTTGTTTCAATAAGCAAAGATCGATAGGAAAGCATCAGGGGCACACATGCTCCAAGTTTGACACCTTCACGATGTCTGGGAAACGAAAAACGTGAGACAAATCCGGCTTGTCTTGAAAGTGACCTTGCCAAAAAATGTATTTCTGCTTTTAGCCTTCCAGCTCTATCAACAGAGGGTACAATGGCATCAGCTATGATACGTTGTCAAGCATACACCCTCTGCTTCAAAATGACCACATTGGACTAGTTCTCCACGGTCACGTGCAGGGAGTAGGATTATTTACCGAAGCCAAAGTCTGGGAACTTTTATGGTTTCGCTCAGCACACGTTTCAAAAACCATTTTGCGCTACGAAGCGTCGGTCATTTCGGGAGAGAAAAGAGAAGAACAGACTATCAATGAGAAGAGGTGAATATCGACGCGTTTATGGAGGCGCGGTAAAATCAGAAAGTTTTTCAACATATTTAAAAATACACCCTGTATATCTCCAGACATAAAACGAATGAAGAAGACCAGAAAGAGAAGATTTTGATGACAAAATAGCTTCTGTCGCTCACTATGTCTGTAGCGTTCACAATCGAAAACTAAACTGACCGTAACGGAAATAACCCTGTACTGTGCTTCTCTGGGCCAAATTCCGGTCCGCAATTGCGTCTCGACACGCTTTGCGGCCGCGCGCCTAAGAGTCGGAAGAGTTTCCAGCGCCGCAGCCGCCGATCTGTTGACTCTAGGTGGGTTTTAGAAACTGGAAACTGAACAACATAGGAGAAAACTGTATGAAAAAGCTATATCGAGTCGGCTTTGGGGCTGGAAACTCGGCTGACTCGAGCGCGTGCGGCCGAAAAGCGTGTCGGCACGCAATTGCGGACCGGAATTAGGCTCAGAGAAGCACAGTACATTTATTTCGGAAGACATAAAATCATTTCTGACTAACTCCAAAAACTTGGTGGATATTTCTGACTAGGGCGACTCACGCACGGCATATTGGGAATCGCCAGTATTTTATGGACAAAGCAACACTATCGTCAATCACTAGATGGGGAGGGGTGGGGAGAAGCCGCAACGCTGCGTGTTAAAAATAGCGTGTGCGAAAATGTGGATGGCTATTAGTCGAATGATTTCATGCCCGATTTCATGCCTGATTTCCTACTTGAGAGACACTGACGATATTATGTTTTCCTTCCACATTATGTCTGTGATTAATGCAGTGAATTCACGGGAGCTAGAGGGCACATATTCTTTGAACGTAAAGTGCAGCTGTTCTTTCCGGAACACCTGTTTGCCTACAGACCGTCCCCAGTATACTTTATTTGGCGAGAAAAAATGCTCAAACAGGTCTGATGACATAGGTAGGCATGACGAAAGTCACGTTCACATGTGAGCAAGTGAACGCGAAAGCGAATTATCCCTCACCCGCCCACTTCACTAACTTTAAATGGAGGTTCTAAAATGGATGTGCGACTCAGCACCAAACAATTCTTCTTTGTTCTTGTGAGTTGTAGTCCAAATATAGAAATACCATAGAATTGCAGCAGGTTTGTAGGTCGAGTATACACTCACAACGGCGTGGCTATCCAGCTAAGAGCAGCACCGCAGTGAGGAGTCTCATCGCTGCGACGTGAGTGTGTACTAGACCTGCAAGCCATCTGTGCGAATCTAGCATATCTATCGTGAAATCATTGGAGAAGAGCAGTCAGGAAGCAGTCACCCTTGAACAATAATGTCGAGGAAGCATAATTCCATAGCCCGTCATGAAATCCGCGGCGAGTTCGGTCTTTTATATAAAGAGTGCCTGCGTTTTCTGCTTACGTCTTTCGGGGCGTCAGCCCAAGCTCCTGTCAAGACCGTGTGGGGTCGCTCTATCCTTTACGCCATTCTATTACTTCCTTCGCGTTGTCAAGTGCTGCGTTGTGGAGTCTCTGTTCTTCTCAGCATTACTGTCCTCGCTTGTGCTACTGGTGACAAACAGCACGAATTTTTTTCGGATGGGTCAATGGTCAATGTGATTGGTAATCGGCTTCATTGTAATACGCTGCTTTTCGGTGTTCTACGGCGGATACGAGATAGACGAAATTGCAAAGCGTCATGAGCTGAAACTTGAATTGAGGCTTCCTATTACTAGAAGCAAATTATATTGTTTACAAATCAGAGGCCCAGGCACTGTACAGCCCACAAGTCAGTGTGAGGAAACTGATTGTCTGTCAACTGGCTAAGAGACACCTTTGCGGCGGTGCAAGCCATGCTTAAAACTGGCGGCTAAGGCGTGTATATTCACCCATGATGGCTTGTCTTAGCTCACTTTTTTTCTTGCTTTCGTCATTCACAGTAAGCGGAGCGTGCTCTGCCTATACCTCCGAGCACCCAACGTCGATTCTTCCATGGCTGCCCTCTAACACCGAATCCACTCACAATCAGTCACCCACCCAGGTAGCGTGGGCGGTTGGGAGAAGTTATGCCGGGAGTGTGCGAAGTACAGAGCGTTGGTGTTGGTGTGCGAAAAATATTTCGTGGAAACAGATTTTGACGGCACTCCAGCTAAGTTGACTTTTTTTCAGATAGGTATACTGAACTCTTTCAACTAAGTTTGGCGGAAATGGTTCAAATCATCTCAGTGGGTTTTCCTTTTAAATCTTGCATAACTGTGGGCATAGCAGCTGTATTGGTATCTGCTTGACACCTCGAGACGACCGCTCTAAAAGAGAAGCTGTGAGCTTGATGTTTGCTGGTGTCATAAACTACATGAACTATTATAAAACTCGCTGTGTTACTTTTTTCCTTTTGAGTGAATACATTTTAATGGAATATTACTGTCGAAGGTCAATAACACTGAAACACAAATATTAACGGCAATGGGAGATTGGACGAAATCCCTTGATCGAAAAAATCAATGTTCACATTATTTACTTTGGTTTTACGAAAGCGTTTGACAAAGTCCCTTTTGAGGTGCTAATTTCTAAACTTTTTTTCATTTGGCATACATCCTAGAATAGTGAAATGAATACAAGACTTCATAACTGGAAGGCCATTCCGAGTAAAGATTAATGAATCGTTTTCGCAAACATACCCAGTTACTAGTGGTGTGCCACAGGGTGGTGTCCTTTCATCTATTCTTTTTAATTTGTACACTTCTGACATCCCAAGCCTAACTAATCAATGCAGTGTTTCCTGTGAAATGTTTGCTGATGATATCAAGGTTTATAAAAATATCGAAAACAGTAGCGACTGTCTTGCTCTTCAATTGGCAATTGATTCAATTGCTAATTGGTCAGCCAGGTGGAAGCTCCCACTGTCAGCTAACAAGACCAAGGTGCTCCATCTTGGAGATTCCATTGATAGATGCATTTACAATCTTGGAGAGCTTGGGCTTGATAGCACAGACACATTGAGAGATTTAGGCTTCATACTGGACAAGCATCTCACTTTCAATGAGCATTGTGAAACAATTGCAAGTAGAGCAGATAGTCTTTATCCACAAATTCATCGCAACACCTTATTATAGCTTACAAATCATATATTCGTCTACTACTGGAATATGACACTTCAGTGTTGAACCCAAATTCTGAACGCAGCATTCAGAGACTGGAGTCAGTTCAAAACAGTTTTACTAGAAAGTTCTGGTTGCGTTTACATGGATATGATACTCCTTCGGTTACTCCTTTGACTTTTGTCCGTAACAGAATATACAAAGGCACAGGACACCCAGAAAATTATTCTTCAGGTTTTATCCCAATCTTGGAGAGGGCCACACTCTGATCACAATGGTATTTCTGAAATCGTCCAAGACCTCCTACGAACGGAGATATGGCTCCTTGAAGATGCCTGTATTTTGCGGGTGGAAAATTCGTGGACGAGTTGTCTCAGGCCTGTATTCTCTTCATTCGCAGTCGCGGCACGAGAGCAAAATAATATGAGGAGATAGATAGGAAAGAGAGCGAAGAACGACGAATCGGTTGAAATCATCCATCCATCTATCCGCTATTGAGATCGAAAGTCAGGAAGGGGGCCGGTCCTGTGGTGGTGGCTGGAGGGGGTCGGGCCCGTGGTGGTCGCTTATATCTCGTTTATCTGGAGGAATTGAGATCTCGCATTTGGCACGTGTTATACAGTGGGGGTCTTCTACACATTTACACGAAAATCTCAAAATTCATATCTGAGGGTGTTCTGTGCCTTTAAGCTATCGGCTTTACAATACCGCAGAAGGAAATATGATGTCATAATGATCTACAAAATAATCTCCGGTAAAATACACAATTGTGCCAACAAATTTTATACATTAGCCCCGTTCAGCACCAGAGGGAATTAGTTCAAATTGAATTTTTCGAGGGCAAAACGTTGCTCGAGAGCTTCATTCTTCACACAGAGAGTAGGCTCTGAATATTTGAAACTTTCCAAGAAGTACGCTATACCAGCGTTCTTTTTTCAGAATAAAAATCTGATTGAAAAGTACTTACATGGATTAGAGGCTGCTTAGTTTTGCCACAGATATAGTCATTGTCTGGTACTGTACTATCTGCTTTTCCCGACATTTCCATTTTGTTCTTGGCTCATGTTTATCTTATTCCTTGTGTTTTCTGAGTTACACGTGGAATTCCAAGAGACAATAAATAAATAAATAAATAAATAAATAAATAAATAAATAAATAAATAAATAAATAAATAAATAAATAAATAAATAAATGAATAAATAAATAAATAATCAAATAAAGTTCGTCTCGACATTGCCTTCAGACGAACTCTATTGGAACAGCCTTCAAGGGTCTCTTCAGTGAAGAAGAAGACTGTTTCATCAGCGTGAAACTTGCTGCATAAGCAAGGTGCTGATAACGTAAGAGTAAGATTCTTAGTGAGCGTAATATTTACTTGTCTCGTATGGCAATGCTACTCGCACGATAAGGTTAGTTATTTGCCGCATTAGAGAGAGTTAGCTGAAGATCTCACGCAGCACACTCAATTCCCAGAAGTTACTTGAAAAACTTCTGGAACGGTGCGCTGCTCAGCGTATAATCGACTGCGATCGCGGTTCACTCATAGCCGAGAAGGAAAACGAAATCGATGGCTTATCATTTGCAGCAAGTACTTGAACATAGATTAGTATAACTGCAACATACACGCTCACAAAAACGACCGATGTAACAACATAAATAGGCCCGCACGGCCCCCACCATGTCGCCAGCGACGTTTGAAGGGCTAAAAAGCATTCAGGATGACAGTATTCGAGCATTCCCGCCCCCCCCCCCCCTCCCCCCCCTCGCCTGTATTTTCCCAACCCTTTGAGTAACACAATGGAAATTGATTCTTGAAGAAGCATGTGATAATTCAGATTGATAGATTTTAACATGTCTAAATGCCGATTAATTCTCGCCTATTTCCAAGAATGCCTCTCTTCTCTGATTGGTTTTTGAAATGGAGGATTTTATCGGCAAACAGACAAGTTATATTCAGGTGAATCGAGTTGTTTCTCTCGTGCACTCTATTTTGATAGTGCTCTCGCTCTGAATTGTCACGCGTATTTCCAAGTTTCAAATTCATTCTGTTACTCGGAGAGGTGGGAAAATACGGGCGTGCCTGACAGGATTGCTCAAATGTTGTTAAATATTGTCATCCTGAACGGTTTTCAACGCTTCAAACTTCGTTGACGACATGGTACATAGGTGCCATGCGAGCCTATTCATGCTTATTTCTTGACCATAATTGTGGGCTTATGCTGCCTTTAAGGTTTCTATGTATGTGTTATGCGAAATGTTTTGATAACAACACCAGTATTCTCTCAATTTCGTCAATATTGCAACGGTTCGCGCACCAATGCGTCTTTTATATTTGAATGCAGCATAAGCTACCGCTCGACCTTTTTGCTACCATTTCCACAACGGATATTTCTTTCAATGCGTTTAGGCCATCAGCCTTCTCAGTTGAAATTGTTGTCGCTATAAACACTTGTGCAAAACTACGGCGTTCTCTTTGGTTTCTTTTCTTTTCGAACATTGTTTTGTCTTTAAACAGCAGAATTTTATGGTTTGAACGCGTCGTTCACGGCGTATTTGTATAAATAAAGAAATAAAAATTCGTGCGGACCAACAGTTTTCGCTAAGGCATAGAAGCAAACGAAAATTCGGTCCAACAGTTTGTGAAATCTACATTTATGCGTGCATGATTATATTTTCAGGTCCTATTTCTATGTGCAGTTGCTGCCGAGCCTGATCCTGGTGGGTTTCTGGAAACTTATAAACAAATATCGATTCACAAAAATGAGAAAAACCGAAAAGTTCTGAAACTCCGTACTCAAGTGCCTCTGCGAACTACTTCGAAATCGGATTTGCCTAAAGCTTCGAAGTTGTTGGAAGTATCCTCCCCCTTTATTAGCTTCTGGTGTACAAAATGTGGAAATCAAGGTTTGGCAGACTTGGCAAAAAAGCTTCCGATTCATGTGACTTTTTTGAATGAAGATTCCTTTGAATTCTGGAAAAGCTCTCATATCACAGATCAGATTGCAACCTAAATATAGTTGGGTCCGTGACTTGTTTCCTCAACAAAACATTTACATCGCACCCGCGGCTGGCGCGGGCGGTTTAAATCTCACCTGCAGCTGGCGGTATGGTAAGCTGGGGCCGGATTCATCAACGAAATTTAGCGCTGGTAGCCTGGGTAAGGGTAGCTTTCTACCGGAATTCGCGCGAATGACGCGATTCACGAAACTTCCTACCCACGGTAGCAGCCTACCAAGCCTACCCTGCGCGAATCTCGGGTAGGGTCCTACCAGCGGCATACTACCCAGCGAGATTTCGCGCTCTGATTACTTTGAGACACCGAACTTTGTTAAAAACAACAAGGAATTTTTTAATCCGCAAAATTTATTTTGCTTTTCTTTTACCGGTAGGGTAAGATAGATGAAGAAATGCGTTCTTGAATGTCATACTAAATTTTGCAAAAAGAGCTCATTTCGGCGAAAAAGAGAGGGCGGCGAAGGATTGATGATGACGAGATTAAGAGAAAAATACAGATTGAAAACATCATAAAAAAACAGCCGTTATCCACTCCCGGTTTTTTTTCTGACCTAAACATTATGCGCAAACTAGGTGAATATAAGGTATAAATCGTTTGCATAAGTACTATGGCAAATCAATGATTACACATTTGGGCTCAAGCTTTTCTGTTACGGTTGACTTTTTGTTTCTTTTGTTTCTATTATTAACATTTTCTAGGTAAAAATATCGCCTTGGGTACTTTTATGGGACGCCGCAATCCAGCTAAACATCGCGTGAATCCTGAAGAGACTTTGCGTTCCTCATTGGAGGTTGGCGCAGGCTCGGTGCACCTATTTTATAGCATAGGGCACCGAGTTTGCGCCAACCTGCAACAGTGAACGCAGAGTCTGTTCCGGATAAATGCCGATGTTATGTAGACATGAGACGCGAAATCATTTGAGCGTCCCAAAAAAATCCCCGATTTATATACACATCATCCTCATTCTCAATATTCAAACTACATATGTCACAGATTAAAGAACATATTAATAAAATCTACCGAAAAAAAAACGAAAACCATTGTCGCGTTTCCCATACCGCTGAATTCTTCACGTGATTTGAACTTAGATATACTTTATTCATGGTTTTTTTGCTTTTTTCTGCTCTGGGTTTTGTGAGTTCCCAAATGCTCAAGCTTTTGGAAAGCGATTATGTGCGATGTGCAGTAGCCGTCGTTGTTAAACACGGCGGTGTCGCCACACACATAACGCTTTTAGACGTGACTGCTTGGTAGCGCTACCCGCGGTAGCATAGTGCGCGTGAATCACAATGTGATGGTTAGGGTAGCAATATACCGTGGGTAGAGCTACCACTGGATAGGGCTACCAGCACTGCCGCGTTGATTAATCCGGCCCCTGATTAGCTGCAATGTTCTCTCGGCCTGAATCGATTAGCGGGCCGGCTCACGCGACCGCCCCCGCCAGCCGCGGGTTAGATTTAAAAGTTTTTTCTCGGAGAAGCAAGCCAAGGACCTCACCATATTTGACTTCAGGAGTTATCAAAATGGCGTTGTTTTCGAAGGAAACAGTTTCTGCAATCGTTTTCAAAAACGTCGCGCGCGGCTAAGGGCGGTGAAACTTTGAGCAGTATTTGTACGAGTAATGAAGGAGCAATCTGTATGCTTTCTTCGTCAATGAGGTTAAGGTGAGGGGTCTCGAGGTCTGAGATGGTTGAGGTTTTGAAATCCCTCATAAAACACGCTTGAGAACTACCTGAAAAGTCGGAGTTTCGTTGCGAAAACACCAGACCCTTAAAAGAAGGATTGCGGAATTTTTACCAACATATACCTCGAGTTTTCTTCGTCATGCGGTCGTGAGCGGTCGACTTCCAGCAGCTCCTCCATCCCTACTAACACACCGCCACTCAAGAAGAACGGACAAGAGAAGACCCGACCCACTCCGCAGTTGGCAAGCGTGGGTCTGTACGCCTGTCTTGTCTGCTGACTTTCCAGGAACTCTCTTTGGAAAGAAGGTGAAAGATGCGCCAGAAAGAAAAAGGCAGACGTCACTGCTAGAAAGCGAGAGACGATGTTAGTTGGATTCTATTGATGGAGGGCAACGCCAAGAAGAAAGCAGAATTCTTCGCAAGAAAACACTATTTTTGCGTGCCGTTGCGATTGAGAATAATGACTTACTTACTTGACTTAATCGGTTCGCTTTCGCCTGACGCGGTCATTTCTCATCTTCACCGAGGTGTGCCGTCCTAGTAGTCAGCCGTGTCCATTTTTCACGGTCTTCAGCCACAATTTGAACACATTCCATCCAGCTGTCACTATTCCATTTCCTGCGAAACGATACATCGCGCCTGAACTGTCTTTTGAGGTCGAGTGTCTTCAAATCCTCTTTAACCACATCCGTCCAAAACTTTCGCCTACGACCAGGTGGCCGTTTCCAGACAGGATTTGGAAGCATTCTTAAAGCGTATTGTACGAGACTTCTTAGTATATGCCCGAGCAGTCGAAGTCGACTTTCCATAGCTGCTTGAGATGGTGTTGAGAATAATAATAAATAAATAAGTAAATACATAAATATACCTTGAGATACTCTCACCTGCACCTAATATATAAAGAAAGCATAGAGATTGCTCCCCCATTACTAGTAAAAAATAGTGCTCAAAGTTTCGCCGCACTTCGCCGCGCGCGACGTTCTTGAAAAACGATTTCAAAAATTATTTCCTTCACAAAGAAAACGATTTTAGGTAAGTTCGGCCCGCAAACCACATAATTATGTACCGATTTGATCTGTGAACATGATAGCGCTTTCAGAATTCGAAAAAACCTTTATTGAAAAAAGTTACAGGCATCGGACATTTCTTGCCAGATTTACTAGATGCTCCCCACTTATACAAAACTTGCCGCGGGTGGTGTATATTGAACCGCTAGAGATGGTCTTCACGCTGAGCATGATTAGGGCTTTAGAAACGAATCCATTCTTTCATGAAAATCGTTTTCGTCAGATTTTCAGCATTTCTCTGAGTATTACGCTTTATAGCTGCAGTGAGCACTTGCGAAGGTGTTAAGTGCAGTGATGGATTCGGCTGCACGAAGGTTCTGTATAACTGTGAGATTGAGAAAACTGAATCTTTCGAAGGGATAACCAACGTCTGCACAGCTGCACCAGAATGTGTTCGGAACGGTAAGGACTGCTACTAGTCTCAAATCGTTGTTTATTCAGAACTGTTATTATCATGCTTTTTCTTCATGTATTTTTTGTTCACGAAAATGATAACAATCAAAGTTTTCTAGAGCTCCTGAGACGGCTCTCCGAATATCACCAACAAATATGCTACCCAGAGAAGGGCTGCTTTGATGTTCCATGTTACGCTGAAGATGTTGACGGTGCTCTAAAAATAGGCTGCAAGATCAGTAAGAAAGATTGTTTGCGAAGGCAGTGTTGCATTCTAACCAGGAGAGAAGTATAGTCTTCCGGGCCGGGTCATGCAACCCGTTTATCAGAACTTTTCCTTCTTGCGGCACCCCTCCACCGTGGCGGAGGTTTCAGTCATTGCTAGGGCGACCCCCTCCTTAGCAATTTCAAGGGCTGCACTGGATTTGCTCTAGATCCTTTGCTTTGAGCTTGTCCAGGCCTATCTATCAACCGGTGCTACCTGAACCCTCTCGAAAATTGCACATTTCCGGATAGCGATAAATGATTTTCGGGACCTTCCATTGTCATTGGCATTGCCCTGAGAGACCGTAACTTGGTCATCCGGCAAAAAAAACTTTTTTTATATAAAGAAAAAAGCAAATCCACCCAGATAGAGACAGAATGGGTAAGAATCACCCGTTTTTCCAAACGGCTTTCTCAGAATTAGTTCTCACTTTCTAAAAGAGGGAGTCGGCAAAGTGCGCACGTGTTGAATGATTTTGGAAAACCTCTGAATCTGGATAAAAAAAGGTTTTCTGCATGAAAATAGGAGAGGGAGATGAATTCAGAGAAAAAAATCTTTGAGGAACATCATGTATAGCATTTTTAATAACTCTCCAGTTGCAGCTCTCACCTGATCGCCGTCTTCTGCAAGTGAAAACTAAGTATGAGAAGTCTCAGTCACCGACAGGTCAAATTTTCTTTTTCTCACTCAGGGTGGGCGACTTTTCGTCTTTCCATTCGATAGTGGGTCTATTTTCGCGACAAGCAAAACCATATTATTTTGCCTATTTGGCATCTGCCATTTTCGCGAGCCTTTGGGTCGCCACCGCTTCGGGTTTCAGGTCCGAATAATTCACAGTTATGTAAAAAAATAAGTCTAATGTTATTAGGTTTTCTGTGATAGCCTGAAGTTGGGCTACGACTCCCCACTTTAGAAAATTTCGCTTCAAAGAAATTACTTGCGGGAGTCGGTGGGCACGTGTTTTCCACCATAATACCTGAAGATTCGTCAAAAAATTGAGGAAAATGTGTTGCTTCAAAAAATGTTTCTAAAGATTTTATGCATCATAAACGGTACGATATTTCCAGATCCTTCTGAAATTCCACAGACTAAAAATGGTTATGGATACCCGTCCGATAATGGTGAGGCTTTCTTATATATAAGCTAAAACACACTTGTCACTTCACCCCTAGTTTAGCCTAGCTGCTCTTTTGAATTTGCGGGTAAAAGTGCATCCACGAGTACGTACTGTCTTTCTCGAAGCCGAACGCCGGTCCCCATTTGCCAACACCGGCTTTAGCATCACGCAATTAGGATAACAATCCTGCAGGGACCACTTGGTCCCGGCACGATTCGCTTTTCTTCCAGCACGATTTTCATCGTATCGCGTGATGCAACAGCCGTATTCCACAATGACTTACTTACTTAGTTACTTGGTTGAACCGTTGTTCAAACGCAGCGATTGCTCTGTTGTGGATCCTAGCACGATTTCCAATCATTTCCGTCTTGAGCTCTTGTGAACGAATAAACCAAGCATCTGTTTCCGGAGTCGACCATATTGTATCGAAGACAAAGTGAATCAGTCCACCTGGTCATGGGTCTGCTAAGCGGTCGTTTCTGGTCGCGAGGATACCATTCGATCACAGCTTTGCTCCACCGTCCGACATTTCCTCTCAGTACATGCCCTGCCCATCTGTGCTTGGATCTGTTAACGTGTTCGAGAGCATCAGTGACATTGGAAAAGGAGCGGATATCTGCACTTCATTGCCGGAAAAGAGTGTATCCGACAAGATGTCGTTCTCTCGAGGCCTGCGCAGCTTTTAGTTGTGATTTCAGCTATTTCGCCAGTGTCCAGGACTCGCTTTCATAACAGAGAGCAGCAATGACATTCCTGTTTAAGAACTCTGCTTTCAATTCCATTGTTTTGTCTCCTACACAGCTGGTTTGATGGTATTATACGCCACCCATGCCGCTTTCCTACTTCGCGTGATTTGCGGCTTCAAATAGTTGTTCATAATTCAGGTCCGCAATTGCGGGCCTGAATTTGGCTCCGAGAACGACAGTAAACAATTAACCGTAGAAGAATTGTTCTTTTTTACCTACCGCACATCTCCTGCCAAGACCTTAGCATGTACATATTCTGCATCACCTCGATGCTCTAGCACTCTACCAAGGAATACTTGCTCTCCCCGCGCATACAGAGCTTTCTTTAAAGGCAGTGTTCTCGATAATCTTCAATTTTGAGATTATTCACTAAATCAATTAAGCGGCCCCAGGGTAGAACTAAAATGACCTAGAAATTTAGAAAAACGCACCAGAAGTACACGAAATCCTTAAGTATCACCCCGCCTCTTAAGTATTGCAGGAAGTGATTGTTGTGACATTGAAATCATTTGTGACCCATCCTTTCCAATTCTCTACTCTCTATTGCTCCGTTCTTTCCTTAGGGCCCTAACTAATCCTGCTTTGCATAAAATATTCTTGTATTTTGGATTGACCTAATTTTCCACCGGTGACAACAACCATGAACATGTTCATGCAACCGGACAACTAGTCCATTTTATAGAATAATTTCACTGAAATATGACGTTTTAATTCGTTCCTCGCCGTTTCTTCGTGATTTGATAACACTTGGAGGCCAATGCATTGTTTTATGTGAGAAACTAGAGGATGAAAATCATTGTGAACACTGCCTTAAAGTGATCCAGTCCAGTTCTCCCGATTGGTATGCCCTGCTAACCTTCAGCAAGAACGTACCTTTTTTGACACCCCTTTTTTTGGCCGAAGGTGCTTGACCTTGACAACTTGGCTGAAAAACCGAAAACAACAATGTTTGCAAATTCTCGGTAAGCCGTAAGCGAAAGCCCAGCGTTGGATCACGAAACAAACCTTTTCCAAATACTTTGTTTTTTTAATATTATCTTACAGTGGCAGTGAGGACGTGCGAAGGTGTACAGTGCAGTGGTGGATTCGGCTGCGCGAAGGTTCTGTCCAACTGTGTCTATAAAAAGCGGGAATCTTCCGAGGGTATATCGAGCGTTTGCATGGCTGCACCACAATGTGTTCGAAATGGTAAGAATTGTTTTCAGTGGCGAATTGTAGCGTATGATCCAAGATTGATCCCCACGTTGCTTGTTTCACGCTATTCGATACAAAATAAATAAAAAAAATAATATAATAAAAAGAATGAAAAAGAATAAAAGAAAGAAGGCCTCATGAAGAGAATCAAACCGGGGGGAAGGAGGGCAATTTGGTAGAGAAGAGGAGTTCCCTACCAAAATAGCTAGTGGATGGATAATTGATGCAACTCCGGATACCATCCTATTGCTTTCTCTTTTCTTATAGTCATCCAAGCAACCCCTCCATGGCCTACATGTCGGCTAGCAGATGTGTGAAGTCAAGCACAAGTACTAAATTAGCATGACGAGTCCTCAGACAGTGGGGGGTTGAACGTCGACACAGTAGGGTTCTCACCCAGGTACAAAGCGATTAGCAGAGCCCCTGCTGTAGCCACTGCTTACAGCATGAGCTGCTCGTTCATAGAGTGACTCACAGTCGCCTTCCAGGAGCGGCTCCGAAATGCCGACTGTGTTCTCTATTGAATGAGGCTCCTCATACAGTGCGTTCGGAAATGATAGGGACACCCCTGAAAACCACAGTATTTATGTTTAAATTGCGTGCGGCGTTCGGTAATGCTCATAAATGAATTCAGCAAGGTAAATAACCTATGTTCACTTGTTTCTATAACAATAGCATAATAATGTAATATTTTATTTTAAACTATCACATTATTCGTCGTTCGGAAATGATAGGGACACTATCAAAAAATAAAAATTATCAAACAAGGAACAACACATACATGAAATCTAATATGATATCGCACCTCCAGAGTTGGAAATCAATTCAAAAATTCTATTCGGCATAGAAGTGATCAAATTGGATATCACATTTTTATCCGAATTTCTCCAGGCTTCGAGTACAGCGGCCTTTAGCTCGTATACGGTCCCATACTGCTTGTTATTCGCCTAAATCTGGCGCACAATTATGCCCCAGATATTCTCTATCGGGTTGCAGTCAGGACTACACGCGGGCCATTCCATCACGCGAACTCGGTTTTGTTGAAGCCACGCCTTTGTGGATCTGGAGACATGGACCGCAGCGTTATCTTGCTGGAAAATGTAGCGTTGACGCCTGTTTCCAGTGAAGAACGGCAGAAGATGCGCCCGCAATGTTTCTTGATACTCCTCCGAATCCATCCGACACGAAATGAAGGCGATTTCCAAAACACCTTCGCTGCAGAATGCTCCCCAACACATCAGCGAACCGCCTCCGAAATTTCTTCGACTAAATACCATCGGATTCTTGCGAAGATCTCTCCAGTAGCATCGAGCACCGTCAGGTCCATCAAGGTTAAACTTCTTTTCGTCGGGGAAAATTACCTGGAACATGTCGCCTTTATCTTTTTAAATTTTATCGGGTTTTTAGAGAATCCCATACCTCTGACCAGTCTGTTGCCATGTTGTTCCTTGCAAACCGGAGTCGAGCTACTTTGTGGGCTTCTGAGAGTAATGGAGCCTTCTTCATCACTTGGCGGACGATGTTTTCGTCTGCGTTTACGACGCTCCAAACAGTAGTCTTCGACACATTGAGCAGCAACTGAGCCCTCACTTGGTTGAGAGACAGACTACTGTTTGAGCAGAGTCGGCTTATCCTCCGTGCATCCCTGCCGCTGACCTTTCTTGGGCGTCCAGGACTCTTCGCCAAGCCGTAGGAGTCTAGATCTCGTAGGAACTGGCTGATGCAGTTGGGGATCGTCCGAGCTGGGAGGCAATTAGACGTTGGCTCAGCCCGGCAGCGTTGAGGGCACGTATTTGGGCTTGTTCGGAAACAGTAAGCGATGTACCACGGCCCATGATTGGAATAAAGATGTTGGGTGTCCTCGTGTTGCGTTCATATAGTGAACTTGTAACGGGAAATTTTGTTCGAAGTGAAAAATTCCTTTTTTTGCAAGGTGTCCCTATCATTTCCGAACGGTGAAATTTTTTTAATGTAAAGGAAAAATCTCATGAAATTAGGCACGGTTTCAAGGAAGTTGCAAACAGAGGTTTTTTATCACGCTGAATTCATTGATCAACAGTACTCATCACCATTCCCAGAAATTTTTTGAAAATCTCATTTTTTATAGGTGTCCCTATCATTTCCGAACGCACTGTATACGTGCTGTGCGCCTGATCAATTGTGGAGCGATCGATCAACGTGTTTGGGCATGGGCATCTTGGCTCGCTCGCCGTCCAAAGTGCATCGCAGTCGTATCGGACGCCTGTCTTCGCCGAGTGGAACGCCTATGCGTAGGGGCACGTGACGCTAAAAAAGTCGTATAGTCGTCCACAGAGCTTTGTAGTTGAATCGAGAGCCTATCATGGCCGGATCGGACCCCGCATTTGTCAGAGGTGGTCCGAGAAGGTGATCTTTAGTCACTTTCCGGACATGCTCGTATGCTGCTTGAAAGAAAAGTCGTCACTTTCGGACAAATGTTAGGACCGACCGCGCGCAACTTTTCCCCTTTGGTACTGACCGCGCGCAGGAACCGTTCCGATCGCGCGCAAGATAACGTTTTAGGACCGAACGCGCGCAACGCTCGCCGTCGGACCGATCACAAAAAGATGCCCGCGTTTCGACCACGTTTGCGCGCTTTGCGGCCGCCATCAGAAACCGTTCGGACCGACAGCAACATCGAAAAGCGCGCAGAAACCGCCGCACTTTAGGACCGACCGCGCGCATCATTCATTTTCAGGCGTGCGGAAAGTTGTATGGTGTGTAATTGACACTCTCGCATTTAGCTCCACGCGTGAATAATTTTTTTTGCTGCGGTGCTCGTACTATCTTGCTTTTTTGATGTTTTTCTTCGTTTCTCTCTCTTCCCATTCTGTGATTCTGTGTTCCCGTTGATTCTATACGTGTTCAAATCGTCTTATTATTGCATGCATAGTTTAAGCGAAGTTAACAATAGGTAATTGATTGATGAATATTGGAAACGGCTAAAGGTGTAGGGTTTTTTAGATAAAAGCAGATCGTGAAAGGTGTAAAGGGATTCTAGTACGTAAACAATTAGCGTTGTGAAAAGTGGGCGGGGCTTGAGAAGGAGTGCGCACAACATCGGCTAAAGTGCGTAGGGATTCGAAAAAAACGTGAGGCGTGAGGAAACAGTTTTTTTTGGGAGAAGGCGCATTATGGTTCTCAAAACAGTAAGGATGTTTTGGAAAGTGGGCGGGGCTTCAGAAGGAGTGCGCACAACATTCACTGAAGGGCGTAGGGATTCAAAAAACAAGAGGTGATCGTTGTGGGGGGTGTATTATGGTTCTCAAAACAAAACTGATAAGTCTTGGAAAGTGGGCGGGGCTTAAGAAGGAGTGCGCACAACAACGGCTAAAGTGCGTAGGGAATCGAAAAAACGTGAGGCGTGAGCAAACAGTTTTTTTTGGGGGGGGGACGTATTATGGTTCTCAAAACAATACTGATATGCTTTGGAAAGTGGGCGGGGCTTCAGAAGGAGTGCGCACAACATTCACTGAAGGGCGTAGGGATTCAAAAAACAAGAGGTGATCGTTGTGGGGGGTGTATTATGGTTCTCAAAACAATACTGATAAGTCTTGGAAAGTGGGCGGGGCTTAAGAAGGAGTGCGCACAACAACGGCTAAAGTTCGTAGGGAATCGAAAAAACGTGAGGGGTTAGTTGTTGAGGACGTATTATGGTTCTTAAAGCAATATTGATAAGATTCGGAAAGTGGCCGAAGCTTCAGAAGGAGTGCGCACTACAGACATGGAAGGGTGTGGAGATTAAAAAAACGAAAGGTGATCGTTGTTGGGGGTGTAAAACCTGGACGTTGAAGTTTCACTGAGTTTCGTGAAGTTTAACCCGAGATACGTCGAGAAAAAGTTTTTGCCAAAATGCTAGCTTGATATCTTTCTGTCCCGTACTACATATAAGGCCAATATTTTCAGAAATATAGTACTACATATATGGCCAATATTTTCAGAAATATAGCCTCGAACTTGAATGGATAGCTTGTTGATGCCAACTACGAGTATCCTCCTAGAGCTGACCTAATCATCTGAACAAGACATAAAATCTCTTGTTCCGAGGGATATTAATCATTGTGAGTTTTAATTTCTCTTAAAGACTGCATACACGCTTGCAAACATACTCGAGATAACAGCATAATTGGGCCCGCATTGTCCCTATCATGTTGTTATCGAAGTTTGAAGCACTGAAAACCATCGACGATGACAACATATCAGATTTTCTGTCTCAAAGGTCTGCGTTTTCCCATCTCTACGAAACAGAATGAGAAGTGAAACTTGAGAAAACATGTGACAATTTAGAATGATAGCACTGTCAAATGGGAGCCTACGAGAGAGACAGCTCCACTGACTAGAATATAGTCTGCTGTCTGCTTACCGGCAAAACGCTACATTCCAAAAGCCAGCCGGAGTAGAGCGGTTTTCTTGAAAATGGGTGCGAATTAATCGGTTTGTAGACATGCTGCATTTAGTTAAATCGAGCTGATTCTCTCGTAGAAATCCGAATGGTTTGCGATTCTTAATTACTGTGGTAGTTGATTACTGTGGTAGTGCAATGTATTGTTCTTATTTAGCTCAGAATGAATCGCTGAAATCATCGTACCATCATTTCATATTGCAAAGGCAGTTTCGCGTCTTTCATAGCTCTCACCGCAGGCGCAGCACGCGCGGGGTGAGCGTTGGACTAGGAAACTCTTTCCCTCGTGGGAAGTTACCTAAAATCTCTGGCGGCACAGCTACGGCGGTGCGCGGAATTAAGTTGGGCTTCAACCGTGACATGCATTGTATTTCCTAGCTTAAATATACAGAGTAGGATAATCCCGGAATTATCTATGTTGGAGTGAGCTTGAACTGACAAGCGGGTATTGATTCAGACAGTGAATCAAACGGTTTGGGTGGCGCCGTCATGGTAGCTGCTGGATGGGCTGAATGCGCGTACCGCGCAGAGATAGGTTTCATAGTCCATCGCACGTCCCGCGCGTGCCGGGCTTGAGGTGAGGATTATGAAATATGCTTTTTGCTTCGTTGCATTCTTTGCTGTGATGCATCTCTTCCTAATGCATGCCTTAGCTTTGACTTATTTCTTCTCTCCGAAAATGGAAGCCTGCGTTCCAATCAGGGTTCGGCGCGGGTGTGGGCCCCCACAGGGGTGGGGACTGAGCTCCGGAGGGGTGGAAGTGGGGGGTCTGGTCTTTGGACGAAGACCAATTAAACCAACGTGTTTGTGAGTAAAAACCGTCAGGAGCAGTTTTTCACGTAAATTTCAAATATAGATTACGATTCAACTAAAAGGCTGATTCAACTGATTAACGAGTCACGGAGTTCAAATAGGAAGTTTAGGGTGAAGTTAAGGTCTTCCCAGAATAATATTCAAGATATCTGAATCCAGCATGTAAAAAGCCCAAAGCAGTTTGACGACTAAATGTTGAGTTATTTCTGCAAATAATTTCCATGAGTCACGAGAGTTCATATTTGAGTTGAGAGGGGTCGAATCACCTTAATACTCACTTTCACCATCTCGGATGAACGCTGAAGACCCCTACAGTATGCCTTTCTCAGGTGTGGTCCCGCCGAAAGTCGTCAATTTTGAGAACTAGGAGTTATGAGAGTAGGATATTTGAACCCAGTGTGGTCGATGCTAAACGAGTTATTTGAGAAAAATCCTAGCTTTTAGAAACCACGCTCTCAATCCTACCGTTTAAAACCACCCGCAACCCCGGAGAAGGCCTTTGAAGAAGATTTTCCTGGTGTGAGTTCTGCAACATTTTCCGCGTTTTCTCAGTACTTATGTGTGGGCCCAGCTGTGTGACTTCAGTGCATTTTATAGAAGAACCCACACCTAGTAAATTTTCTTCAAAGGCTTTCTCCAGGGGTGAGGAGAGTTTCAAACGATAGAATATAAAATCTAGTTTCTTAAAGCCAGGATTTTTTCCAAATAACTTGTTCAGCACTTAACTGTTACAATGTCCCAAAAACCCTACTTTTCTAAAGACACAGTCCAACCTCGAGATCGATTTTTCGTTTTTCTGCCTAGCTTGGAGAAAATTCTACGCCGATCACAATGGTGTCTCTATAATCGCTCAGAACTTACTACGAACGGAGTGACGGCTCTTCAAAATTCTCAATTATGAACGGCTAGAAGCTCGCGGACGAGTTGTCTCAAGCCTGTATTTTCTCGTTATTCGCAGCCATCGTTCTGAAGCAGGCCACCATATAAAGCCAGACCAAACGCAAGTCGAAGAACATAGGTTTTGAATAAAATCATTCGCGTGTCTCTTCCCTACTGAGGTCGGAAACCTGGCAGTGGGCGTTACCCATTTTTTCTTTCAAGGGGGCGTGGCCGACTTTTTCCGGGCTTTTTCTCGCTTATTTGAGCGGATTGAGATTTCGCGCTTGGCAGGGTTGCTGTAGGCGGCAACCGGACCATAATATCAAAAATTACCTTGAGGTTGGACTGTGCCTTTAAGGACTTCGCCGATTTTTTCGTCGTCTCCCGCTATTTATGTAGCGGTCTTCGGCGTTCATCTGAGATGGTCAAAACAAGTCCTACAAGTAAATTGACCACGCTGGACTCAAATATCCCACTCTGGTGACACCTAAGTTTCAAAAAGGCTCCTTTTTGGCGGGACCACGCCTGAGAAAAGTGCGCGGCCTCATACTGTAGCGGTGTTCAGCATCCATGTTGGACGCTGAAAGTGAGTATACCGAGTAAATCAACTACGCTGGACTCAAATATCCTACTCTCGTGACTCGTAAACAATATGGACTTCCGGCGCGTGCCAACCCTCCCTCAAAAATTCTCATTTTATTACACAGCACAAGCTGTTACCAGTTACATTCACTTTTGCCTTTTCAGCTCCTCTCTACATAAATGCAAGAAGCGCAGTTCTGGCCTCTCTTCTTCTCAAACATCCTAATTTAGTGGCAAAGCACCGGCTTCGAGTTGTCAATTTTGGTTTCTTACCACTTGACATTTTTATACTTACCATTTAAATACGACAAGAGAAATTTTACTGCAGTGAAACGTTAGTGGTATGTAAACCTGCTAGATAAACTGCTTGAACACATCAGCTCTTGGTGGGGGTGGGAGAAAACGGTCAAAAATTGACCTACTAACGTTCCTGGGGTCTGAGCAAAACTGGCCGGCCCACACCTCGTGCAGTACCCTAGTTCCAATACCTCTGAAATGTACTGCTCCGTTGTCAATTTTCAGTTTATATTATACATGTATTTGCCACATTTTTCAAAGCATGGTTGACAATATTTAAGGTCAGAACCTATTAAAAATATGAAAAGTCCTTTCAAGGTCATAACATGAAATTACAGTTCGGGAAAAGGCGTGGTGCGATTGCGATCAACACACTAGGATCCATATTATATCCCACGACAGAAAATCTTGGAGGAATCCAGAGCTCGCACTCGCCAGGTTAAGGGGTGGGCTCTACTTCCCATTTACGTGGAAATCTCGGATTTCGCTCCTGAGTTAAGACTGTGCCTTTAAGCCCCTTTTTCAGCTATTTTGCCTTCCGACATCTAACAGTTCTATCTGACGTCGCGCGCGACGCACGCAGGCCTGTGATAGAGCAACCGATAATATCGCCGCCTTTTCCCGTTTGTGGTGGACTGTATTTGATATCAGATGAAAATATAGTTTTCTGATGTTCGAATATATGAATCAGAGGGTTGATTTGAGTATTTGAAAAACAACGTTCGTTGTTTGAGCGCAACCTTTTCTAGATAGCTAAGTTTCTATACATGCACTTTCACGTAAGAAAATAAAACTAATCTCGACATGAACTATTCTTATGTGATGGCATGGGAAAAATGTACTTCATCTTTCTCATAGGTAATTTTTGAAAGTTTCAGTCATATTTCGGAAAATATGAAGTCGTGAATTCACTGCAACAGTTGTCGCATAATTCTGTATGTAGCTCTTCCTGTGTGAGGAAGAATTTGTTGTACTATTATCGTTTCAGTATTTGCTCATGTATTATCCAGTGGTTACTTTATAAATAAATTTGTAAGTCTGAACGTTGCATTATCTTCTGCAACACGCCAGCATGGTATGCCCAAATTAAGATCTCCACTGCAGGCTGTTAGAGAGTATAACAGCCAGTAGTGGGCGTCACAACTGGAGGGTTCCCTGCTAGCGTATTGCGCTGTTCTAAGCGCCGCCCACTGGGCAGGGCACGTGGTTTCATACTTGCCCGCGGTCCAAACGCAAGGTGCCGTGATGCAGAGTTGCGTTTGGAACGCGCACACTTTCGTACTGACCGCGCCGGTATACCGGTTGGAACGCGCGCAATGGAGCGGTCGGAACGTCGCCAATTCCGGTCCGACCGCGCTAACTACCGGTCGGAACGCGCGCAATGGTGCGGTCGAAACGTCGCCGATCCCGAAGTCGGGCCTATTGTTGCGCGCGGTCGGTCCTCATATTCGTCTGAGCTACCGATGGACTTTAGTTTGAATCAACTACAATTTACAATGTCCTCTTCGAATACCAGCACAATTTTCGAAAAAGCTCTCAAAACTTATACGTCAAACTAATCTCTCAATCTGCGAATTCAATCTTGATACTTCTTGACCATTTCCCTTCGTTCGCTTCTCTTAGCTGCTATAAGAACGCTCCATAGCCGGGGATCCTGTTTTAAAGTTGGATCCTTTTTTACGCAAATCTTTCTCACAGGATAACCTTATGTTAGATGAGTTAACACACGTAATGCAGAATAGCGATTCCAGAACAAAAAGCGTGAAACGTGTTAGTGCAATTTCGATGCCTTCCAGAGCTCTTGAGAAAGCTTGCGACGAATCACCCTCGTGTGTGCTATACAGCTACAAACTGTGTCGATATTCCCTGTTACGTTGAGATGGTTTCTGGTGCTCTCCGAGTAGATTGCAAGATCAGTAAGTCTATTTGCTCGTTCGAGAGATGGTATACTTTTGTGACACACGATCGCGTCACCCTGTACGCCTGTCGCAGTGCTTTCGCCCTTTAGGTCAATGGTATACATTGTCGCTGTCATGAGCGACAGTCGTGAGACAAATCGTGGCGGGACCAGCATCGCAGCGATGGCACTGGCCGTTGTAGGAATAGTTGTCGCGTGTCCGTCGCAGCGACGTGTCTCGGAGGGCTGACATACAGCAAATGTGCCTATGCCTATCGCTGACACTGTCGCTGTCGCTGTGCAGAGCGACGCGACCGTGTGCAGCAAAAGTATACCATTGGCCTTGAACCTGTCGGTGTCGAAGTGCGCTGCACAGCGACAGCGACAGGTTTAAAGTGTCTCCAGTGACATTGAGGTAATCTTGTTTTTTATTAATATCAAAGAAAACACCTTTCTTATGAATTTTGCTGTCACGATGCAGATTACGATGAAGACTTCACCAGGGGAGTAGCATTATAAAGGCATTCTTAACTATGGGAACAGTTTTCAAGTTTTCCGCGAAACTCGAATGGTGTGGGGCCTAGGGCAGCAGCCGAAAAAAAAAACGGCTAGAGAGTCCCAAATAGCCCTACACGGACCTGAGCTTCTGTGTGGAGCGCAGACCCCGCCCATTCATACCAACTCTGCCAGCGCGTAGCTAGATGCCTCACACGGAAACCGGAGATGCCCAGGGTTTCGGAGGCATCTAGTCTAATTTTGGCACGAGAATTTGCGTAAATTACGGAAAGTTCAGCCTCAGTAGGTAAAAGTTTAGCTACAGCGCCCGCATATTCTACGTGAATTCTCGCTACAGCATCCGCAAAATCTAAGTAAATTCTCGCTACAGCCTTTGGTCGATCTACCCAATAAGTCCCGATCCGCACTAGAAAGGCGATCCTCTCTGCGATCGACCGCAACGCCTTCCTTCCTCACGGCATGCACCTTCCCAGCGGCCAAACATATCCTCGGCAAGGTCTTCCAGAGAGCGACACGGGGTCACCCTCCACGACCAGCTACAGTGGGTCAAGTAAGCACTCTGTGAGTTGACTGGGCCAACACTGTTCCAACGGCATACCGGCGTTCCGCGTAGCGAGCTCGGGTTTGAAATTGCATTTCAACATAGGCTGTCGCGAAATCCGTAGATTGCGACAGAGAGATCAATGTAGCGAATTTAGCTTTCGTTTTTACGTAGAATACGCGTAGAATTTGCAACGTTCCACCTTTTACACAAGGATATGCGGGTTCTAGCTATGGTAGCTGAAACCCGTGAAATCTCGCTACACGGAATGGGGCGGCGTTACAGACCGCGCCCTCTGAGGCATCTAGGTACGCGTTGGCAGAGAACGGCCACTGATCGAAGCAAAAAACTGAAAAATCGACTCCAAGGAGAAACAATATTAAAATATAGTGTTCACGATGAAAAAGATGCCCGTTTTTTGGCGGAAACGCAAGCTATGTGTCCTTCTAACAAGGGAATAACCTGACCTATTTGCCCGAACTGCCCATTCATTCATGTTTTTCTACTAGAATACCTTCAGTGTAGTCGTAAGAACACCGTACTGCCCGAGTAGTAAAAGGAGAAAAATGTGAGCCATTTTTTGAAATGAGGTCGAAACGGCGAGAAATTGGCGAGTGCCATATCATCTATCATTTCAACAACACCACCAAGCCCAATTGGCCGCATGGTTCAACGCGGCGACCTACTGTTCGGAGGATCCCGGGTTCGATCCCGTGTGCTGGCGAAATTACCGCAACGAGATTTTCAGTGTCAAACAACTGTACGCGGCATTTTGATTATAGTCTCCATGCTCGACTCTCTATTAACCTCGGCATGATGAAACAGTCGTGATTTTTCTGTTTGAACTCGGACACGAGGTTGGGAAAGAGAGGTCTGCGAACTGGGTAGAGTTTAGTCGACATTTGACCGGATAAGCGCATTTCTGATTTGCTTCTTTCAGGCTCTGAAGACGGCGATTCCGCCGAAACGTACGTAAGCCAGTAAATCCATCTGCCAACCTCGTGTCCGAGTTCAAACAGAAAAATCACGACGATTTTGATTATAGTTTATCGACACCAGCCCTCATAGGGAAGAAGAACAAGCATAAAGAAGAGCAAAACACGGAAACGAAGTTTTAGTACAAAATCAATCTGTATGAGTGGCTTTGGCTCGAGTTGGGTGGGCCAACTTACTAGGAACCATGTTTTATTCTGTGGTGACTTGAACCTCTTCCTTTGTGTGTGATTTAATCATCCCTGTTTTCACACGATTGTCGATTGCACGGCAGAGTACGTCGAAACTCAACAGCCCGATCGCAACGCTTTTCCTTGTTGAAATCGCAGCGAAAGCGAGGATGTTGGAGGTTGTAATTATGTTAGTTTCATGTTTTGCTGCTAGTGTAATGAGCATTTCTGTTTCTCCCACTACCTCAAAAATTGCCACGGTTGTTGGTTTTTCTTGCCGTGTACCCCATTCGATGTGATGGCTGACTTTTCCATCGAAAGAATTGTCAATAAACTTCTATATGAATACTCCCAACAACGCTCGTCTCAAAAACAGCATGGCAAATTTTTTTGCATTAAAGGGAATCGCACCACATGATTCTCTAGATGGAAGTCAATGAGCTACGGTAGCCAAATTATATTATACTTACCGTAACCAACCGTAATCGCCTGGAAAAACGCCAAACGAACCTGATATTCGTGACCAGCACCTCAGAAAATCCCCCAGGCGGAGTTTGGGGAATTTTTTTTCCTGACTTTTGAAGCCCCATGGGGATAGCCCAAACCATTTTTGGGGGGTGCAGAGGTCGAGAAAATTTTGAAGACCAAACTCCGTCCAGTGGGTTAATTTGGGGCGTAGAAGACGAATCTGAGGTCCTTTTGTTGTTTTTCTCAAAAATAGGTTACGGTAGCTTGATAGTAATAATCCTACCATGCTCTTAACTTTTTGGTTCATATCTTTTTTCTTCACTGCAAATCGGGCAGCTAGATTGTGGTTTTTAGGATAACCCGGGATTTAGTTCATCAGAAAAACATGGCTTCATGGACACGTCTGGTCAGTCCCTTGTAAGAAGTCTTACACGATTTTTGAATGTTTTTTGCCGTAACTGCAGTTCAACGTCGCAGTGCACGTTATGGTATGTTTACACAAGGTGCTGAGTTGATCGCAAAACGCTTGGCTCCGGGCGAGATTGAACCAGCATATTCCCTTTCCGGGGGAGCGCCTTATCGCACTGCACCACCGAAGCCCCAGCGCCGCTCTCACTCAACTGCTCGGTAAATCTTCACCGAAGCAATCATCCTTTCACCCGCATAACGGGATGAAACAGGAATACCGCCAGAGACTATCTAACAGTCGTAGACCTGTCAAGATGATGCCCTAGTTAAGTCTTACACGATTTTTGAATGCTTTTTGCCGTAACTGCAGTTCAACGTCGCAGTGCACGTTATGGTATGTTTACACAAGGTGCTGAGTTGATCGCAAAACGCTTGGCTCCGGGCGAGATTGAACCAGCATATTCCCTTTCCGGGGGAGCGCCTTATCGCACTGCACCACCGAAGCCCCAGCGCCGCTCTCACTCAACTGCTCGGTAAATCTTCACCGAAGCAATCATCCTTTCACCCGCATAACGGGATGAAACAGGAATACCGCCAGAGACTATCTAACAGTCGTAGACCTGTCAAGATGATGCCCTTGTAAGAAGAGTAAAACAGTCGGGAAGTGGGCCAGCCGACACTTTGGACCACCCCGCCCACGCCCCATAACACTTGTCCTGCTCAGTGTCGGAACAGTTGGTGTTCTTCTGACCAAAGGAAAGGTAATCGAATATTGAATACTCTTTATCCCGATAAATTATAATATCCAAGCATGTGCATTAAATCCTGTTATTTTTGAAGAGTTTTCAGTGTACACGAGACAGGTAATAATTGTCGCGACGCACGTCGCGAGAAGAGGCAGGGCCTATACTTATAAAAGGCCCCGTAGCCGGGGCTCTGGGTCTTACGGGCTCACGCAAACCGTTTGAACCTTATTGGGTTCAACTCTTTTTACTCCGGGAAAGCCGCACTTCTCTCATTGTCCGCACCGAATACCTTGTTCGCACATATATATATATATATATATATATATATATATATATATATATATATATATATATATATATATACATATATATATATATATATATATATATATATATATATATATATATATATATATATATATATATATATATATATATATATATATATATATATATATATATATATATATATATATATATATATATATATATATATATATATATATATATATATATATAAAGAAAGGGAGTAAAAACAATAGTGTCACTTACCCAAGAATTTTGAAGCGCTAAAGAATTCTCGACGTTTGGTCCGATGTTTTGTCCGCAGTTAGTACTAATAAACGCGAACAGGCACAATGAAATAATCAAGAATTTTTTCTGCAATTCTTTCTTCGATACTTGAGAAGTTTAGCAGGACTTTCCCCTTTTATACTCTAATTTGTGATCTTGCCTTCTCAAAAACATCGAGAACTAGAATATGGTTTTTTATCGTGAGCACTGTCTTTTAAATGATGTGACTTTGTTCAGTTTGTGCATCTTGGTGGATGGTTTTGATCATTTGATCATGTTGAAGTAGATTTCTCAGTTGCTTGCTTTGAGCAGTTGCCATTGAGAGGAGTGGGCTGGGATCGCGCTTTACATAGGCTATTAGAAGCTCACTTTCAGCCCTTTCTTCGACATTGCTGTTGCCGCAGATCCCGATTTTTTGAAGTCACGTCGGAAACTCGGAAATGGTTTTTATCATGAACACTGATTTTGAAATCTCGTTTTCCAAACACCTTCAAGGCAGTGTTCACGATAGAAATTGTTTTCCTGTCTTTCCGCCTATCTTGAAAACGGCCCCATGCTGATTCCAACGATGTCTCTGAAATCGTACAAGACCTTCTGGGAACGGAGTTATGGTCCCTCAAAAATTGAGCCAAGGAAACATGGTGGACGAGTTATCCGAAGCTTGTAACTTCCGTCTTTTGCAGCCGATGTATGCGAGCTGACCTGATTAAAGAGAGAAGTTGAGAATGAAGGGAAGAACGGGGCTAATGATTGGAAATCATCGCTCATCTCACGATCTTGAGCATTCATTTGTTCACGTCGGTGGGCGTGTGTTGCGCTTTTGGGGTTTGCCTTGCGCTCGAGATGGCAACTTCGGGCTCTTTTGAAGCTTTTTCTGGCTCGTTTTCATGCGTTCTGTCGACGTCAACGTTACAGTGTGCCCCCCCCCACTACCCATTCCTAGTGGGAACTGAAAAACATTTTCTATCGTGAACACTGCCTTGAAAGGCAGTGTAAACGATAAAAACTAATTTTCATTTTTTTTCTGCCTATTTTTAAAAGGTCCCATTCTGATCCCAATAATGTCTCTGGAATCGTACAAGACCTTCTGGGAACGGAGTTATGGTCTCTCAAAGATTGAGCTAAGGAAGCATGGTGTACGAGTTGTTTGAGGCTTGTAACTTCCGTCTTTTGCAGCCGATGCCTGCGAGCTGACCTGAGTAAAGCGAGAAGTTGAGAATGAAGGGAAGAACGGGGCGTTGATCGGAAACCATCGCTCATCTTACGATCTCGAGTGTTCCTTTTTTCACGTCGAAGGGCGGGAATGGGCCGGACTTGCCCAAAGCAGCGGGGGGTTTCGCCCACTTTTCTAAGCCGTTTTGCGGCTCCTGGATAGCTTTTCGTCCCGTTTCTTCGACGCTGTTCTGCTTCTAAGAGCCACGAGAAGCGTTTGACATGGGAAATTTCTAGGATCAATTTATCGTGAACAGTGCCTTTAAAGACAGTGTCTACGATAAAAACCATTTCCGATTTTTTGGTGGAGATCGGCAGCTGCGGGGCCTAGCGCAACCCTAACGTTGAAAAAACTAAGAAAAATGAGCTCGGAACGGTCCCCTACGGCCCCAAAGTTGGAGACCCGTAAGCTCGTCACACCCAGATGCACTATCCACGCCCACCAACGTGAATAAATGAATGCTCGATGTTGTGAGACGAGCGATGGTTCTGGATTATTAGCCCCGTTCCTCTCTTCATTCTCAACTTCTCTCTTTAATCAGGTCAGCTCGCATCCATTGGCTGCAACAGACGGAAGTTACAAGCCTCGGACAACTAGACCACCATTTTTTTCAATTCTTGAGGGACCACAACTCCGTTCCTAGAAGGTCTTGTACGATTCCAAAAACACCATTGGAATCAGCATCAGACCGTCTTCAAGATAGGCAGAAAAGCAGAAAAACGATTCTTATCGTGAACACTGCCTTTGAAGGCACTCAATGTTTGGTGTTTAATAAACAACCCTTCGTCATTTTCAGACCTCATAGAAGTTCTCCCAACTACACCTTGATCGTACACGCAGACCAACCACAGACAGGGAGAATGGGCGCTGCCGTAAATTGACATATACTGTGTACCTTGCATTGTAAAGAGAATAGATTGATTGAAGAACAATAAATCTTCTATTCTCATGCCATAAAAATCCTCACCATCATCTTTTTAGTGATGGAGAACTGAAAGTAGCATTACGAGGAGTAAAGGCTCCTCATCCACATGCTGCTTTGTTATTTCTTAGAGTACTGTCAATGAAACAGAAAAAATAGGCTTTGAATCGCCGATGGGATCTTGAAAACTGAAAACCTTGACATGATTGTATATGGATTTGTTACGTAAGTTGGTCGGCTCCCATAGCTTTAAGACCACTCGATCACGTCCCATTCGCATGTCCACAAGGTTGAAACTCGGCGGGCTATATGCACGTACGCGGCGATTAAGTTTGGGGTTGAGCATGGTTTGAGATGCCGGAGCGTGGTGATAGCAGCGCGAGGGCTGAAAAGGGGTTGGGGTAAGCTCTGAAATATCGTTTCCTCGTCAATCGTACTCAGGGGTGGAATTCACGAACGTAAACCATAGCCACGGCTACGTTTTCGGTCACCCAACCACGTGGTTAGGCAAGCTAGTAGCCAGCGAAACCACTGATTCTCATGCCTTCCAGTGGCGTGGTTCGCTGGCTGCGACGCCTAATAGGCGCAATTGCAGACGCGGTGGCTCTACCGTGTCCGTAAATAGAGGAACCTATCGATTCCTAGAGGCCTGCATTCGCCATCGAACGTCCTTTTTTGAGACGTTGCTCACCCGTTTTTCAAATCATTCGTCTCCACTCATGTCAGCCTTTTTCAGGATAAAGTATTTTCATGTGATATTGCAATCTGTCCTTTATATAGGTATTTACCCGTATCTACGCTTTATTCCATCGATTTTTGAAGTTGTTTTTAGTTTGTTTGATTTTTTTCTGTGAATCTGAAGCTAGCGTGAGTGAATATGAGTGTGGAGCTCGATGGTCAACAACGAGCGCGATGTAGTGATGGAAATTTTATTTTTTTCACCTCTAGTTTTTTGATGTAGTAGATGCCTCGCCTCAAATCAGCTGATCAGGTAATTTTCTGGATTTCATTACTTTCTCTCTTGTTGTTGAGTGTTTCCATCGAACTTCTACTGTTATAATTATTGTAGGTACGTATGATGTGCTAGCGAATGCCTTTTTTTCGTTTCAAAATTTGTTAATTTCCTTGAAATGGGAGGGGATTTTTTAAAACATTTTCAAAATTGGTTTTTTTTCTCTATTTTTCACTTTTTTATAGTTTCTCTTGTTGCCACTCAACTAACCTAGCACCTTTTTTTCTAAAAACGAGTCTTGTAAGTTCTTTTTTTTTGAAATGGCGACAGCATTGTCGCGCAATTTGGTAGTTTTGGACAAAAAAAAATCCTAAGCAAGGTCCATGATTAGACAAAAGGACCTAAGTTAGTAGAGTGTCAACACAGAAGCCGAGAAATGAGGCAAGATTTTCAAAAAAAAATTACGGAAAACTTGAAAGGGCCCACTCCTTTTTTCACGATTCGAGCCACCTCTGAGCAAAAAAAAACATTCGCTAAGCATATGTACCTGCCATAAAAGGAAACACTAGGATATTGAGGAAGTAATGAAACCCAAACAAAACTTATGTACGCGATCAGCTAATATGGGGCAATTGTACATTAAAACAACTTGAGGTGAGAAAGTTAACTAACCGCTACCACATCGTGCTCGTCGTTTCCCATCCAGTCGCACATTCCTGAAAAAAAATCAAAACAAGCTGAAGTTTTTTTCTAAAAAACGATGCAATTCATGGTACGTGTACATACCTATAAAAGATATAGAATGAAAGGTCAAAAAGAAAATTCTATATTATTCAAAGGCTGACATAGGAGAACGAATAACAAAAAAATTACACGTGATCAAAAAATAAAATACATTACATGAGATGAAAGGAGGAGAGGTATTGTGAGCGACGAGCCTCTCGAGGTCAATTGTAGGCTATGAAACAATTATGAAAAGGTGCTGAAAAAAAACTGCAGTCGTTTCTCCATAGAAGAAGATGATTTAAGGATTATAAACTTGCACTACAAATCTAAATCGCCCCATTTGAGTGGAGTTGTGGGTTCGTTTCCTTGTAATGAGGATTCGGAGAAAAAAATTGCATGATCTACGAATATTGCCCACCCAAGGGTTCAATCCCCTTAGAGAAAGTTTTGCACCCACGATGGAACTTGTAGCAGTCCCAGTATTGGTCGGAAAAAAGCCCTGTATGCAAGATTTTCTTCTATCCCCATTATGAATTATTGTTCCAAACCGTATGAGAAACTTGTGAAATCACTAGAAAACGAAGGGGAGCCGGTATAGCTTATAAGAATAAATGGGAATTAAGTAGAATGAGGTCACGGGATATGCGTCCATATTGAAGAAAAATACCGTCTTCGCTCACCTCTCAAACGCTTTAGAAGTTTAGAATGTTTATTCCGTGATTGCAGATTATGTTTTTCGAGACGTCTTCTACGCTAGCCACGGTTTGGTGGTACTAACCACGTCCTCAAGCGTGGTTCGGCTGGCTGTGGTTGTCGTAGCCATGGTTTGTGGAAGCCACATTTGTGAATCAGTTTGGCGGCGGTAGCCGTGGCTATCTCAGCCAGAAACGTTGGTTAGCGGTGGTTAGCTGTTCGTGAATTCCACCCCAGGAGGGTGGGGCATATACTTAGTATCCGAATCACTCCATTTCGGATATCCGACCGGATATCCGAGATTCGGATAATCCGATATCCGAAAATTTGAAAACACGCATTATCTGAATCTAACCAATATCCGGGAAATTTAAAATCGGCATTATCTGAATCGAATCATTATCCGAAGGGTCAAAAATTCGGATAAAATCGGATAAAAACGGATAAAACGGATAAAAATCGGATAAAAACCGGATAAAACGGATAAAAATTGCGTAAATCGGATAAAATCGGATAAAGCGGATAAAAATCGGATAAAAACCGGATAAAACGGATAAAATTTGCGTAAAATCGGATAAAATCGGATAAAACGAATAAAAATCGGTTCATTTTAGGTTAAATGTAGGAAAGTGTGTGTGTGTGTGTGTGTGTGTGTGTGTGTGTGTGTATGTGTGTATGTGTGTATGTGTGTGTGTGTGTGTGTGTGTGTGTGTGTGTGTGTGTGTGTGTGTGTGTGTGTGTGTGTATGTATATGTGTGTGTATGTGTATGTGTGTATGTGTGTATGTGTGTGTATGTGTGTATGTGTGTATGTGTGTATGTGTGTACGTGTGTATGTGTGTATGTGTGTATGTGTGTAAGTGTGTATGTGTGTATGTGTGTATGTGTATGTTTGTGTATGTATGTGTGTATGTGTGTGTGTGTGTGTGTGTGTGTGTGTGTGTGTGTGTGTGTGTGTGTGTGTGTGTGTGTGTGTTGCCTGAGGTTTGTTCCGATAATATCCAGAAATTTATCCGAAATTATCCGACGGATATCCGTATCCGAATCATTGGAAAAATGGCATTATCTGAATCGATCCAATATCCGAAAATTTGAAAAAACGCATTATCTGAATCGAACCAATATCCGGTAAATTTAAAATGGCATTATCCGAATCGATCCATTATCCGAGGAATTAACTTCGGATAACAAGTATAGTGGGGCAGCCAGGATCCCGCGGGGACATCGATTATTGATTATCTCCAGCGCACTCAGAACAATCATCAAACGCGCCGACGCCCCAAACCCCGCGCAACCCCAACCTAACCCGGCGAGTACGTGCATGCGCCCCGGTTCGCTTAACCCATTCACGACCATAATTTTGGGTGGCTGCACGTTCGAACCGCGTGCAATATTGCGTCACCGTATCCAGTGTCCCACCGGTGGGCCACTTTTGCTCGAATGGCACGCCACCAAAAAATCGACTTTCGTTTTTTTGTTCATCTTACGACTGTCGACGTCAAAATCATGGTGCCAAAGTTTCAGCTTCCCTAACTCTTCCCTTCCAGAGAAATGGCCTTCTAAATTTTCAACTGTGTGGATAAGAACATAAACAAAATCACGTGATTTCGTCGAATTCTAGCGCCTTGAAGCATTAGTGATCGTAGATTACCCTGATAGACATTTCTCTGTCCTTTAGTTAACAGGAAATGCTTAGTGAAATCATATTTTTCAGATCTGCTATAATTTTTGCGTTAGCTACTCCATCACTCTTGCGATCTATCGCATTCCGGCGCGGGTTTTTTTGTGACTAGTAAATATTTTTAGCATTCTTTTTGACATTTAGACGTAGAAAATACTCTTCATATTTCATATTGAATGGGAATGCTGACGGAAATGACTTTTTTAGATCTTAGCCATTTTTTTCGCCCCCACCCTCCCCCCTAATCCCTAAAGCTCGGCGCATTCTAGAAAAATATTTTTTGTAAAGAAGCATATTGAGAGTTTGTTTTTTACATTAAGACGTAGAAAATAGTTTTATTATTACATATTGACTAGGAATGATTAGTGTTATAACCGATTTATAAGTTTTCACTCGTTTTCTACTCTGGAACGTCCCCATTTTTCTCGTCCGCTCCTTTCCAAGGTGGTTTTCACCCAAGCTGTAGCCCCAGCCTACGATGGTACACCAACCGTAACCAGGTAGGGCTTCCGGAAAAGACCCTAATGGTCTCTAAATTGGTTATAATTGTATAAAATAATTTCTGTGAACAAAATACGGGCGAAAGAAAAACCGATTCTCTACGCGAGAGTGGTGCGCAGCAGGGGTGTGCGTTAATAAAAATTATTTTTCTCGTTGAGCTTTAATCGTTAATTTTCGAGAAAAAACCGCGGTAACCCGTTAATGCGTTTACACGTTAACGTTATAACGCACAGCCCTGGTGCGCAGTATCAGTAATTCAGTTTCTTTGATATATTAAATAGTGCTATACGATCAGACCACCCGTAGAAGTAGGAACTGTATCTCGAGTAATGAGAAAAAGAAAAAATTTGCCATTAATTGCTTGTAAAAATGCGATCTGTACTCATAATTGCGGTTTTCGACCTCGCTGCATTCAAAGGGTCAGAAGTATTGTAATGGTGAAGCTGCCGGACCACGAAGTTCATGGTCGAGTCTAGAATAGGTTAATACATTGACCATAAGTAGGTTTAGAAATTTCTCCATGCGGAAGAGAAATCGATTTTTGAAAAAAGTGTCCCACCGGTGGGACACGCGGTCGCGAATGGGTTAAAGGCACAGTACACCCAGAAAATTGTTTTTCAGTTTTCATGTTGGTATTGGAGAAGGTCACACGCTGATCACAGTGGTATCTGTGGAATAGTTCAGACCACCTACGAAAGGAGTTATGGCTCCTCAAAAAAGCCTGTTTTTTGAGGGCGACAAATTGGTGGACGAGTTCTTCTAGGCCTGTATTTTGCAATCGTCGCACGAGAGCGAGCCAGGATTATGAGAAGGGCCGGTAGTGGACTCAAGAACGTACACTCGTTCTAAATTTATCCATCCAAACAGCCGAGATCGAGGTTCAAAATCAGGAAGGGGGCCGGGCCTGTGGTGGTGAGTGAAGGGGGTCGGGCCTGTGGTGGTCGCCTATATCTCGCTTATCTGGAGCAATTGAGATCTTGCACTTGACAAGTGTTATACAGAAAGGGTCTGCTACACACCTCGCCTCTGCCGGCGCGGCGAGTGGTCGGTTCATCGATTGGTCTGCGTCGCGACCCGTATTCGAACTCATCGACTTCTCCCGATTCTGATGAATATTCTGAATTGATTACCATTTCAAATTCGTAAACTACTGCTCTGATCGCCTGTCATGGATACTCCTCAAATTCCTATATCTGCTGATGAGCGTCGCGTGGTCCACCTGCGTCTCGACTCCACGCCAAGAATGGAGATCGATTCCTTCGATCGTGATGTCAAGTTACTCCTGCACGACGAAGCTCTACCACTACATTTGCGTTCAGTGATCGCCATCTTGCTGGAGGACCGCAACAAGCTGAATGCAGTTATCTGTCGGAACCGTGAGTTGGAAGATGAAAACGCTAGTTTGAGAGCTGAGAACGAACAGCTTAAGGCTGCCCTAAAGGCTCCACCTGCTGTCAATTCTTCTCTATCATCTGATAAGTCAATCGATAATCATTCTGTCACTTCATCTCCTCGTATTGTTAATAATGATTCTTTCGAAGAGTTTGAGCGCAAACGCTCGGTCGTTATTGTTGGCCTCCCTGAGACTTTTTCGCACCAATCTACCGCTCGTGCTATCAATGATTACATTGCTGTGCACCATGTGCTCGATTACCTTAATGTTCAGTGTCTTCCCGTATCAGTATATCGCATGGTACCGCCCCATCATAAGTCTCGTAATCTATTAAAAGTTGTTCTACCGTCGTCCTATTTCGCTGAACTTGTCGTAAATCGTGCACCTGGTCTCAAGCATTACTCTATTCCCAAAGTCTATATCAGGCACTCCCTCACCAGGGAGGAAAGGGATAGAGCGTATGCCGAGAGGGTGGCGCGGCGTACGCAGCGCAGTGAGATGAGTCACCATACCAGACGTACCCCTTCTGTAACTATTTCGCAATCTCTCGCAACGCCGACTGAGGCAGTAAAGGGCTATGCAGAGTTGCGCCGCCGCGAGTCTCGCTGCGGCGGGGCAATGATGGAGAGTGGGGGGCGCCACGCAGCGGGCTAGGGCGGCGACGTGCCGCGCGAGAGCGGCGACGCGGGAACCTCGCAAAGTGTTTTCGTCGCCACGACAGCAGCGGTTCCCGCAGCGACGATGCCAGCGAGCGGCGGCGAGGAATGGTCTGGACCATTTCTACGGCCGGCGAGGAGTGTCCCCATCGATCCGTTCAATATTTTTTTTCATTGTTTAGTCATCCATGCGTTTTTTCTGTTTTCACTCTCACTTGAGGTATTGATCGCACCCTTCCGTAAACGCTTGAGCACTTTTTTCATTAATTCGTGGTTTTTTATGAGATCTATTCCAATTCACTCTAATTGATTTCATCAAAGTTTCTTTTTTTTGTAGGGTAATACCGATTCTCACAAGAATTTCAAGAAATTCTCATTAATGTAGCCACAAGATTTTGTTTTCCGCTTCTGAGAGCAGTTCCTTTAAACTTTTTTTTTCTCGATATGAAATACAACAATGAAAACATGAAAGCAAGCGAGGAAAGTGATGACGAAATTTCGAAATCGAAAAATTCAAACTTTGACGTGGAATGAATGAGGTTGTACGTAAATTATGAAAATGAAGAACGATGGAGGCAACTCTGCTACTCTGCGAGGCATCGAAGTGCGCCGCCGCGTCATGTTTTGGCCACGCCCCAATCATCTCGCTCAGCGGCGTGCCGCCGGGCGACGCAACTCTGCATAGCCCTTAAGTATTTCGCAACAGTCACCTGTAATCATTGCTGACAGTAATTGTGAGTCATCATCTTTTAAAACCCCTGTCCAGTCAAACTAGCAGCTGCTCGTCGGAAACATGATCATTCCAGAATTTCTTGCCTTGTTTCAAACATCCGTTCTATGGTGAGAAACCGGAATGCGCTAACTTTTGCTCTCAATCATTTAAGTTTCGACCTAGTCGCCCTCACAGAAACCTGGTGTAATTCTGCAATTGATACTGAACCACTTCTAGGTGAAATCTGTTTTCAATACGACGTACTCAGATGTGACCGCACACGTAAAAAAGGAGGTGGAGTCGCATTGTTGATTAAGAAAGTGTTTTGCCCGTCTACAGTTTTCAAAGAATCTGTTTCTGACGCTTACGAGTTAATTTGTTGTGACTTATTCCTTGAATCTCAGGTATTGCGTATTATCGTTGTATACAGAGCCCCCTGCTGTCCTGCACACAGTGCATATGTTTTGGTAAAAGCGCTTAGTGATTTAATATCCTGTGACCGAACATGCCTAATAATTGGTGACTTTAATATGCCCGACATCGACTGGATCTCCACTGGGAAACCCACCGCTTCCTGTTCTCTATCTAAAGCATTCCTGGAACTTTGTGACAATCGTAAATTAACCCAACATGTCCGTAAATGCACCCTAGGGAACAATATCTTGGATCTCGTTCTAAGCCCTGAGTCAAATCTGGTTAATAATTTAAAGGTTGAATCTCCACTGGGTTCTAGCGACCATTCATGTATACGGTTTGATTTAGAGCTACCCAAACAAGAAACTCAGTTTGTCCTAAAACAGAATTTTTCAAAAGCGAACTATGGCGTGATAAATTCTTACCTTTCCCAAGTTGACTGGTTTGGCTCTCTTCACAACGCTCCCACCGTAAACGGAAAATATGAAATGTTCATATCGATTCTTGATCACTGCATTGATCTGTTTGTCCCGGTCGAAAAGGTCCTACCCCATAAACTCAACTTGCCACACTATTTAAAAACACTTTTCTCCAAAAAATCGCAGGCGTGGGATGATGCGGTAGCCAACAATTCTCCTGAGAGCTGGAACAAATTTAGAGAGCTGAATAGAATATTTGAGAAAAGACTGAAGAAATTTAATAGTTCCATTGAGAAAAAGGTAATCGAATCTCAGAATAAAAACAAATTTTTCAAATTTCTCAACAGCAAGCTTAAGCAAAAGCCTAAGATGGGCTTGATTGTCGCAGAAGATGGCGCCGTAATCAGGAAAGATATTGAAAAAGCTGAACTGTTAGCTTGCCTTTTTGAGAAAGTATACAAACATGATTCAGAAACTTTCGATTGTTTATCTTCAAGTCCACTCTTCCCCCAAATGAAAGATTCGGCATGGTTTTTTGCAGACGAGATTTATACCTCACTGTCTAAATGGCCATCATCTCTCTCGGAAACTCCGGACAATATCCCTCAACTATTTCTCAAATCAGTTGTTCAGGTGATTGCAGGTCCGCTTGAACATATATTCAACCTAAGCTTCATGAGGTCGGAAGTGCCCTCAAGGTGGAAAACTGCAATTGTCACGCCTATCCCCAAAAAACCGCCTTATACTTCCGCGGAAAACTATCGTCCTATCAGTTTAACGTCGATACTTGCTAGAATTTTCGAGAAAATCCTCAAAAAAAGAATTGAAGCCCACCTCGAGGAACACTCAATTATTTCACATTTCCAACATGGCTTTCAGAAAGGTAAATCTACTGTCACGGCAATGCTGCAGTCCATGAATGACTGGACTGTTGCTCTAGATGAGGGTAATCCCCTCGATGTAGTCTATCTTGACTTTTCTAAAGCCTTTGATCGCGTTTCGCACGAAAGATTAATCCACAAATTGAACCTCATTGGTCTGCATCCTAGAATTATTGCTTGGATACGCTCCTTTCTCTCAGGTAGATCTTTTTGGGTGCGGATTAATACAACCTTGTCTACTCCTCGGCTAGCAATGAGTGGTGTTCTTCAAGGCGGGGTTCTTTCACCGATTCTCTTCAACATCTACACTCATGAACTACCCGCACTAATAACTTCCAATAATGTCAAATGTTGTTCCTTTGCTGATGATCTTAAAATATATAAATCAGTCGTAAACCCTGAGGATTCTCTCGCACTGCAACGCACGATCAATCTGGTTCGTCAGTGGGCTGATGATTGGGGGTTGCCGCTATTGAACGAGAAAACGAAACTTTTGCACATTGGATCGAATAACAACCGAACTAATTATGAAACCAAATTCAGAAAGTTGAACAGATCCAAGATCTATGGTTCCTCGTAACTAGTGATCTCAGTTTTGATGCGCATTGTGAACGAATAGCAGGAAAAGCTACGAAGGCTGTATACAATTTGTTTAGGGCTCTGTCCACAAATAACAGTGCCGTGTTACTCAGGGCATTCAAAACTTATGTTAGACCACTGCTCGAGTACGGAACGGTAATATTCAGTCCATACAAAAAACAGGTCATAGCAAAACTCGAGAGCGTCCAGAACAGTTTTACTAGAAAACTAGTGATAAGAACCAAAGGTTTTTCTTACGATAGCATTCCCCATTCTCAAGAGCGTAACCAGAGCTTTGACTTGCGCTCGCTAGCGTTCAGAAGGCGTAAATTCGACCTCATTATGTTCCACAAAATACTGCATGGTAATTGCGGTTTAAAATTGAATGAGTTTTGATCATTGAGAAATTCAATCACCAGAGGTGGTTCACAAAAACTGGTAATTCCTAGAGCTAGGCTCAGGAGTCGATCGCATTTCTTTTCTGTAAGGGCTGGGTCAGATTTTATTAAACTGAGTAAAAAAATGCCTGTTTCTCAAAATAAAAGGGTGTTCAAATGCATGTTGGACAGCTATCTGAGTTCGACGTGAAGCGCTGTACAAGAGTTATCCTTTTTTTTTTTGTTTTTTGTTTTATTTTGCTGTCGTCGCATTTTAGTTAATAGGTTTTTTTTGGTTTTCTGTTTTTTATTTTACTTGTCTGACATGACTCGCTCATGTAGTAAATATATATATATATATATATATATATATATAACTATACATGTATTGCAATAATATATATATATATTATTGCAATACATGTATAGTTATATATATATATATATATATATATATATATAAATGAAAATCACAAGATTCATATGTGAGGGTGTACTGTGCCTTTGAAGGCAGTGTTCATGATGATTTTAGTTCCCGAATTTCCCACTAAAAACAAGGCGTTGGCAATCAAGTGTCACGAAAATTACGAAGAAACGGCGAGAATCGCACTAAAACGTCTTATTTTGGTGGCATTATTCTCTGGCCTGGACCAGTTGTCCGATTGGAAGAAAATGTTACCGGTGGTTGTCACCGGTGAAGAATGGTGCTAATCAAAAATGGAAAAAATATTTTAGGCATAACAGTATCATTTAGGGTCCGAAAGAAAGTGCGGAGCAACAGAAAGTAGAGAATTCAAAAGACGGGTCCACAAAAGCTTTTGTTGCCACAACGAACAGTTCCAGTGGGAGTAAAAAAAACGGGGTGAGAGTAAGGAATTTGGTGCCTTTCTTGAGCGTTTTTCTCGGTTTCTTCGTTATTTCTGTTTAACTCGGAGGCCAAACAATCGATTTAACGATTTATCTCAGAATCGAAGATTATCGTGAACACTGCCTTTAAGTCGGAAGTGATTCGATATCGTTTTCATAAGACGACGAACCAGTCGAACGTGATAGTTTGGTTTTTGATGACGAAGAAATCGTCGTTATGCCAATGAACAGTTCCACCACAGTAACATAAAGGCACTGTTTGCGATAAATCTCGCTCTTAGATTTTTGGTGTGAAACAATATACCGGCAGATGCAGGAGGGGATAGGGTTGGAAAAATCGGCAAAAACGGGCCAGCAATCGATAAGAACGGCTTCGAGTTAAAAATTTCGTTAGCCTTCTACTTCTGCTTATCCCGCTCCACCCCCCCCCCCCTCCCCTTCTGACAAGCTTGCGGCGCCGCGGATGTTTTTGACTGCAAATTGCCGAGCAAATACGCCACGCCGAGCCTGATCGATGTGGGCGTATTTCGCCATCAGCGCGCGTTTGCGGAAACAAGCTAGGTGCGTAAGCTCGTCTGCGCCCTGAACCTCTACGTATGTTACATAGAAACCGCTATTTTAGCTTAGTCTGAGCGCTTTTCATTGTGGTTTCTTCATTACTAGCTAGCTCACAAAAAAACAACCTCATTTTTGAGTCGAACTCGAATATGAAATTGATCGTGATCACTGCCTTCGAACAAGCGTACTTCATACTGCTTTTGACGGGTAACGCCCCATCACAGTCGGCTCCAGGCCGGACTGAACCGTCATCGGCCTCTAGTTATCCTAAGGCACTATGAGTTTTCCCGAGTCGTATCGTCTACTTAATGGTCACTATGGCGTAATCCAGCTAACTGCCGCCAGCTTAGGGCTGTCACAACGGGGTGGGGGTGGGGGTAATTCTTCGAAGCTTGGCATAAGTATTAATAAGAACCAGCACAGCTGGACTAGTCCGGGCTAGGCGTACTCGAGCGGGTCACATCGGAAGGATTTTTGAACCTGGGTGAGTGATGTGGCCACGCATAGCTCAGATGTGCTCAATCCGGCGACAACCGGTGAAGTTTCACCCCTGATTTTTATGGTAGATGTAGATGCGCCATGGTGACGAAGCTCCATTTATTGCGACTTTTTGGATAATTCCAGAAACTCATGCAAAAAGAATGACAGAGATTTTTATGCAACTGTGACAGCTCCATTACATTGTCTGTGGACATATAAGTCTTCCCTCTCGCCACTGCTTGTCGAGTGGAATGGACAGTTCGGCTGGGGTAGATCTGAACTCGCTGGTCGGCGGTGTCCGCTTCAAATGGCTGTCTCTGATGCATTCGCTAGACTAAATTTGACAAAAGATCTTTATGTCAAACAATGGGCTCTAAGGACACTTGTTTGCTGGCGACGGCTGATCATTTCTTCGCGAGAGAGGGCAAGTGCTATTTTTATATCAGTCCAGACACACACTTTCTCACTGACAGATTGTGAGAGACATTTAACAATCTTGAAGATCGCAAGGATTGGTGCGAACATTCAAAATCTGATTATCTCACAGCTTGGCAGATTTAATCGCAATAAAATTCAGCAGTTCTTCTCGCCGCTTACACTAGCTAAGTGTGTGTCTCCTTGCAGAGAAGCAATGTAGGTTAGCCAAAACAACATAGGACCATGTTCGGCGTGCGAATATTAGGTGGAAATCTCTGGATTCTGCGTTTACATTGTGTCTTTTGAATTCAGGTCCCCATGTGCCTCGTAACTTCGATTGAATGCATGAGCCAAAATAACGGTTTCTAAATTCAGGGCGTGAACGAGAACCATGGGCCCCTCTGATTTCGGCAAGCGCGCGCTAATCGCGAAATCTGAAATTGATCATGCTAAAAGCGGCAGAGTTGCTTGGCGATTTGCCATCGAAACGTGTGCGGCACCACAAGCTCGTCCGATTGGGGGGCGGACCGGGATAGGTAGGCGCACCGGGAGAGCTTTCAAAGCCGTTTTTATTGATTTCGGGCCAGTTTTCGTTGCTTTCTTCGATCCTATCCTCTCCAGCATCTGCCAACCTAGTGTTTCACTCCGAGACCTCGAGAACGAGATATATCGTGAACACTGCCTTTGATATCCGTGCTCAAAACAACTTGCATGACTGGTAGGCACATATTAGGTGCCATATATCTTCTTTCAACTTACAAGGGAACCACAATTAGCCATAGTAACCATTCGGAGTGAGATGTATACACGATTGTAGGTCCAGGTAAGGTAGTAAACATATATCAATACTAGCTGCCTAGACCTCCCACAGAGAGCGCTGTGACCCGCCGAAGTTTGCTCCCCGCAGAAGAGGGGACACGTCTACGCGGGGTAATCATTCCACGGTGTGGCAGCCGTGGTATAGTGGTAGAGCTTTCGCTTCGTGAATGAGCTATAGAGGGTTCGATCCCCGAGCCGTGCGAAATTTTTGCATTTTTAGTTTTCTCCTCGGAATTTAATGATTTTCTTACCTTCGACATTTTTAGCACTTTCGCACATATAATCAGGTTTCGGAAATGCAATTTTAGACACATTCTCTCGACGCATTCTGTTGCCTTGATGGAAGAATTGCGTTGTTTTCTCTTCGTTTGGCGTTGAATGGAGAGCGAAAATTCATTTTAACACTGATGGAACGATACGAAAAAATGGGAAAAGCGCAAATGATGTTCACAAACGGCGCATCGAATAAAAACCGTACACTAACATCCGTCCTCGAAACAGTCTGCGGCCTCAAGCCGGAATAGGTATTCTCCCGGAGTGTCAAACTGACCTGGACGGTCGTCTACGTACCCTGCCATATGCCAAGAGTACTTGAGGAAATTCACAAATCTCGGCGCACAAAACATTCTGTAGACTTGCGAAATCACCATGAGAATGTTGTCTCTTTGTGCTACATTGAAATCGATGTCGTTAACGAGTATATGTGCTCGGATTCTCTTCATGACATTCTTCAATGGCCCGAAAAAGAAGACGTCGAGAGGTTGAATCATCGACGTTGCACCAGGAGGGATGTTCCGTACAACTACGCGATGGCCTAAACTAGGTTTGCATGAGTGGAATTTACTTACAGGACTAGAGTGAATTAATTACCTTCGGGAACTGCTTTGTTTATGGTCTCGACATCACGAAATGACGACCACGAGTCCACAATGAGATATGTCTCACGAGGTCCTCCAGGTACAAATACGCAGCTCCTCAACCACTCCACCATGTGATTTTTCGTCATTATGTGAGTGGTACCAGCTCGAACAACGAGGTTTGGAGCCTCAAAGTGACCTTGACGAGGGAAAACTCCGTTTCTTTCCTGCAGAAGGACAAACAGCTTGTCTCCAAGTCTGCCATCGGCGTAGACTAGTGGCAACACTGTGTAGGAGTGCGTGGTTGCCGCTTTGCTATCCACTATTCTTTCAACCTATAAAGCCAGATGACGGTTATTTGGCTTATTGAAGGGGGTAATCAAAGCAATAGCTATTATTCACCTTTTTACAACCGGCTGGTGCCAGACTTCGAGCCGTGGTCATTTCTTTCGCAAAGCCGGATTGGTTCCCATTACAAAAACAGGCCAAAGGAAGTGTTCTCATGTCGATTTTCACGGATTCCACGAACTCTCTTGCCTGCATTTCTATATCTTCACGGGATCTGAACGTCCGTCTTGTCACGAAAGTTGTAATTCTCCTTGAAACGACTCCATAACATCTTTTGAATGAATCAATCCATGTTGAGCTCGCCGTAAAGTTCTCAATGTTTTGTTGACGTGCGAGGTTTACAGCCAGCGAACGAAGGTCGCGATCATGCAGCGATACTCCTTCAAAAATATTCGAGTGAATTTGTGTGACAATATTCTCCGTGTTATTACATTAGTACACACCTGCTTGACCTTGCTCTGAACAATTTCATGAAGCAGATTGGCGAGATTCTTAAGTTTTGCGGCCCGCTGAAACCCCTGCACGTCGTGCTCCTCAATCGCTCGCAATTTCGTCAAATGATTCCAACATTTGATCCATCGGAAATTATGTTGCATAACCTTCAGCCTACGACTACCCTTCACTGATGCTCGATAGAAGGCAATAGTATCTTTAACCTAGAATATGTCCAAATGGAAAATGAATTTTGGAACAAAAAACATTCTCAAAGCTGACTAGTGGTAGTTAAACACACCCTGGCCGTTGGAACATAAGCGTCCCCGAAAATCACTACATCTTCGCCTGTTTCAACCGAGGAGTTTCCACCCAAGTAATCGTCTTCGCCGTTCCAGTCTGGATCATCGGCAGCATCGCTATCCAGGTCTTCTTCCGAGTCGGCGTCGCAGTGTGCCAAGATGCAGTCGCGTAGTATACGTATGATTTTTTCCGCAATCTTCTTCTCTTCACGACAAGCATCTTGACAGTCGAAAGGCTGTCCAAACTCAGCGATTAATAGAGAAACAACCTTTTCAGGACGGAAAACCATCGCGAATAATCAATAGGCGGTAGACGGCGCGTGAACGGGAAAACCTCATGATCTCTCTAATCAATATATCACAAGCACCGTTGATTAACAGTCCGCTCAGACTGCACCTGACTAGAGTCACTTAAACATTCTATTGTGGGTGCAAGTGCTCCAACAGAGATAAAAAAGTTTTTCTCTCCATTTTCAACGTCAAACGAAGAGAAAACAACGCAATTCTTCCATCAAGGCAACAGAATGCGTCGAGAGAATGTGTCTAAAATTGTATTTCCGAAACCTGATTATATGTGCGAAAGTGCTAAAAATGTCGAAGGTAAGAAAATCATTAAATTCCGAGGAGAAAACTAAAAATGCAAAAATTTCGCACGGCTCGGGGATCGAACCCTCCATAGCTCATTCACGAAGCGAGAGCTCTACCACTATACCACGGCTGCCACACCGTAGAGTGATTACCCCGCGTAGAAGTGTCCCCTCTTCTGCGGGAAGCAAACTTCGGCGGGTCACAGCGCTCTCTGTGGGAGGTCTAGGCAGCTAGTATTGATATATGTTTACTACCTTACCTGGACCTACAATCGTGTATACATCTCACTCCGAATGGTTACTATGGCTAATTGTGGTTCCCTTGTTAGTTATCTTCAACAAAATATTAGTTTAAAAATTCACTGAATTGAATGGTCGTGGAGCGCGCCGATTCGCTGCTTGAAAAACTACCCAAAAGCATGTGTTTGAGCTGTGAGCGCGCAGTTCGGCAGAAATTTAAGAGTTCAGAGATTGTAGGGGGCTTGGCGAAGATCGAGTAGTTTCTCAAGAATGTTCCCAATACTATTAGCAACCATGCTTGGTAGCTCAATGATCTGATGCATGCTAGCGATTTTGTTTTGTTTATTTTGTTTATTGGGTCAGTCAACGCAAAAATCATATACACATAAATACACACACAAACAGACATAAATAAGACTAAAAGGAGTAGAATAAGAGCCATACGAATAGGTGTAATGATAGATGATGATTTCCTAGACATGAATGGGGAAGAAGGAAAGGTATACGGCATAGTACGGCTTTAAAGGCAGTGTTCACGAAAAAAAAGTTGCACGTTTTTTTTGGCTAAAACGTAAGCTTTTGGTCCCTCTCAAAAGATTGAGAGCGGAATTGCGACGAAAAACTGCCGGTAAGTGGGTGAAAATCTAGTGTGCCAGCCAACCCATTGGGCCACTCCACCCACGTTCAATAAAAGTTGCTCAGAATTCCTGGTTAGATGAGCGATGGTTTCCGATCAAAAACCCCGTTCTTCCCTTAATTCTCAACTTCTCTTTTTACTCAGGTCAGCTCGCAAACATCGGCTGCGAAAAAAAAACGGGAGTTACAAGCCTCGGAAAACTCGTCCGCAATGCTTCCTTTGCTGAATTTCGAGGGGTCGTAACTCCGTTTCCAGGGGGTCTTGTACGATTCCAGGGACATCATTGAAATCAGCATGGGACCGTTTTCAAGATAGGCGGAAAAACAGAAAAACGACTTTTATCGTAAAAACCGCCTTTAATAACTTGGCGGCAAATTTGCGTTTAAAACGTTTGAGTGTAAGCGGCGATGTCTCGCGTTTCGTGAGCTTCAAGTATATCGGGCCTGCGCGGTTTGTAGAGAATCTAGATCTCAAGGAGGTTTTGAATATGTGAAAGAATATTTTATTTCTCCCACCACGTGTGATCGATGGAAGCCAAGTGAAAAAGATGTTCACTTCTACTTGAATTCCTCCATTGAGGATCTTGTGCACCATGCATACGTCAAACATTGCCCGTCGGGTTTCTAATGAAAGAATGCCAAGACACACATTCCTACTCTGCGCACTAGGCGTTGTAGAGTAAGTCGCCAATCCAGGCCGAGTAAAGATCTTCCGAGAGAAATTATTTTGTGTTTTCTCTAGAAGCTCTATATTTATACTCCAACGGTGAATTGCATGTTGTCACAAATGGTGTACGTCGCGGAGCGTAACAGAGGCCTTTTTCACGCAGCTCCTTTAACCAGACCAGAACAAATTAAAGTAGATCTGCACCATGGAATGAAATGCGAAGAGTTTTTAGGTTCGCTTGATAAGGAAATGTGAATGAGGTTGGGAAACATGAGATTACGTTATCAACGAAAGGTTGCGTTGCAGTTTCAACTTCAGTGAAAGTAAAAAAGTTTCATGATGAGCTTTGTTTTATAATGACTGCCTTTATAAAAGCCCAGGTAACCATAAACCCTTCAGTTGAATGCGGAATTTGCATTCCAGATCAGAAGGTACAAGGAGGTACATAGAGCTGCGGAGCGTTACAATTACAGCGGTATCTCAGGATTTGTCAACAACAGAATTAAACACTATAGGACACAATTTTAGCCATACAAATGCTAGTTTTTTAGTGGGCTGGGTTTGAAGAAGGTGCTGTGCAAGCACTTACCACCGGTGAGTGAGGACTTCGATAGCCTTTCTCTCTCATTTCTGGATTTACACACCGTAACAATTCAGCATAAGCCATGAAAGTCGATATTCAGCCGTAATTTTTCTCTAATTGTGCTTCTGCTTTATTGTTCGTTCATAAGCGACAAACAAGTTGCACAAGCCTGGCGGAAATGTAGTATACCTACTCAGAGGACGAAAACCCAATTCTTATGTGCTATAAAAAAGAAGAACGTCGTAATTCTTTAGAGACAACGTAGACAAATTTTGAAACGTCATTGCAGCAAGGGGTTCATTCTCTTTTATTTAGTCAATCTCCGAAAATCTCAGAGCTGGAAAAAGGCACACAGCTTTGTCGATCTGTTACTTCGGCCAATTCTATTTGTGGTCGCCTGGTACTGGCTCATCAATGTAACCTCCAGTAACGTAGGTTCCGCGAATGTATCCACCATTCGAAAGGAAGGTTGCACCTGAAATGTTTCGGAAAGTATTCTAATCTTAAGCAATGTGCAGCGGTGCGACGCTTGAATTCACTCCACCTTCACTTCGTCGATGTGGTGAATTGCTTCCATAAAGCGTATATGGGCGGCACTGATGAAGACCCAGTAAAAAAGTCTCACTGAAGTCTCAACTCGGGTACATAGCTTTGTTGGGGTGGATACAGCGGTCGGGAAGGTGACGATTCTTTAGGATACCTTAGTGGTAAATGGTAAAGGTTCCCCCTACACCTGCAACTTTGAAAATTTTAACGTTTTCCTAATCACTTCTTTATTTTTAAATTCTAATTTTAAAAAATTACTTTTTGCACTAGGTGACCCATTTTTAAAACTTACTGCTTGAAGTAAAAAAATTTTCGGAATTTTTTCATTCTATCTGTTTTTTTGGCTCATAATATTTTTGCCTTCAAAGGTGGTTCTTCAGAAGTAGCTGTTTCCAGAATCTTCATTAATTCCGTGTCGAATAACGTTTTCAATTTGAAAAAAAAATACGGTCCCAATCTCTCAGCCAATTTCAAATGATGAAATAACGTTTTCACTCAAAGCAATCACTTTCTCGTCCATAACTTTTCTTACCCTAGTAGACAGACCTATGGTAGAAGTAGTTTTTGGAATCCTCGCGAAATTCTGCATCGAAAAGCGTTTCTAGAATCAATATATACGCTCCCACTCTTCCAGTCGATTTCAGTCTATAAGTGATTTTTTTCTCCTTAAAATATCGGTTTTTCGTTCAACTTTTTTAGCTAAGAGATGAACTTTTGTCAAAGTTTTTTTTATCTCCATTAAAAATTTTGCTTCGCTTATTGTTTTAGGGTTGGAAAAATATTTTCATTTTACGAAGTTTTTTTCGCGTATAACTCTTTAACCGTATGAAACAAAGTTATAATGAAGGAAGTTCTCGGAATCGCCGCAAAATTCTGCATCAAACGATACATAGGGTTCCTAACTTTACTAGCTTAACAACCCAGCCAGGTCGGTGGAACCGAGCCCCATTGTCGGCTCCATTACAACTCTGCGTCTCTCATTTACATCATGAAGGCGAGAACATGCTATAGAGATCACTATGGAGCTCGGCTCCACCGACCTGACTGGCTTATGGGGCATGCAAAGTTAGGAGCACGACATATCATTCGACGCAGAATTTCACGTAGATTTGAAAAACAGCATGACACTATCTTTAACGGTTGAAGAGTCATAAGCGAAAAACTAGTACTTCATAAATTGAACTAGGCTGAAGGATCGGGAAAGCTAGTCCACGCAGAATTCTGTGAAATTTTCGAAAACAACCTTCACCAGAGCCCGTCTTCAAAGGTTCAAAAGCTAGGGACGAAAACCCGATAGCTTTAGGCGGAAAAATACATTTTATAAAATAAAATTGACTGGAAGATTGGGAACTCATTTTTTGAATTTGAAAAAGCTATTCGATGCAAAACTTCGTGAAGATTCCAATAACAGCCTTAGCCAAAGTCCTATCTTGGAGGATAAAAATAGATATGGACAAAAAACCGACTGACACCCATCCCATCTTAAGAATGACTCGGACGATTGTCTGATCACTTTGATTTTTCTTCGGGGCTTTTTTTGGACGTTAACGGTTTTCTCCGTGGTTGAGGTTTTCACCAGCCCAGAGGTGAAGGTTGCTGGAATGTCCGGCTCCACCCAACGAAGCTATACTCGAAAATGTCGCAGAGCGGTGGTGTTTCCAGGCTGAATGGTACCTCTGCACGCAGATTCGTGTTTGCATGACAAAACTTCTTGCGCACTGCTGATTTGACTATAAAACTACCCCTCCTTTCTCTGCCTTAGCAATTGTCTTTCATCGATACAGCTTCGCATGACTGTTTTTTTTTGTTGCCATTTTTCTCGACCGTGCACACGATCGTGGCTACCGTTCTGCTTAGTACTGCGTTCACAGGCTATGAAACGGCTGAACTAACATGATTCCTAGGCGTGCTAGTGCGGAGCGGAGAGTAGAGACAGTATGACAGCGGAGGGCAGACGGAGGCCGAGGCGTCGCGGGCTTCGCTTGCGCCTCTAATGATGTGAATTACTCAGGGGTTGAGCAGAGTACCACCGCGGCGCGGCGCGGTCTGATGATTGAGAGCCGTATTGATAGATCGCGGGGATCTATCAATACGGCTCTCCATCATCAGACCGCGCCGCGCCGCGGTGGCACTCTGCTCAGCCCCTCAGGCAATCGCCACACTCCATGCGTATCGAATATGCATTCAACTCGAAGACAAGGCGTTTTCGAACACACTCAGCGGACGTGCTGCTAGGGGCGCACGTTCTCTCATTGTGCTTCAAATTACAGCACGTGCTCCAACAAATAAGACGTTCAATGCGTACATGATACACAATCAACTCGATGAAAAAACGATTTTTCAAAACAGGAAAGTTTCGTCGCACTCTTGAGACTGAACTAAGATGTCGGCAGCGCCGGCGGTTCGACTGCCCAAATTTGTCGTACTTGACCCGCCCAGCCACTGTAGGCCTCGTCCAACCGCTAGCGGCCCCAGATAGTGGTCAGCGAGCTGGCCGCGCCGCATATTGGTGGGCCGGCCGCCTAGCGTGTCGGTGTGCTGCTATGTTGGCGCTGGACTACCTTGCAGCACGTGCTCCTGCAGATAAATTTTGTGGCACGTGCTCCTGCGATCAAATTCTGCAGCACGTGCTCCTATTTGGAGCACGCGCCCCTGCGGTAGAGCCTTTCGATGGGTATGGCCACTCGAGTTGAATGCATACTCGACACGCATTGAATTGAGCGATTTTCTCTCTCTTTCTTTCTTTCTTTTTGAATGAGGCGAATACGACGTCCAATAGAGGGTAGGTTTCTAGATAATGGTATGCGAGCTAACCTCTGGTAGGCTGGTACGGAGTGATTGTCGTTGGAATTTCACCAATTTCTGAAATGATGATATTGTATGAGGTGTGTCAAATTCTACTCTTACTCAAATGTATCCTCTGTTTCCGAGTTTGATTTATTTCTGTTCGTCTCGTGCGTCTGGGTGCGTACGCTGCGTCTCCTTCTCCCCACATTTTCTCGCTGACTCTCCCCTCGCTCTGCACAAGCGCGCTAGGGAACAGAGTAAATCTGGCTCAGAACCAGAGGATATGATGTTCGAGAAGCTCGAGGAGCAAAGTTGGAGTCCAAATTTGCATTTTGTAACAATTTTCGACATTTTTTTTCGTTTTAAAATTAGAACGCTTCTGGTTATTAGGTAAAATATAAGAACATCGCAAAGCTATGCTGCTAAATCACTATCAATAGAGATGAGAGGGAAATGCTCTGGAATTCTTGATGTAACAAATCGGAACACATATGGAATCAAAAGTAAAAATTTTTTTGGAAAAAATGTAGGGGTCTTGCGGAACTGAAAATCGAAAAATATTTAGTTCGCGCATCGAGAACAGGGGTGTGCGGCAATTGCCGTTTGCCGTTTGCCGGCCATTTTTGGGGTTTGCCGTTGCCGTTGCCGTTTGCCGAAATTTTCGTCTCAAACGGCAAATTTTCGGCAAAAATACGTTAAAACAAAAAGATTTGACCTTATGGCAGTTTTTGTATTGGTCAGCAATTCGAAGCTGCTACAAAAAATTATTTTGACTAGTTCCAGCTGATGTAATGTGTAATTGTACCCATTAAATTGGTAACTGATGATAATATAAACTCTCCTATAAACTCCTTAATAAGAAATCAGAGAAGTTCGTTTAAGTTCTGAGTTGTTTATGAGCCTCCAAATGTCTTTTTCATTTATCAAACTCTTAACCCCTTAGAAATGCTAAATTTGCAAAAAAAGGCCTTTTCAAGAAGCATTCAGATTACTGCAAGTTCCAAGATTACAAAACCAAGTGGTATAAAAGTTGTAGCGTGAAAGCAGCCATTTAAAGGCAGCATACACGCTCGTAAACGTGATCCAGATAACTACGGAAATGGGAATGGTATGGCTCAGAACACAACGAAAACGCATTTCGAAGCGTCAAAAACGACCCATAATGACGCTAAACGAGTGAGAAGTTGACCAGCCCCTGTATTTCTCCGCCCCCTGGATTTGCGTCCTCCCCCAAAACAGCGCTGCTGGGCCATTCCCACCGTCGTCGACGTTGTTTGTGGTAGAATAGATACAATAGGTAAACCACATACATCGACGACGGTGGGATTAGCCCAGCAGCCCTTTTTTGGAGGGAGACGCAAATATGTACAGTGGGCGGAGAAATACAGGGACGGGGCCATTTTTTTATTCGTATAGCGTCATTGTGGATCATTTTTGACGCTTCAAAATGCGTAGGCGTTGTGTTCTGGGCCATACCATTCTATTTCCGTAGTTATCTCAATCGCATTTACGAGCGTATATGCTGCCTTTAAAGGCCGTGTTCACGATAATCTTTGATTTTGAAATTAATTGCTGATTGGTGTGTTGGGCCTCGGGTAGATATGAAATGACGAAGAAATCGAGAAAAACGCACCAGAAGGGCACGAAATCCCCAAATCTCACCCCAGCTATGAAGTTTTACAGGAACTGGTCGCTGCGACAATGAAATCTTTTGTGGAACCGTCTTTTGCAATGCTCTCCTCTCTGTTGCTTCGTACTTTCCTTCAGACCCTAGCTAATACTGTTTTGCCTAGAATATTCTTCCGTTTTTGATTAGCCCCATTTTTTCGGTGGCAGCTACCGTGAACATGTTCATAAATTCGGACAACTAGTCCAGGCCAGAGAACAATGTCCCTGGAATACGACGTTTTAGTGCGTTTCTCGCTGTTTCTTCGTAGTTTTGCTAACACTTCGTTGCCAACGCATTGTTTTGAGTGGAAAACTCGGGAGCGAAAATCATCATGAACACTGCTTTTAAACATACAAACCCGTTGAGAACTAGTATAAATCGGCTAGCCAATAGTCGGTTGGTGGGCTGATGGTCATAATTGGGACAGGAAGTTGATAAAATCTGCAAAAACTTCGTCCGGCTTTTTTTATTTTAACAGTGTTCTCAGCGGTCATTAGAGGCAAGGTTCAATAATGTTTTCGATTTCGAGATCCATAGATGAAACGAAGAGTTGACTCAGTGGCAGAGCTGAGTTAGTTAAGAAACGTGGTAAAGAGGAGAAAATTATAATAATTGCAATATGTACAAATACTGCCCCGAAACTTGAACGTGGTGTGCTCGCCCCACCCACTTCCTCTGTAGCCACAGGGGAAGTGGGTGGTGCGAACACACCACATTTAGGTTTGGGACCCTTTAGAGCGATTTATTGCTCGCTTTTATCCGATATTGTTGTCGTAATAAGCCTCGTGCCGGCTTGAAGACCAAATACACAGAAAGGGAAGCGCCCAAGAGCATTCGGCTGGCTCAACGCACTGCACGCGGGGCTCCAGCGGTGACGTGAGCGCAGCGGCTTTCCATCGCGCGCGTCGCATGTAACAGTTGAATTGTCACCAGATTCTCTCATTCTGTGCTATCGATCAACGCGCCCTTCAGAGCTCTTGATTCCCCGTGGGAATTTGGAGTTTACTTTGATTGTTAGCACTGCATACAACTAGACTAATCTCACTCCACTCCTGTAGCCTCACAAGTGAAACCATATCAAGTGAGAGACAAAGAGAATCCTGAGTGTGTTACTTGCTATGGTTGTCTTTCGCCACAAATGTCGACTGATCATCAAGCCTTGTTGATCTTGATAGTGACTCAGACAGTCGGGGCTTAGTACGTCGGCACAATACCGTTAGTACGCCAGGGCAAACCTGGCATACTAACGTTGGTTGTGTGCAGGAGCTGCTGGTTGCGGCAGCATATCCTGCCAACGTATGCTGGCGTACTAACGCTCATTATCGACGGAATTTGGACTGCCACCCTCCTTACCGGTGTTGGATATAATTCTTGTCACGGCCAGCAGCACGGACAACATTCTCGCCGCGGTCCGCAACCAGGAGGCTTCCCTCGCGATGGGCCATGGGGATGAACCCCTCAGCGTTCCAAAAATTAATTTCCGAACAGTGACACAAGGTCACCTCATCGGACTGGCCTCAAACGGCCAACTGCCCCCTCAGCGAGACTGGCCGCCTTGTATACCCGCCGCCGTCGTACAAGAGGATGCTGCAATGTTCATTCGTATTAGACAAATCAATGGAAGAGTGTCAGCAGACACTAGGAGAGAGGGGCTGGCAGTAGCACGCGTGCCACGATAAACAAAGCGTTAGTACGCCAGCACAAGAAGCAGGAGCTCCTGGTCGTTGCTAGCATATCCTGTTGTTACCAGCAGCTACAGCACAGGTGCTGCCGATCCCTTTGTGCCGGCTTACTAACGGTATTGTGCCGACATACTAAGCCCCGACTGTCCGAGGACTTCTATACAGATCACATATAGAACAGTGCTATTGGCATTCTCTGATCACCTGAGGCTTTCAAGTAGCTTCAATTATACGGGATTTTTTCTTCCTGGAATTCTAGTGAAACGCAAGGCATAAAGTAACTGGTACATATTGCATGGAACACCACACGACTAAACAAACGTTGGTATATTATAGCAAAAAACAGATTTTGCCGTTTGCCGTTTTGCCGTTTGCCGTTTGCCGGCCATTTTTGGGGTTCGCCGTTGCCGTTGCCGTTTGCCAAAATTTTAAATTCCTTTGCCGCACACCCTTGATCGAGAAGCATTTTAACGGCAGGGCTCGCGATAAAAAGCTATTGTTGTGCTAACGTCATGAGAGAATGATCTAGATATCACGAAAGAGAAAATAAGTGAAACGTTTGACAAAATACCCTCATGAACAAGTGATTTCCATCAGTGTCGACCCGCCCCAAATATCGAGATTTCTATAAATGCATGTTTTGCGATCTTTTCTTTCGCTTCTCATGTGATTTCTAGGCACCGTTAGATACTACCGACTACTCTAAGAGCATAACCAAAGACGGATTATCAAGCGTTGATGAAAACACCGTTAATTTAGGGGAAGGCGTGCGGACACCTGTCATTAGAAGTTCTACCTTGTTTTTATGCGTATTTACCGCAGATTTTCTCTTTTTCTCCTTAAAGGCAGTGTTCACGATAAAATCGTTTTTCTGCTTTTTTGCCTATTTCGAAGAAGTTCACATGCTGATTCCAATGATGTTTTGGGGATCGTACAAGACCTTCTGGGAACGGAGTTATGGTCTCTCAAAAATTGAGCTAAGGTGGTGAGCCATGGTGGACGAGTTGTCCGAGGCGTGTAACTTCCACCTTTTGCGGCCGATGTATGCGAGCTGATCTGAGTAAAGAGAGAAGTTGAGGATGAAGGGAAGATTGGGGCTATTAATTGGAAACCATCGCTCATCTCACCATCTCGTACATTCAGTTGTTCACGTCGGTGGGCTTGGAAAGTGCATCTGGGTGTGACGAGCTGACGGGTGTCCAACTTTGGGGCCGTAGAGGACCGTTCCAAGCTCAATTTTCTTAGTTTTTTTCAACGTTAGCGTTGCGCTAGGCCCCACAGCTGCCGATCTCCACCAAAAAATCAGACATGATTTTTATCGTGGACGCTGCCTTTAAGGCAGGTATTCTACGATCAGACCGAGAATTCGGACCCCCCATAAAGCCGCGGATGGGACCACCCTATTTCTACATTACGTCACTGAAAAGGTAGCAAGAGCCGTCAAGCGCTTCCTGCTTCCCATGCGACTGATTCTCAGCTCTCCTCCGACCCTTCGCGATCTCCACACGTCTTCCAGAGTGTACGAAAATCGATGCCACAACCGATCGTGTCGGTACTGCACCTTTCAGAAAGTATGTGAATTACGTGGCACGGTATACTGGATCCCCCGTCAGGCATGCGGAGAGAAGTTTGTTAGTGCCGCTGAAGTTCCGCTTGAATGAGCATAGAAGAGCCTTGACGAATCCTGCCTCTCTTCCGAACAGCAGTTCCGATGAACGCGAGACACTGTAACGAAGGTCCACCTTCCTTTGAAACTACGCTTCTCCATCGACATCTGGTGCGACCCTTGGAGCGAAAAGTGATAGAAGCGCGTGAAATCCGGCGTCTGCAATCGGAAATCGATGGCAGAGAGGAGCTGCATGATCTTTTCAGGCTTACAGGTCATAAACGGCCAAAGTCTCACCGTCGACTGCGTACCACGCTGCGCGACCGCGCGCGCTTCGGAAGCAGATGAGTTTTTGGCCTGGCCATCGCGCGACGAGTTTCGGCCGCCGCGCGAGGCCGAAACGTCGCGCGGCGGCCAAAACTCGTCTGCTTCCTCGCGCAGCGCGTGGTACGCAGTCGACGGTGAGACTTTGGCCGTTTTATGGCCTGTATCCGATAAACACTAATTTCAATCACTCCTGGACTCCCGCAGAAAGCCTCATTAGCTACGCTTGTTCGACCGGATGAGGTGAGTGCTCACACGGCTTTCCACGCTTTGTCGTTAATCATAAATCATCCCTTTAGCGGTTGGGGCCTTAGCAGCCAGTACCAACAGTAAAGGGAAAACTAATTCGTGCCTATCTAATATGTTGTGTTTGCTGTTGAACAATGTATTGTAAAGTCATTTTTAAGGTCTGATGACGGCTTTATAGCCGAAAACTCACCTTCGCAATAAAAAGACCTCAGCTCTCACAAGGGAACCACAATAAGTCGTAGTGACCATACCAAATGAAATGTACTTTTCTAGAACCATTTTCGGACGAAAACTCCGAATATGCCCATCGCAGCTGCCTAGACCCACTCTGGAAAAAGTTATGAGCGTTTTTTAAAGCTTCGCGGCAAGGTAAGGGTACCCCCCCCCATAAAATTTTTAGCGAGTTTTTTGAATTTTTCTCCTGATTTTGCTAAAAACATGTGTGCAGGGGTAATCTGGGGTGCTGAACATGAATCTCGGGTTCGCTTGCCTAAATTTCAAGGTTTACTGTAGGTTACGGTAGGTAACATGCCATTTAGGAGGCAAAACCTACCTCAATATTCCGATAATCGACAAATGTACACCTAATTCGTATTCAGCACCCCAAATAACACCCACATAGAACTTTTGAGACAAATTTGAGACTTTGAACAGGCTACCGTGTACCCACCGTAATCTGCCGTAATCTGTCGTAATCGATAAACGGACCTCAGATTCGTTTTCAGCACTCTAAATAACCCCCAGAGGAACAATTTGAGCAATATCTATCCAAGCACTCTGGAAATCGTCAAAAGTCGCGATTTGCCATCAAATTCTCCCCCGATGGCAATCTGTGAACGAATACATTCGAAAACTCTAGAAAATCGATGAATGAACTCTCAGATTCGTGATCAGCACCTAGAATAGCCCCCAGGGCGAATTTTTTAGTCAAATCTGGAATATTTTTCTAAAACGCTCCGAAGTTTCTAATTGGTATATATATATATATATATATATATATATATATATATATATATATATATATATATATATATATATATATATATATATATATATATATATTTATATATATATATATATATATATATATATATATATATATATATATATATATATATAATCTCCGAGTTCTCCTTTCTTCGAAAATCATGAATAAAATAATGCTCGAACCACACTTTTAGGCCTCTGAAGAAGACGTCAGTCGAAACGTCAGGCCCCCTAAGTTAAAAACTCCCCCAAGTTAAAAACGCTGTTAGTCTGCTCAAAGTTTGGGAAACGTTCCTTTAGTTTTGAACGCTGAACACGATTATGAGGTCCGTTTCCGGATTTTCGTTAAAATAATGCGCTTTTTGTAGGGTACAATAGGTACGAAAATCAGAGAAAAAATACCTATAACTTTTTTCAGAGTGGGTCTAGGCAGCTGCGATGGGCATATTCGGACTTTTCGTCCGAAAACGGTTTTAGAAAAGTTTATTTCATTTGAAATGGCCCCTATGCCTTATTGTGGTTCCCTTGAAAAAGATCAGAGCTTTCAGCATTGGACGAAGATTATACCTAAAGGCAGTGTTCACAATAGGTTTTCGTTTCTTTTTCTCGTTTTTGAGTTTTCGGGGTGAAACACCATGCTGGCAGATGCTGAAGGGGAAGGGGTCGAAGAAAGTAACGAGAACAGGCCAGAAATTAAAAAAAAGGCTGCGAAGTGAAGACTTCGTAAGTCCAGTATGTCTGCTAAGCACGCCCCGCCAGCCGTTCTGACGAGCTGTTCGCGAAGCGAACGTTTGCGATGGCGAATTGCCAAGCATCTCCGTCACGTCCAATCTGATGGATACTCGCACATTTCGCCATTAATGCCGTAAACCAGCAGGACGCGTAAACTCGTCTGCGCTCTGAACCCATACATACGTAAGAAACCGCTATTTTAGCTTACTTTGAGCGTTTTTTTTTCGCTGTTCCTTCAGTATTCGTAAGCTGAAGACTGAACAGCCCCATATGTGAGTCGAACGAGAATGTGATATTCATCGTTAACACTAACTTCAACTCTAATTTTGTGATGACCGAAACCACGTTCTCATGAAGAGAGCTCCAAAACCGGCTTTATCGCAAATCCTGCCTTTGAAGGCACAGAGCACCCCGAAATTTTTTTTCAGGTTCTATATGTATATTGAAGAAAACCACACTCTGATCACAATGGTGGCTCTGAAATCACTCAAGCTTCTACAAACGGAGCTATGACTCTCTAAAAATGCCTATATTTTGAAGACGAAAATTTAGTTGACGAGCTGTCTCAGGCCTGTACTTCTCTCCATTCGCAGCCGCTGCACGGGAGCTAACCATAATGAGGGGGATCTAGATAATACTTCCTGTTGAAGCGGTGCATATCAGGATCGTTGAACACTTATCTTCGGATTTTATTGCGCATGTTGGAGAAAAATTTCACGCTCAAAATGGCTTCACTGAAATCGCTCAGAGCTCTACAAACAAACTCTCTGAAAATGCTTAAACTCTGAGGGTGAAAATTTAGTGGACGAGTTGTCTGTGGCCTGTATTTCTCTCCATTCGCAGTCGTCGCACAAGAGCGAACTAGAATGAGGAGACAGGCTGGCAAGGGAGTGAAGAACGTCGATGCAGTAGAATTTCATCCATCCATCTAGCCGCTATTGAGTTCGAAAATCAGGAAGGGCGTGTGGCCCGTGGTGGTCGCTTATATGTCACTTATTTAGAGGTATTGAGATCTCGCACTTGACTCGCGTTACACAGGAGAGGTCTACTACACAATCAAATGAAAATCTCAGATTTTATATCTGAGGATGCACTGTGCCTCTAGGGAGAATTACGGAGATTCGCAATGAAAACCTCTGAATCCGGTTTTGTACGATCTTTGCAAGAGCCAAGCAAAAGTTCAAATGTCGAGACCAACCGGTTCTCTGAACCCAATTCACAAGATGTCGTTCGGCAGGATCTGGGCGACCAGGGTTATTAAAGACCATCCAAGCTTCTTTTGATTCCATCTGCTGGTAAGGGAGGTTCCCTTACATATAGTTAAATGACTATCAGCAAGGATTGAAACAACAACTAATCCTTGAGATGTGGAGTTGTTTTTGGTTAATCTCAATAAATTTCTCGATTGGTTCAGAAGATCTTACCTGCATCAATCAGATCGGCAGCAAACGCGCAAAGAAGAAGCACCTAAACCGAAAAGATGTGTAACAAAGCAGCGATAAACCAACCAACTCTATTGGCAATTTATCATCGATTCGATAACTTCTGCAAAATCTTTAGGGTCGGCAAGAGTTAAAAGCAATATGTAGACCATCATAGCTTTGAAGTTCTCAGATAATCGCCGCTCCTTCAATGCGTGTCGAATAAGCTTTCAACTCGAAGACAAGGCGGTTTCGAGCACAGTCAGGGAACGTGCTGCTAAAGGAGCACCTGCTCCTATTGTATTTCGAATTAGAGCACGTGCCCAACAGAGAATACGTTCAATACGTACATGATCCAGACTCAACTCGATGTCAAACCGATTTTCTAAAAAAGGAAAGCGTATTACGCATTCTTGAGGGACGGCTCAGAGCTCGGCAGCGTCGAATGTTCAATTACCCAACTTCTGGCCCCAGCTGGCTCGGCTAGCTGGCCGTGTAACCTGTCGTTATGTCGCCCGCGTCGCGTGATGGTGTGCGGCCACGATGGACTGCCTTGCAGCACGTGCTCCTGCGATGACATTTTCAGCACGTGCTGCTGTTTGTAGCACGTGCACCTGCAATAAAGCTTTCAATGAGTTTGGTCACTCGAGTTGAACGCATATTCGACATGCATTGAATGCGGCGAATTTCTGAGTCAGTGCTTTTTCTCGGTCAGTCTCTCTCTTGCTAATTTCCCCATCTGATTGCAGGAACAAACCAACACCTCGCTAACTGAGAATGCCCGTAGTTACGTAGTTTGGCAACTCACTGAGATGATGCGAAACATGTCGTTGAACAGTGTGTTGATAGAAATTCTCTGTCTCGCCTGAAATAATTTAAGTCGGAGAGCAAGGGATACTTCATTGATGGAATTGACCTCACGATATGACTGTGCACATCAACCATTACGTTCAGAATGGGAAAACTCTCCGAAGTTGACCTCGGTTGAGCACCTATCAAGCAATTGCTAACGAGCCCCTCTCGGTCAAAATGGCCCCTCCGAATGACGAAATTCTCTCGAACCCTTACCGACGTGGAGCCCGGATATGCCCTTTGCAGCTGTCTGGAATCATTCTCATAGTAGTTAGCTTTTCTCATCTTCGCTAGATAATAGGGATACCCTATCAGGCAATTATTAGCATAGTTGTGCTCTCGACGAAAATACCTAATACCAAATAGATTCGAATGATCTCCCATCGTGAGGTCCGAATTTCAAATAATTTAGAACGACTTCTTTTTCAAAGTCCGATTCTGGAATAAACTACAATGGCCTCCTTTTTAGGTCCGATTTTTGAGTGGATTTGAGTACTCCCTTTTTCTCGCTGTCCGCATTTTGAATAGATTTGGATAAATTCAATCCGTATATATTGGCTACGCCAGGTACCTCACCAAATACGGGGAAAAACCTACTTTAATTCATAATAAGGGGTGCTTCCAAAGGTCTTCACGATAAATCTCGTTCTCGAGGTCTCGGTGTGAAACAAAGCAACTAAAACTGGCCAGAAATAAATTCAAGCGGCTTTGAAAGCTCTCCCGGTGCAAAAAATAAACCTATCCCGGTCCGCCCACCAATCGGACGATCTTGTGGCGCCGCACACGTTTCGATGGCAAATCGCCAAGCAACTCTGCCACAGTTAGCATTATCGATTCGCGCAGATCTCGCGATTAGCGCGCGCTTGCCGAAATCAGCAGGACCCATGATTCTCGTCCACGCCCTGAATTTAGAAACCGTTATTTTGACTTATTCCGAACGCTTTTCTTCCCTGTTTCTTCACTATTAGTTACCTCACGACCAAACAATCCCATTTTTCGGTCGAACTCGAGCGCGATATTCATCGTGAACACTGCCCTAATAACAATCGAGTGTTTTTCCCTTGCAGTGAAAACAAACAACTTGTGTCATTCCATGACTTCAAACAGCATCGATTTGCGTGGCCCCTCGCGTAGTGTCCCCTTAATCTCCAATGTGTTCCTTTAAAAAATATGTATTGTTCTCAGATCAAATTTCACAAGCTGTTTGTTTTCGCTATGAAGGAAACACTCAAATGTTATTAGATGTTTTGCTATTTTTGTAGATTCTTCTGTTGTTTATTTTCGCTGCTCCGTGTTTCCATCAACCGAACCACTTTCTGTCGGAGGCGCCCCTTTTTTATTTAATTGTTCACTTTATCGATAATATATAGTAATATCGCACGTACATTAGCTTCCTTCCATAGCAAACGTCCTAGCGTCAAGTGATCGTAAAGTGACGGTGGGGGTTTCCATCTTTAGCATTTGTTATTGATCTGACTCCCCAGCGACCACTGCAGCCGGCCAGTCGCTGACGGTGGAGGCATAGTGACCGAAACGGCTGTCACTAATATTATCGATACCATCGCTAACTACGTGCCGTCCTCGGACACGTTGAATGCGCCAGCCGTCGAGCGTCATGCGCAAGCGTTTGAGTGCTGGCGCATGATTCTCCGACGCCTTGACGCTTTGCCGCTGGTTGTCTGCTATGGACGGAGCCTAACTCTCTGACATCGTGGGCGCATCAACCTATTGTCCACGCCACTAGGGACGATCCAGCTCAAACTGAAGTTTCAAAAACCATATCTATGAAATGCTGTGGTGTCCATGAAAAGAAACAATTTGTAGCTCGCTAGATTTTGTTAAAGCCATAGTCCAACCTCAGAATCGATTTTTCGTTTTTCTGTCTGTATTCAGAGCAAATTTCACGCTGATCACAACGGTGTCTCCAGAATCGTTCACAACTCACTACAAACTGAGTTACGGCTCCTCAAAAATTTCAAATTCGAACTGGTAGACGTTCGCGGACGAGTTGTCTCAAGCCTGTATTTTCTCGTTATTCGCAGCAATCATTTCGGAGCAAATCACCATATAAAGCCAGACCAAAAACGAAAAAAAAGAACATTGATTTTGGAGATAATCTTTCGCGCGTCTCTTCCCTATTGAGGTCGGAAACCTGCCAGTGGGCGTTGCCCATTTTTTCTTTCAAGGGGGCGTGGTCGACTCTTTCCCAGCCTTTTCTAGCTTATTTGAACGAATTGAGAATTTTGCTATAGGCGGCGACCGGACCATAATATCAAAAATTACCTCTGAGGTTGGCCTGTGCCATTAATGCACGTGGGAATATAAAAAAACGACAACAGATTCCTATCTTACTTTAAAAATTCAAAAACTTTCAGCCCAAACTCTTTCCAGTAGAAAAACGGGGCGCTGATTACGATTTTAGGTCCATTTAGAGTTTTCCGGAAGTGTACTGTAAGTTACCGTAGACAAATGACACTTTCCTACCGCTACTTACAGTAGTTTTCTGAGGAAGTAAAAATGAACCTCATATTCGTATTAGCGCCCAAATACCCCTCCTGCCCCCTTGGCAGAGGTTTTGCTCTAAATGTTCGAACTTCTGAAATCCGAAACATCGATTTTTTGCAGTTCTTGGTCTACCCAAGTGCCTCAAAGGCAGCAGACACGCTCGAAAAAGTTGTTGAGATAACTACGTTTCTGGAGCCACAAGGCTCCTAGTAGTGTGCTCACGCCGTTGGAAGCGACAAAAACGAGTGAAAACTACTAAATTTCAGCAATGCAAATCGAAAAATTTCTGCAACCCCGCCCCTCAGCGTCTGCAACCCCGCCCCAAAATACAAACTCGTCCACATTGATAGTGCTAATACGGTCCCCTTGGCTGGTTTTTGATGCTTCCAACGAGGTTAACGTTCCAGTGCAGGCTGTAAGAGTATATCGGATTCTCTATCTCAACCGTTTTGTTGCTAATATTCGCTGTTTCAACCGCGCGCCGCAAAACTCGTCCACTTTCACGTGATAACAAAATAACCGTTATTCCTCTATTTGCACACAGTTTTCGTCCGTTTTTTCGTCAGTTCCCAATACAACCAGGTCCAAACCTTTGATTTAAACCCCCTTTGATTTTTTATACCATTTTTGAGCGTGTATGCTGCCTTTAAAGGCAGTTCCCACGATAAAAACCATGTCTGATTTTTTGGAGGAGATCGGCAGCTGCGGGGCCTAGCGCAACCCTCACGTTGAAAAAGCTAAGAAAAATTAGCTCGAAACGGTCCTCTACGGCCCCAAAGTTAGACACTCGTCAGCTCGTCACACCCCAGATGCACTTTCCACGCCCACCGACGTATACAAATGAATGCTCGAGATTGTGAGAAGAGCTATGGCTTCCGATCAATAGCCCCGTTCTCCCCTTCACTCTCAACTTCTCTCTTTACTCAGGTCAGCTCGCATACATCGGGTGTAAAAGACGGAAGTTACAACCCTCGGACAACTCGTCCACCCTGTTTCCCTAGCTCAATTTTTGAAGGACCATAACTCCGTTCCCAGAAGGTCCTGTGCGATATCAGAGACATCATTAGAATCAGCATGGCCGTCTTCAAGATAGGCGAAAAAACAGAAAACGATTTCCATCGTGAACACTGCCTTCAAGGAAGTTCACCAAACTTTAAATTGTTGCTTCTAACTACCCCAAACACACAACAGACCATTTCTCAAATCTCCAGTTTGTGCTGGGATCAGTCCCTAGTCAGTTCGCCAGAGAAGTTGATTGAGGCGAAAATTTAAAAAGTAACGGAAAAGCTCTAAGGGATCACTGGATTCGTCCGCTAGAGTAATAGAGAACTTCAATTTAAAGAAGACAAATTTCTCTGGTAATTTGCGGATCACAGTGTTCCAGTGAAGCCCACCACTATCTGCAAGTGATAATCGGAATCGAGAGCTTCTCAGGGATGCCCTAGAACTAAATAATATTCTGAGACATTTGCATATTGCGCTGGGAACCAACTTCCGTTTTTTTTTCAGGCCCAGTTTCATGAATGGGCTCGATAGACCACACCCGTAAACTTCGGTCCGTCAAAAACATAGGGTTATGAGGATGGAAGGGGTTAAAGGTGAGGAACCGCCACCAGTTCTCGCCAGTCATCTGCCACTTCCTCATAGAATGGTAATGCGACCCTTAAACAACATGAAAAACAGTGGCAGAGCAAGCTCCACATGCAGGAACATATCAAAAATAACGGATACGAGGTCTTCAAATGCAGGAAAAAATTGAAAAGAATTTCGCCCGAGATTCAAATTCAATTTTATGGTGTGTTCTGACTGACTTTTTTTTACTGATTGAAGTGTCTCATGGCCCCTTCGACGTCTTCCTTTACTATAGAAACCAAGCTACATAAAAACATGGAAAAAACAATACGCGGTTCTCTGCGCGTACTAGTGTAGGGGGAGTTCGCCTCGAGTCATTTACGTCTTCGCGAGCTCCACCATTCTGAAGTATACGAGAGCGGTGCCCACAAGACATCCTCTAGAGCCTATCACATGAAAAAACGAAACGGAGAGCGACTTTTGAGTTGCGGCGATTTGCAAATTTCGCAACGTCTGTGGCCTGTGGAGAAAAATAGGCGTGTTCAGGAATAACCCTCTTGCAGTCCTTTTCAACTGTTCTTTGCCGTAACCTCCCTGCCGGCCGCTCATCGCCAGACTAATCTGGGTGATCATAGTACACATAAAAGCGCTGTCTGGTTATGAGTCACGAGTGCAGGTTGAGCAGTGTTGCACTAATACGCTACAAGTGTCCTTTCTACCATTGTACCCTGCAAATACTAAATTTGAGAGAGCTAAAGTCGACACAGAATCCGTCCTTGTCTCAAAATAATTTTAAAAACACAGACAGCGTCTACGGGCAGCAAGAACGCGCGGTAGCGCTATAGAAGTCTCCTCAATGCTCTGCAACGCTAATGTACGCTCTTACACGTGAATAGGCGCAAGCAAGCATCCATTGTCTCATGTGGATTTGATTGGCAACGTTTGAGCAGATCAAAATTTTTGAGCCGGCTGGTTGTGTTACCCACTATCCGTGATAGTTATTGTGGGATTGTCAAATACGAGGAGGACATCAGTTTTGAACGAGGTTCAAAGTTTAAGGGTAGGCAGCAGTAAGCTGGCCGAAGAATTAGCGCAAGAGCCGTTTGCAAATCGTGCAAGAACAATCAGCATCGGTTCCGCAATGGGGTCGGCAGAACACGCATGTCGATCAAACAGCGGCGAAGGCCGGCGTAGGGGGATGTTGATCGAATTCACAGAGCGGTACCAGTTCGGCTGACACACGTGACGCGCTCGGCGGTAAGCCGCTGCGTGCACTTCGTCGTTGGGGCGCGTAACCTTGAGGCCTGACTGAAAAATTAGTAGTTGACGCTCGGTTAAAGCCCTTTAACGACGACATGCGCGCAGCGGTTTTCCGGTGCACGCGTCACATGTGCCAACCGAACTGCTCCTGCGCTGTGGATTTGATCAATATCTCGGCGGGAGCGCTATCCATTAGTAATTCAGGAAAGGTCGGTGGCTGCAACGAATAGACCCCTAAGGGTCACTAGTTTTTAAAAAATGGAAAGTGAATTGTCTGATCCAATATAGTACCGTCTTTGGTGCAGCGGACTCTCTTCACAACCTGCTATAAGATGAACCCAAGTCTTTCAACGATTGCAATAGCTCTAAACCATCTCGTAAGCTTACGTTCTTACAGAAACAGCGCCCTGTATTCGACGCTCGCGACGGAAAACCACTGCGTTCACGTTGTCCTTGGGGGAGCCAACTAGTTGTTGTGACAGAGGGGGCCCACGGGTAACGTGCCCTAACAACGACGTGAATGGAGCTGGTTTCTGTCACGCGCGTCAAGTGTGCCAGCCAAATCACCATCTGAACGCTTGTTGCCTTCCTCGGCTGCAGCCCTGATTGGTCAGCGGGCATCTGCCGCGTGCGGCGCGCGTCGCGTCTGGCTGGCGCATTGCCAAAGCAGCAGCCCTCCACTCCTAATCAATGAATGCTCGGGTCAATTGATCATTGTTCGCTTCCCGGCACCAATTGCCGATCCGGATTGCTCAAATCGACGTCTTCAGGCAATATTCTCCGAATTCAACCACATTCTACTGGGTTCTACTGAACCATCAAAAGTATTTTAGTCCCTCTGCAATATTCATATTTCTTTTTTAGTCTGATTCACCTCTTACAGTTCGTATTATTCACTAACCAAACCGAACTTCTTACTCGTCCGAGCGGCAGAAAATTCCTGATATATCAGTACTTACCTTCCTGACTTATCGCTCATCCCTGAGTGGATTATGTATATGATGCAGGTAAGCATTTCCTTTTTCTAAATTTGTATTCTTTCTTTGATTTTTTAGTCTTTTTCCTTTTCGAATAACCATCCATTTTTTTGAATCGAAAATTCTTTACCTCATTAAAACTGTTCGATTACTAATAGTTGTCGCTAGCGCGCTATTGATACTACTCAACGCCAGCGCGGCACGTGCGTGCCGCGCTGGCGTGGAGTTTGCGTATAAATGGCTTGACGCCCGCCCGCCCGGCACGCGCGTCACGCTCCGCCCGTTCTGCCATGGCGTCGCCGCTGCAGTATTCATACTGCCACCCGAAACGCCTTGGCGTTTTCATCCACTGATATTATTTATCGATCGTCTCATTCATTCCAGCTTCACCGCTCCGCCATGGCGTCGCCGCTAGAGTATTCATAGTCTCCGCAAGTGCGGCACGCGCGTAGAAAGTATTCATACACAAAAGCCACGCCAACGCGACACGCGCGTGCCGCCCTGGCGTTGAGTAGTATGAATAGCGCCTAACATCGGTATGGATCCTGAAGAGACATTGCGTTCCCCATTGGAGGTTGGCGCCAACTCCGTGCACCTATGTTATAGCATATAATACCGAGTTTGCGCCAACCTTCAGCAGTTAACACAGTCTCTTTTGGATCCATGCCCACGTTACCTTTTCAGCCCCAACAGTACATTTCGATCTGCAGAGCCCATGGATTGCCTATAAAATTTCGTTTCTTGAAAAATTCTGTTGTGTAACCAAACTTTAAGGAGTAGGAATATCAAGGGAGTCGCTGCGGTCCAGTTTATACGAATGATAACGAACTGATATAGGCTGGAGTACGGAGCCGGGTCTTTTAATCTGTCTTTTCGTTCCCCCCACACTGTATTCCTTCAGTAGGTGCGGTGTTGAAGTAGCTCACTTTGCCAGATTTGAAGTCGTGGTTCAGGTGCCAGACGCCAAGTCGCTGTATCGAGGCTTCTTTACCTTTGTTTTCAAGGCGTTTTCTCACCAACTTCCTCATTTCTTATGCTTCTCTCCGCCCAAACATGTTGCAATTTCCGATTCTCTGTCGTTGAGGAAACGGTGTGAGTCTGTTTATTTCTTGGTATTTTTCACCAACACTCGGTTTTATTTAATCACTGGTTTAATTACACTTGGTTTAATTACACAAGTTTGGGGCCGTTTTTGTCCCCGATAATGATTGGCACCTTCACAATCGAGCCAATACCGGGCCGTGAAAAGGTTCAGCAAAACTTCGTCAAGCTTCCTGAAAAGGCGGGAAAATACTGCAATCGTCACCTATCACTTAACGAACGGTTTTCAATCATTGAACGCGGCTACTATCTCAAGCCTACTGGACCACCACCGAAACGTGAACCTTTGCATGTGACTGTCGCGCATGGAAACACAATTTCACCAGAAGAGATCAAGACCAAATGTTTAGCCAAAGTCGAGAGGAAGGAAAAGGAAGCGGAACGTCGGTTGGCAAAGATCCTGAGCCAGGAAACCACCCCATGTGTCAGTCCGCCAAGGTCGATCGAATTCGTCTCGCCATGATGCGTCGAAATCAACCCTATTTGTAACTTTCTGATCTCATTTGTGAATGTACCAATGAATTAACCATCATTAATCATATTAATACCGGTTCAGTCTGACCGAACCGATTCTTCTCCATTACGAGCCTCCTTCATCCTGTTGTTTTCCTTATGATACAGATTGTTTGTCAATGCGTATCTCCAATGAAGTATTAAAACAAACGGTGTCCTTTCCGTTCGAGTAATTTAACTTTTTCAAGATAACGTCAAATGAACTGCCTTGAACCCTGAATTATGCATGCAAATAGTATATTTTTCTTCTCAGGAAATGCCGTCCGCGTCGGAATTATGGTCTTGCCCTATCTGCAAAGAAGTGATGTTGCGGAAAAATCCCTACATATATCTAACAAGGGACCGCCTTGAACAAAAAATGAAGTTTCGAAAAAAAACGGTCCTTTGAGTGTTGTAGAGGGCGTGAAAATAAAAAATTTGAGATTTTAAAATTTCACTCAGTCCTCACGGGTAGATCAAAAACCACCAAAACAATGGGTTGTGGTAGGTGAAATGCTATTCAATGCATCCTAGCCTGACGAAATCCGCTAAAAAACAGGAAACGGATCCCAGATTCGTGTTCAGCGCCCCAAATTACTCCCCAGGGGCGAAGTTTTGACGAAAAAAAAACTTCGACCTCTGAACCCCCAAAATGGCATTGAGCTTCTTACCTCATAAGGCTCCAATGGTCGAAAAAAAATTTAGGACCCGAACTTCGCTTTCGGAGGTTATTTGAAATGCTCATAACGATTTTAAGATCATTTTATCGATTTTCGACAGACTACGGTAGATTACGGTGGGTATACGGTAGTTGGGTCAAAGTCTCAGATTTGACTCAAAATTTCTGAACGGGGGTTATTCGGGGTGCTGAATACGAATTTGATGTTCACTTGTCAATTTTAAAATTATTAAGGTAGGTTTAGACCCTCTATGTCATGACAACTACCTTAAACTACAGTAAACCTCAGAATTTCGGGAAACGATCTCTAGATTTGTGATGTGAATCCCGATTGTCACCTGGAGGTCTCCAGAAGGTCGTGGGGCAGAGTCATGCCCCATCACATCTTCACGACCTCCAGGGGATATGCCACAGACCTCGAGGTGACATGAGCCCCATGTCACATTCAGGTCTCTGGCATGTCACCTGGAGGTGGTTAGGGAGTGGTGGGGCATGACTCCGTCCTACCACCTGCTGGAGACCTCCAGGTGACAACAACCACTTCCCTCTCCGTATTCTGGCGTTCACCCCACGACCAGCTGGTCACCTCCAGGTGACAACAACTAGATCCCTCCCCCTATTTTAGCGTTAACACTATACGATATGCAAGTTTGAACAAATCATTTTATCATGAACTTTTTTACAATAGCAAGAACAGCAACAATAACATACACAAAAACATTACATTAGCAGCAACAAAATACGATAACAACATTAAAAATGATCTTTCATCCCTTCTAACAAGGGAAATGTTCAGAGTGTCAAATGCATCTGCGAAAACGACTAGTACCCTTAGTATCTCTTGTGACTCAATAGTAAAGCTGCGCAGTATCTCGCCCCGAGCTGCAGGTTCCAACAAGTTAAAAGCCGAAAAAGGTGGTTTTTTGTGTTTTTTGTACCTTCCAAAAAACGCATTGGTCTTCGGATAATTCGGAAACGAGCCTCATAAATGTGTTCAGCGCCCAAAACTAACACCCTGAGCAGAATTTGGGTGGCGGCACATTTTCCATACTTTGTCCAGACTGGAGGCGTTTTGGACTTGTACGTATTTTCGGTTGGGCGTTTATTTATACCATTAGAGGGCTCTGGAAGCGTTTCAGAGAAATGTTCCAAATTCGACTCAAAACTCTTTCATGGGTTTTTTTGGGCCGCTGATCAAGAATCTGTTGTTCATTAGTCGATTTTCCAATGTTTTCGGCCACTTTCGTTCGAAGATTCCCAACCTGGGAAAATTTCGAGTTGAAAACGCCACTTTCGAGTTTTCGATCGGAACATCACATTTGGCCGAAGGGCCAACGCTGATGGAGAACCATACTTGGAGCGATGCTGTCGCACACGAAAGGGTGATCTAGCACTGGTCGCCGCGCGTTACAAAGGAATCGGGGCGCCGCTGTGACGTCAACCGTGGCACGCGGCGCTTGCGTGGCGGCTGCAGCGAGCGCTAGCATCGCGCGTAAGCCATAGCTTTTCGCTCAGTTACCTGCTGTTTAGCGCGCGTTCGCGATTCTATCACATCGCCGCGTCTTGCCCTGCGATGCGAGGACATCGCTTGAGCATTTTGCTAAGCAAACTCCCAGAGCGTCAAACAACAGTTGAGTGGGGGGAGGGGGGAATGCACGAGCACGATCTCGATGTCAGACATAGGTTAGAGCTTCTCCAGTAGTTCTTTCCCCCCAATCTACCAGGGTGAGCTCCTAGCGAGAAGCCATATTTGGCGTAAAAAAGCGAACATCCCTATACGACTTCTTGATTTTTTTAACCGAGGTGCTGTTCGGCGTCGCAGTAAGAAGGCAGGGTCTGAAATTAAATACAGGGTTCGCGATACGAACGGTTTTTGTGCTATAATCATGAGAAGGTAGATCTGTCCATCAAGAAAGTAAATTCTAGATTGCTGGATGCACCTAAATTCAGTGAAATAGATACACGGACAACTTCAAAAGAATAAACATCTGCGAAAACGAAACAACAGCAAAAAAAGCATGAAAGCTTCTAAAATCCGGCTGTTTCTGCGTATTTGATCGAGTTCGCGAAGTAGCGTCGAAGTATGGTTTTCCTCAAGCGCCATGTGTTGGCGCGATATACATCGCAGAGAAAATAACATCGCGCGCGGTTTTCGTGGCTCGATGTAGGTATCGTGGGTATGGATCCTATAGACTTTGCGGCATGATGCTTTGCGTTCACTATTGAAGGTTGGCGTAAACTCGGTGCCATATGCTATAACACAGGTGTACCGAGTTTGCGACAATCTCCAATGGGGAACGCAAAGTCTCATTAGGATCCATGCCGATACTATGGTTCCGCCCTAGAAGGTTCGGGAATCGTTGAACTCAAGTGGCCGGAAACTTTCGCTTCAACCAGGGGTGGTAGGAAGTGGGTTTGAAAACGATGAGTAGACTCGCGGTAAGTTCGCGGTAAACTGCAGCTAAACGCGAGCTTTTTATTTGATGATTTTCAGGACAGAGGCCAGACATTGCTGCCACGTTATGAGCGACTAGATACGCGTAGTGCGAAAAATTCCCCAAAAAATTGGTTCATTCAGTCTTTTTTTGGTAAAAAATAGTGGTTTAGAAAAAACTTCTGAAAATTTTTTGAAGTTAATTCAGCTCACGTTAGGTTTGCGCAACACTTCAACTGAACGGGAGCTGGGAGGGTAAATGGAAATAGTGTGCGAATGAGGAAAAAGATGGATAGCTTTCGAAAAAGTCCAGGAAATTTTATGGAGGATTGAGCCAGTCTAAACAATAAAAAATTCTGACAAGATTCACGATTAATGACAAGCTTGCTAGAGAAGTGAGACGACAGTAACAAACGGTACGATACCGCCACTATCCAGGGCGAAATGGACAAAGTGGGCAAGTAAAGCGTCTTGTCGATCACACCTCGTCTCAAAGTGCTCTGCTTTCAATTTTGAAAAGAGCAAAATGATCACCGTGCCACAACCTATTCAGCTGTGTAATATGAGTAAGAAATATGTTAATGTAACCGCCTTTGAAGGTGGTGTGGTTATGAATATGATAATGATTTCACAAGATAATGAACAAGTTCTGCGAAAAACAACAGTACTCGATCTCTAGCACTGCCAAAATAAAAATGCATTTCACCTTGGAAAATGATGTTCATCCCGGATTTGGCGGAATATTGTCATATGATTGACTCTGTTGGTACCTGCTCGTTGGTGCCCCTGCTTCTACTGAACCCAGCAGACGTTTGAGTGTACACAGGGAACGTTCGAGCGATATAGCGTGCACAACTATATCGCGAAAGTATCCCGCACATTGCATAAAGGTGTCGCCGTCCGGCACACTAAGGCCTCTGGTCCATAACACCTTAGGATCCGTACCTAGGGAGTCATGGAGTCTTTGGCCACAAGCCACAATTTCACCACCCTGAACTGTCGATCGCTGTCGAGTGATATCCAAAAAACTGCGCTATCCAGACTTCTGAGCTATTTCCATGCACCGTTTGCTGCTTTGCAGGAAACCCGCCTCAAGGATAGACCCGTCATCAGCGTCGGAGAGTACACCATCTACTGCGGTAACGCTGACGATAGGAGAGTGGGAGGCTGTGCAATAGCTGTAAGGAAGGATTTCAATGGGATGGTCAAGGAGTTCGGCTCAACGTCGTGTCGGAATGCATTCGTACGACTGCGGGATCACAGAGAATTCAATCTGTGGATAGTGAGTGCTCATGCGCCCACTGAAACCGCCGAAGACAATTCGAAGGATGCGTTTTATGAGGAACTCAATACGTTGCTGGCCAGGATACCTTGTCAACATGCTGTTGTCGTGGGGATTGACGCAAATGCGAAGATGGGACTTGATCAGGAATCCGAAGTACTCGGTAAATGGTTCTACCCAGTGGAGCAAACATCGGACAATGGCTACCGCCTTGTCGACTTTTGTGAACGCAGTGGTCTGATTATTGCATCGACATTCAAGAGGAATCATCGCCGCCATCAGCTTACGTGGCAGGGACCAACCCGGCTATCTCCAGAAGAGCAGCGGAAGCGGAAGATGACAACTTTGAAACTACAGCTTGACTATGTCCTGACGAGGAATATTCCAGTATCGGACATTCGAAGATCTAGAGCTGTGTGGGATGTCGCATTCGATTCGGATCACCGTCCTGTTCTGTTGAACTTCACTGCGAGGATTCATAAGAGGAAGCGAGGGCTCAGCCTCTCCAGAGGATTGACATGACAAGTCTCAGAGATGAAGAGTGCAGAAGGAATTTCCGACAACGCGTTTCTATTCACATCGGAGTACGGACTAAGAAGAAACTTTGCGACGCGGATTCTTTTGTCAAGTGCATCCAGGACGCTTCGAAAGAGGCACTCCCGGTTGTACAGCCTAAGAAGAAGTTCGCCTACGTCTCAGAAGAAACAACATCTACCTACAACAGAGTATGTGCTCTCCGAACTGCAGGAAACTTCGTGGAGGAGAAGCGTCAGAGGAGGAAGTTGCGTGGGCAGGTTCAAAATGACCGCGAACGAGTGGACGTGTAGAGCTAAGGAGTTCGAGAAGGCTTGGGAGGAGAAGAATCCGAGGAAAGCCTACACGTTGCTGCGACAGTATAGCGGGAAGATGAAGAGATGTTCTCCTGTCTTGAACACTACCAATGGAGTTGCAGTTGGTGATGCGACGCTGCCAATATGGAAGGATTACTTCAGTTCACTACTGAATCGTCCAGCGCCATCAGTACCTGAGCTCCCGCATGTTCAGAGAGCACATTACGATGTCAGTGAGGAACCGCCGACTGAGTCTGAAGTTTTGGATTGTGTCCGGAAAATGAAGAATGGAAAGGCAGGTGGAGATGACAACATCACTGCTGAAATGCTGAAAGCTCTTCCTCCGTCTGGGATTCGTGAAATGACCAACACCATCCGTGCCATATGGATGAGCGAAAGGATACCCGATTCGTGGAGACATGCGATCATCGTACCTCTTCACAAGAAGCTATCCGTCACGGATCCTAAGAACTACAGAGGAATCTCTCTACTTCGTGTCATGTACAAGGTTTTAGAACGTATCATTCTCGAGCGACTTATCAAACATCGTGAAGGAACGACCAGAGATGAGCAAGCCGGTTTTCGACCTGGAAGATCGACCATCGACCAAGTGTTCGTCGTGAGAAGAGTAATTGAATCGTGGCAGCGGTTTTCGAAGCCATTACAGCTACATTTTTGGACTTCGAAGCCGCGTTCGACTCTCCTCATCGTGATCGATTGCTCAATGCTCTGCGAGCAGATGGAGTCCCGGAAAAGTATGTTCGGTTAATCGAGGACATGAACAAAGGAGCAACAGCAGCAGTTCGTACACCTGTCGGATTTACGTCAGCTTTCGAGGTGAAAACAGGAGTAAGGCAAGGAGCCGTTGCAGGACCTTTTCTTTTCAACTTCGCCGTTGATGACATCATGCGTAGAGTTGCAGAACAGTTTCCTGCGGATGTGATCCTAACACCATCAGGACGCTCCCTTGTCGACCTGGAGTACGCCGACGACATTGTGTTATTCGCTGAAAACAACGCAAAACTGCAAAGGATTGTGAACCTCGTTTCGAAGTATGCCGCAGCCTATGGACTTCGTCTTCGTCCCGACAAATGCAAGCAGATGTGGGTCTCTCAGAGGCCTTCAACTGGAGTTTGTGTGGACGGACAACGTATCGAACTGGTGGACGATTTCTGTTATTTGGGCTGTTTGCTGAAGAACGATGGTAGTTATGCAGCGGATATCCGACAACGATGTGCGAAAGCTACGTCTGCATTCAATTCTCTAACCAAGTGTTTGTGGTCTACCACCATCGCGAAGGAAGTCAAGTTGCGCGTCTACCTATCCGCTATTCGCCCTATCATGATGTACGGATCGGAGACGTGGGCAGCACCGAAAACGCAGATGGAAAGGTTGGATTGCACGGAGAGGAAGCTTTTAGGCGTTTGCTTGGATATTTCTGGCCGCGTGTATGCCATAACGAAGACCTTTACAAGGAAATCGACGCAGTACATCAACGCTTGACACGAGGGAGGTGCCAGCATCTCCTAACGCCATCTCAAGCAGCAATGGAAAGTCGACTTCGACTGCTCGGGCATATACTAAGAAGAACGCCGGATCGTCTCGTACAACACGCTTTAAAAATGCTTCCAAATCCTGTCTGGAAACGGCCACCTGGGCGTAGGCGAAAGTTCTGGACGGATGTGGTTAAAGAGGATTTAAAGTCACTCGGCATCGAAAGACAGTTCAGGCGCGATGTTTCGTTTCGCAGGAAATGGAATAGTGACAGCTGGATGGAATGTGTTCAAATTGTGGCTGAAGACCGTGAAAAATGGACACGGCTGACTACTAGGACGGCACACCTCGGTGAAGATGCGGAATGACCGCGTCAGGCGAAAGCCAACCGATTAAGTCAAGTAAGTCATGATTGACTGAAGAAGGACATGCGGTATATTTCGGCGCTTTCAAAATTCAAAACGGAGCACTTCGAAGCTAGTCGCGGCTTAAGGACGCTTCAGTTGCCCACTTTAGCGTTTTCGCCGGTTTTTAACCCTTGGATAGCAGCGGTATTGTATATGCCGGTTCTAGTTAGGTAACACAACAAAATAAAAAAACTCAACAAAAATTGGGGGATCCTGTTAGACGATTGCCGTTGATTCCCGCCATTGCTTAAATCGAAACTAGCAAACGGTTGTAATATAGCAAACGTAGCATTTGAAGACAAAAAAAAACTGTTGAAAAAAGGCGTGAAAAACAAAGAAAAGAAAAATAAATAGAAATCCACATGATGAGCTGATAAGGGTGGGTCGTTTCGCGTGCCCGCAGCGCGAGTCCGCAATGGCACACACTAAATTTAATCCCGAACCTGTGCGGCTGGGTGATGACGAAGATGCGGGACCGAGGTCTGAGTGTACGCGGCCTCTCACAGTCTGCCTGACTCTCGCCGTCTGTGACGCAGCAGAACGCCTACGATTGGCTCGTCCCTATCTCACCACATCAAAACATGCTAAATGTTGCGAAATGAGCCGCCTCACCCCCTAGTCACAACATAACGTGCAAAACGTGACGAAACTTGGCTTCGAGGTGACAACAGGAGGCCAATTTGCCCTCCACGTCACAACAGGAAGGAGTTGTGGGCTCCAGGTGAAAACCGGGATTTCCTGCGTTAGCCTCCATTGTATTTCAGTTTCACACTTTCAGAAGGAACGCCCAGGTGGGCGTCGTTTTCTAATGTTGGCGCAGTCATGGACGCAACAATGGTCTGCGAGCGCTGGCATTTGCGCCTGAAAACTGAGATCGTCAGAGATCTCTCACAGTCCGACGAAATAGAGGTAGGTTTCCTAAAAAAATGTGTTTGCAATAAGCTTAATGGCCATAATTTAGGTGCGACTTCGATTGGCAAGATCGTCTTTCCGCATCCAGGGAACGACCCCATGCCCCAGAGTCGCTATGAAGCGTTACAGTGGCAAACCGGAGAAGCCTCCTTATCACTAGTTATATTTCAACGAGGCCCACCGCTCCGCTGCTGGTGATAATCGAAATCAACAGGTCACTAGGGATGTACCAGAGCTTACCAAGTGAGGCACAGAGGGGCGAGTGACTGAGACCCTTCCGCAGGTAGAAATCTTCACTGCCCTCTTTGCACCATATGCCCATACGTATTGAGTTGCACGAGCGGTGACAACCGCGAAGGGATCTGCTGCAGGCACCGTCACGCTGTTCAGCTGTACGGTGTCGGAGTGACCGCAGTTGTTGTAAACGACACGGCACACACGCTTGCCGAAGTAAATAGTCTGTCGACAGTTCAAGAAGAGTCGGCGTCGACGTTAGCAGCTCCTGATGATTTTGAGGTCTACATGGAAGCTGGAAACCACCAACCGGTAACGACTTCGCAAGAAGAAAGATCAGAACGTGACCGGATTAGGAATGAAATTGCTAGGGTAAGTGACTGGTGACAAGTTATAGTACGAGGTGTGACGTAACGCATGAATGGGTACACAATGAAAATGATTAAGCGCAATTGATACGAGCGGTAGGTTTGTAGGAGAAGGGTTATTCTCTCAATTATATTTACCCAAACTTTCATCTCATATTAGTTCCGTTTATATTTACTCAAATCTTCATTTCTATGAATAAGTCTTAGGTGCCCCTTCCCCAGTCTAGGATATGACCGCACATCTTAGGCCCTGGTCATACTCGGCCGATCGGGGTAGCCAGCCCGGTCGGCAATCATGAAAGACGTGAATGAGGGCGGGTGAAAAAAACACCCGATTTTCTCGACCCGATCGATATGCACATGATGTAAGAAATGAACGATACCACTGGTTTCATTCCACAAATTTCATACATATCGATCGCGTCGGCCACTCCGGTTGCTGTTTGCAACCTTCCTTTTCTATATTTTTCATACGTATCGACCGATTCGCGCCTGGCAGGTTATGGCTATTTTTTTGACCAGTTATGACCGAGGCTTTGTGGCGATCCTCGTTGGTAACAGTAGCCTAATTCATTACAAAATCAGGATATTTTTCAGAAAACATCCGTGATGCTTTCTAATACAAACAGCCCGGTCAACGAAAGTAGTGTATCTGCCGGTACAATGCTGAAAGACATTCACGAGCTGGTGGATGAAGCATCAAAAATCGTTCTGACTTCGTCGTACGGGGTTGCTGCACGTCTAGCACTCAGCAAATAAGGAGCGAAGCCAAAACTAGCCAAAGTGAAACTGTATGTACACCGTAAGATTCTCAAAATCAAATGTATTTGATGGAGCGAAAATATCTGTTTTTTTTTTACAGCGGAAGCGAAAAAACATGCGGTCAAAGGAGCTGGGTCAAAGGGAAATACAGATCCTATAAAGGCTGCTCAGTAAAGCGACAGAGCTGCTAACACGCAGGTTTCAGATTTCTCGTTCACATTTTTCAAATTTCAAAATCATTAACTGCTTGATTCGGGTTCAAGAATTTCTCCGTGTGTGGTCTAACCCATATGAATCGCCTGCTTCGAAATCTGATTCTTGATCTTACCCTTCCATCTTTAGCTTCTTGCGCTTAGAGTAATTGTTGCTTCTGTCCTACTATATTGGTTATGTCCCTGAGATTGAATTCTAATTATTGTTGTGCTTATTTGAGACTACCCTCCCTTCCCTATGTCCGTCATTGACCGTGTATGGAGATTCCTTTTCCATAAAGTCCTAATTTTTGATTGTACATATGCACTTTTGTACACTGATATGACGAGTTCCACCGGTAGGTCAATGTATTCGTACATAGCACTCCTCCCCACCCACCAGCCTCCTTCAATATCCTTCAATGGTTGAGGTTAGACATTCATAACCAATTATCTTCTTTCCTATTAAACATCGATTTTTTTCTTTGATGTCGAATGGCTGTGCGTGATCCGTCGTAACCGAGTTGTGAGTCAGTCTTTGTGATCAACCCGTCTGGCACACAATGAATAAATTCTAGTTAATGACATGTAACGATATCAATTTGATATTGTTATTGTTAACCTACAAGTGGCACGTCGCAAGTGTTTGGAAATTTGCCATCTTTCTTATTCTATATTTTTATTCCACTGGCAGCTATAGATTTTCATCTCAAAAAACATTTACGCCCCATCTTTGACAGAAACCTCAGCGTTCTTTCAATGATAAGATTGCTTTGGTAATGTTAGTCAGAATTGTAGAATGTCAGTAGATTAGTTGTTACAAGTTTTCATAAATTATAGGTTTATAGGATAGTAAAGCGCGTTTCATAACCATACGACCACCCCCGATATTGATCTTCCTGGGAAAACTAGAGCTCCAGTAATTTCGTCATTGTGTTTTTCTGATTTTACGTCCAAAATAGGGGTGGGGTACGAGATTCCGTCTCTTTTCTTTCATTTCAAATCGTTTTATAACAAATTTTTTAAATTCTATGTTGTTTCAAAATCGTACGACCACTCAAACAAAACACAATTCCTCTAAAGAAAAACGCAACAACCCAGAAGCTCAAAAGTGTATAGGTCCTCCACGCTGCTTAGCTACTTCAAATAGCTTTCGAGACATATTTGCAGTTAGGCTCTTCATAATTGACAAGTCGATTCCGTTCCATGCTGCCTCGATTGCACGTTTCAGTTCCGCGACTGAATGATACTATCGATTCTTCATGCAAACCTATCTGACGACGATTCCCCACAGGTTCTCCACTGGATTTCGGTCGGAACTACAGGCTGGCTACGTCAGGGGAGCGATGTTATGCGATCTGAGCCACTCTCCGTTGACCGGATTGAGTGGTTGCTTACGTTATCCTGCTGGAGAACATGACTCTGACGGTTTGTCGGCGTCATAAAGGGAAGGTGTGATTCGAGGGTGGTCTGGTAATTATGCGAGTGCATATTGGTAGATACGAATGCTAATCTCAAAAGCGAGTAACCGCAGAACGCGCCCATTACCATTACACTTCCTCCGCCAAAGTTACGTCGGCTAAAGTTAACTGAATTCTTCCGGAGATCGCGCCATTAAGACTTTGATCCGTCATTTTCATCCAAGTCAAACGTCTTTTAATCCGAAAACACGACCTGATCATTTATTTTTGGGAACAAAGAGTCTGTGAGGCAATAGTATGAAACCCTCCCACCTTTGTCCAGTCTCTTGTCAGATTACAATCAGCAAACTCTAGTCGCACAGCCTTTTGACGTTCGGCGAGTCGTGGGGTTTTCATCACGGCTTTTCTCCTGATGTAGGAAATCACCCTCGGAACCGTAGATCTCGGATGACGTAGTTGTAGGTCTGCGCGAATGTGACTGACAAAACGACGAGCTGTTTGAAGCTTCCTTCAAAATCCGTCGCTCTTAATTAGCGTACACCTGTCGGTGACGGTCATGGAATCAGAGTGCACCGTATGCTTCAGAATCCTTTAGATGCTGAGGCAGAGCACTGTGAGAACGCTGGATTACGACCGGATGCTGCTGCCTGTGCGATGGAGAGCGTCACATCGTTGCGCGTTCTTCGGAATCCTGCAACATAACTCGATGCATTGTCGGAGTTGATTTCCGTCTCTGCTGACCTTCTTTTTTAATGTGTTTAAAACGGGAAAGCTCTTCTCGACGCTTTCGCTACGGTAGAAAAGTGGTTAGAAGCATATCCTCACTAGTGGTCGTATGGTTTTGAGACAGCTTAAAATTAAAAAAAAGTTGTAATAAAAAGGATTCAAATCGAAGAACACAAGCGGAATCTCGTACTCCACCCTTATTTCCAACGTAGAATCTGAAAAATACAAAGGCGGAATTACTGGAGCTCTAATTTTTTTTTCAGGAAGGCCATTATCGGGGGTGGTATGGATATGAAACGCACTGTATAATTATACCAACTCACAAAGAAGTACCGTCAGCAGTCAGCGAATGAGACGAAGTAGGAATAAATAGTGTTATGATAGTGATATCCAGAAAGAAGGGTAGACGATCTTGCAATTGAGAAGGATTAGCAGTTAAAACCCAACGAATACCTGAAAAACATCAACAGCTACGGGTTACGCGTTTTGAAAGTAGGGCACAAGAATCCATATGACCAGCTAGCCACTAATAGTATTTCCTGGAAGCAAAAGTAACGCAACGAAATTCTCACACATGTTGCAGGTGATGATCACATGTAGAGAATGACACCATTGTGATGAAGAAAAACTAAATTCTGAAAAAGCGAACACGGGTCAGCTGACCCGAGCAGTCATTGAATAGGAGGAGTGGAGGGCTGCTGCTTTGGCAATGCGCCAGTCAGACGCGACGCGCGCCGCACGCAGCAAATGTCCGCCGACTAATCAGCTGCAGCCGAGGAGGGTAGCAAGCGTTCAGATGCCGAATCGCTGTTATGCCTCACCCGCGCCGTGTATCCGGTAAACTGCCCATCTCTCAGACTTTCCCGGAAACGACAACGGAAATACCCTCGAAACAACCGGAGAACTTCCCCCGAATCGAGGGGAAGCGGATGGGGCCTCCTGCCAGCAGGTCTCCCCTTGTTCTCCCGTGGCCGAATTCATGGAACCGCGGGCGCAGAATGGGTGGCATAACCTTTCCGTACCCGGCGTCAGGCCACCAGTTTGGTTCCTCTCCTGTCGATATTTCAATAGTGGCCGCCCCCTCTTCGCCACCTGTCAGAGCAGAGGCAGGCATGAGACACCACCGCCAGAGACGAAGAGGAGACCGCCGAGTAGGAGGCTGCTGTGTCTCAGCTCCGCTATCAATGCATTCCGGCGGGCACATCATGCGCGTTGTGCTGATGAACGAGCTGGCTGCCAGTAACATATTAGTCACGTTCTGAAACACAATACCGACGTAGCAGGCAGCCGCGATTTAATTCGACCACCCGCAATGTGTCTAGAAACCCTCCTGTCGTCCCTTCAAGTAGCCGGGAGCTTCCTGTCTACCTGCCGGTTACCCAGGAAGGTGCAACATCAGGAACTCGTCCAACAGCGACTTAACTTCGGACCTTCCAGGGAGGCTCCTATTGTTCCATGAACACGGCCACCGATCGCCGGTCTTCCCCATGCTATCGCAACACTACACTTTTTGTTCATTGATTGATCAAAAATCGGCTTGTAATAACTCGCTGTTTTCGACAGTTTCCTTTTCTTGAAAACTGGAATAGGGCGAAAAACATTCAACTCTGACGGCAGGGCACAGAGAAGCTTATTATCTCCCCTGGAATCCGGACAGAGATACCTTACACAGATCTGCCCTCTCACATTGCAAAGTGCGAGACCAAATTGAGACTGGCCAGTTTGCATCACCGTATACGTGGCTTTGCATTCGCGTTCATCATGCTCGGGGCGAGGCTCAAGCCTTGTTTTGAATCCACTACGTCGCTGCGACCACGCGAAGGACAACTGTTCTTTCTTCATCGCGTAGTGAATATCCGTGGGGAGCTAACTCCCTTATTCTCTCCGGCAATCGACTGTTTCGAACGTCTCTCGTTGTGTTCAATTCGAGGAGAGTTCCCGAGGACAATAGACCTGATTTGATCGTTATCACTCGGTCGAATGAAGAGGGGCGAGACGTTCCCCGAGAAAGGGACGTCTCGTCCCTCTTCCCTCGACCGAGTGATAACGATCGAATCAGGTCGATTGTCCTCGGGAAGTTCACCACAAATATATGAGTCTGTTTTGCTGAACTGGATAAGGACAAGAATAAAGAAATTTTGTTTTCAGAACCTACCTTCCGACAAACGTGATATTAGATTTAATTTTACTCACTGCAATAACAGGTCCATCACCAGACAGCTCCCAAACATCGATCTCCTGATATTATTTTCAACGTTACATCGAGAACTGAAAAGAAGCGAAGCAGAACACAAATACGTACAAGGGGTTTCAAGCGACCTTGGTACTCAGAAATTTGTGGGGAAGTTCCTGAGGACACTAGACCTGACTTGGTCGTTATAACTCGGTCGAGGTTATACACCACGATAAGGCGTTCGAAACAGTCAACTCGGAGGAAGAACAAAGGAAGCTCGCTTCACGGTTGTTCCCATGGCCTCCCCACGAACATGATGAACGCGAAAACAAAGCAGCAGTGTATACGGTGATGCAGACGGGCTAGTCGCGAGGTGGTCTCGCACCTCGCAAGTTGAGGGGGTAGATCTGCCACTCAAGGACTACGTAAGGCATCTCTGTCTGGATTTCAGAGGAGCTAATAGGCTTCTCTATGAACTTTAGTCAGAGATGAATATTTTTGGATGGATCGCAGTTTTTCAGAAACAGAAGACTGTCGAAAACAGCGAGTTCTAGCAAGCTGATCTTTGACCAATCACTGAACAATGGGAAGATCTGCAGTCGGAAGGTCGCGGGAAGACCTGCAGTCGGTAAAACAAGAGAACTCCTGCTGTAGGAACTTCCTCAATTGCTCTGCTGTCGAGAGGTCCCCTTGCCTTCCCCCATTTCGGGGGGAGTTCCCCAGTGGTTTCGAGGGAAGTTCTGTTGTCGTCTCGGGAACTTCCCCACGAATATCTGAGTAGACTGGGGACCAAATACGGCAAAGTTTTAGGAAAAGCTTCTCTGTTATTCAGAAAACAAGTGTCTCTATCGAGAAATCAGTCTTCAAAGCTGAATGATTATTGAGAATCCACCGCATCCTAACCACATGAAGTGCTAATGTGCTACATGAAGATGATGTGCAGCTGATTTACACCGGTGAAGCGCAAAATGAAGTGGCAGTCCAAAAAAACATATGCGATGACATGAAGGTTCTGACGACCTTTTTCAATGGCCTCCATTTACTTCTGAATCATGGCAAGACCGTAATTAGTAGATGCACTCGGCAACAGCTGCAAAAAGCAAACCCTAACACTCGTTTTGATGTCTGTGGTTTCACACTGGAACTCAAGGCATGCGTGAGAAATCTTGGCTTATCGAAGGACGAAAGCTTGCCTTACCACGATCATTTCTTTAAAATTTCGAAAGAATGTTCGAAAACTCTGTACCACTTGAAAGTTATCCGACCACTCATGGCAGATCAGAATGTAAAGCTTCTGATTGAATTTCTTGTCATATCAAAAGTACGGATTTTTCTGCCGATTCTGGGAACTGCCACATCATCAGAATTACAATATTTCAAGCAGATCATTAATAATTCCCTAAGAGTCATACAGAATCTCAGAAATTTCGATCATATAAGTCACCTTTTTGAAATCGTACACAACCTTCTGGGAACGGAGTTACGGTCCCTCAAAAATTGAGCTAGGGAAGCATGGTGGACGAGTTGTCCGAGGCTTGTAACTTCCGTCTTTCGCAGCCGATGTATGCGAGCTGACCTGAGTAAAGAGAGAAGTCGGGAATAAAGGGAAGAACGGGGCTATTGATCGAAAGCCATAGCTCATATCACAATCTCGAGCATTCATTTGTTCACGACGGTGGGCGTGGAAAGTGCATCTGGGTGTAACGAGCTGACGGGTGTCCAACTTTGGGGTCGTAGGGGACCGTTTCGAGCTCATTTTTCTAAGTTTTTTCAACGTTCGGGTTGCGCTAGGCTTCGCAGCTGCCGATCTCCACCAAAAAATCAGACATGTTTTTTTATCGTAGACACTGCCTTCAAAGGGAGTGTTCACGATAAAAACTCTGTCTGATTTTTTGGTGGAGATCGTTAGCTTCGGGGCCTAGCGCAACTCTAACGTTGAAAAAACGAAGAATGTTGAGCTTGGAACGGTGCCCTACGGCCCCAAAGTTGTACACCCGTCAGCTCGTCACACCCAAGATGCACTTTCCACGCCCACCGACGTGGACAAATGAATGCTCGAGATCGTGAGATGAGCGATGGTTTCCGATCAATAGCCCCCTTCTTCCGTTTATTCCCAATTTCTCTCTCTACTCAGGTCAGCTCGCATACATCGGCTGCAAAAGGCGGAAGTTACAAGCCTCGGACAACTCGTCCACCATGCTTCCCTAGCTCAATTTTTGAGGGACCATAACTTCGTTCCTGTAGGTTTTGTACGATTCCAAAAACATCACTGGAATCAGCCTGGGACCGTCTTCAAGATAGGCAAAAAAGCAGAAAAACGATTCTCATCGTGAACACTGCCTTCAAAGAAACGGTGAAATGGGCAGACATAGTTGAAATGATAAAGAATGAGTTTGCAAGAATTCTGAACAGTTCAGTAAATGGTTCTGCGAGTAGTTATTTGAACGGTCAGTTGAAAATATCGCCGTATGATCGTACTCGAAGACCACACTATTTATGCGAAAGATTTAAGACAACAGCTGGGCAAAAAACCTTCAAGCATCGAGCAACGGCAATACTCAACCGTTGATTCGAATACAACTGCGATGAGATGTCGATATATGTATTATTTCATCAAATTGTACCACGTAAAGGTGCATTGCCTATCGTGTAAATAAATAATTCAATTCAATTCAATTCAATTCTATATTAATTCTCCATTGCTTGGTTGTGGTTTGAAATACGATTCTACCTCACAAACTGTTTTTCTTGCAGTTTTCTCGGCCTTGTAAGCCGACTTCACACTCACACCTGTCTCGCCGCTGCGTGGTTTTCCTTTTATCCCTTCGGTGTTATTGGCAGTTGGGCGACACGCGGCCATGATGAGTGTGTAGTCGACCTGCTCACCCTATGGATTCGCACTTTGTAGCATGAAATTCGCGTAATAATTTTAGTCTGATGATTGGAAGGGCCGCGACGGTACATCACCCCGCGCGAATGAAAACCCCATTCTCCAGTGAAGCAGCCAACCCCGCACGACCAGCCGCCCAGTCCATGCGTCAGACTAAATCGAAAACAGAAACCACACATGAGTCTGCGAATTCGTACGTTGGCTTTAGCTAATTATGGTTCGCGTAGCTCAATAATTGCTCAGAAAACATCAGAGTCGAAGTGTTCCTGGACCTAGCCTTAACCCTTCCTACGCAAGGCAAGTTGTTTGGGGGAGGAGTGTTCAGAATGATTCGCATTGAAGAAGTCAAATAATGTATGGGGCATCCGAGAAGTGCCCTGCAACTCAAACTTCACCTGCTGTAACCAAGCATTGTGTATGACTTTCAACAGAAAACTTGTTGGTAGGGTGTTTTCGGAGTGGGGTCTTGGATCAACTAGATGTTTGTGTGAAAGTTTTGCATTGCAAGCAAACAATTAAAAAATTTAGCAGTCGTTGTAGAATCTGACAATGATAATGAAAAAAGAAGATTCATTGTCCATCAATGAATAAGATCATCCCAAAAAAAAATCAATTCCGAAGACAAGCCCCACGGCCTCGTTGATCTGCTACTTCACCCATACTCACTGGCGTTTGCCTGGCTTTGGTTTTCTACTGTACTTGGTTACGTACCTTCCGTCTGAAAAGAAGAGTTCTGATCATTTGAAATGCGGTGCAGATTATGAAAACATTAACAAAGGTACGAGCACTCCAATTAACAATAAGAAGTAATTTGCAAAAGAGATGCTTTTGCAGGTCTACTGTGTATTCGACGACGAAACAACAATTCTCCGTGAATAGGTGCGCACTGTCCCTCTAACCGGAGTGGTTTTAAACAGTCCTTACAGTGGATTCGCCTTTCAACCACTGTAATCTGTCGGGTTCTTTCATCTGGTCAAGAAAAAATGGCTTTTGCGTAGAAAGAGGGGCTGCATAACTCCCCAAAGGACTCACACGGTTCAGTCTGACCGAACCGATTCTTATCCATTACGGGCCTCCTTCATCCTGTTGTTTTCCTTATGACACAGATTGTTTGTCAATGCGTATCTCCGATGAAGTATTAAAACAAACGATTTCCTTTCCGTTTGAGTAATTAAACTTTTTCCAGGTAGCGTCACATGAACTGCCTTGAACCCTCAATTATGTATACAAATAGTATATTTTTCTTCTCAGGGAATTCCGTCAGCGTCGGAATTATGGTCTTGCCTTGTCTGCAAAAAAGTGATGTTGCGGAAAAATCTCTACATTTATCTAACAAGGGACCACTTTGAACAAAAAATGAAGTTTCGAAAAACGGTCTTTTGAGTGTTGTAGAGGGCGTAAAAATAAACAATTTAAGATTTTAAAATTCCACTCAGTCCTCACGGGTAGATCAAAAACCACCAAAACAATGGGTTGTGGTAGGTGAAATGCCATTCAATGCATCCTATCCTGACGAAATCCGCTGAAAAAACGGGAAGCGGATCCCAGATTCGTGCTCAGCGCCCCAAATTACCCCCCGGGGGCGAAGTTTGGGCGAAAAAAAAATTTCGACCTCTAAACCCCAAAAATGGCATTTAGCTTCTTACCTCATGGGGTTCCAATGGTCGAAAAAAAATTTAGGACCCAAACTTCGCTTTCGGAGGTTATTTAAAGTGCTCATAACGAATCTGAGGTCAGTTTATCGATTTTCAACAGATTACGGTAGATTACGGTGGGTATACGGTAGTTTGGTCAAAATCTCAGACTTTACTCGAAATTTGTATACGGGGGTTATTCGGGGTGGAGAAAACGAATTTAGCGTCCGTCCGTCGATTTTCAAAATACTAAGGTGGGTTTTGGCCCCTAAACGACATGTTACCTACCTTAAACTACAGTAAGCCTGAAAATTTCGACAAATGGACTCCAGATTCGTGTTCACCGCCCTAAATTACTCTTCCATACAAGTTTTGAGCTAAATCGGAGAATCTTTTTTTGAAGCTCGCAAAAAAAATGCCAGATGGGTGCCAGATGGGTACCCTTGCCTTCTTGCGAGGCTTAAAAATGCTCATAACGTTTTTTGAACCTGCTGCTCGGGGCGGGATACTGCGCATTTCTACTATTGAGCCAGAAGAGATACTACAGCTACTAGTCGTTTTGGCAGATCCGACCTACGCTTTGTATACTTCCCTTGTTAGTAAAACTGCGCAGTATCCCGCCCCGAAAGGCAGGTTCCATAAAGCTATAATCTCAAGCTTCGCGAAGGGTACCCAGGCATATTTTTGGTGTTTTGGAAAATTTTCTCGGATTCTGCTTAAAGGCACAGGACACCCAAGAAACTAATTTTCAGATTTCATGCTTATCTTGGAGAGAGTCACACGCTGATCACAGTGGTATCTCTGAAATCGTCCAGAATCCCCTTTGAACCGAGTTATGCCTCTCCAAAGAGGCATAGATTTTGAGGTTGAAAAATTGGTGGACGAGTTGTCTCAGGTCTGTATTTCTCTTCATTCGCAATCGTTGCGTGAGAGAAAGCCAGGATAAGGAGACAGTTCGGAAATGGACTGAAGAACGACGACTTGTTGGAATTCATCCATCCATCGAGCCGCTATCGAGTTCGAAATCTGTTAGGGGGTCGGGCCTGTGGTGGTGAGCGAAGGGGGTCGGGCCTGTGGTGGTCGCCTATATCTCGCTTATTTGGAGGAAATGAGATCTGGAATTTGGCATGTGTTATACAGGAGGGGTCTTCTACACAATTACATGAAAATCTCAAAATTCACATCTGAGGGTGTACTGTGCCTTTAAAGGCACTATTCACGATAAACTTCACCCTCGAATTTTCCATGACGAACGCTTCTCGTGGCTCTCAGAAGCAGAACAGCGTCGAAAAAACGGGACGAAAAGCTACCCAGGAGCCGAAAAACGGCTTAGAAAAGTGGGCGAGCCCCGCCGCTGTGAGCAAGTCCCGCCTCTTCCCGCCCCTCGACGTGAACAGAGGAACACTCGAAATCGTGAGTTGATCGATGGTTTCCGATCAAAAGCCCCATTCTTCCCTTCATTATCAACTTCTCTCTTTACTCAGGTCAGCTCGCATACATCGGATGCAAAAGACGGCAGTTACAAGCCTCGGACAACTCGTCCACCATTTTCCCTAGCTCAATTTTTCAGGTACCATAACTCCATTCCCAGAAAGTCTTGTACGATTCCAGAAGCATCACTGGAATCAGGATGGGACCGGTGTCAAGATAGGCAGAGAAACAGAAAAGCGGCTTTTATCGCGAACAGTTGCCTTTAAAACTTCACTGCGGGTTCAGTTTCCGAAAATCTCGGGTCTAATGTAGGTTACCGTGCGTACAATGTCCTTTAAGGAACAAATTTACCTTCGCCTTTGAAAATTGACAAGTGGACATTGGACTCGTAGTCAGCACCTCGGATAAACCCAGCTATTAACCTTTGAGTCAATTCCGGGACTTTCACCGAACTACCGTATACCAACCGTAATCTACCGTGAGCGGTCGAAAATCGATAAACGAAATTCAGATCCATGTCTAGCGCTCCAAGTCATCCGTAGAGAAACATTCGAAGCAATTTCTATAGTAGCGCTCCCGAAAGTCGCGTTTTGCCCTCAAATTTTGGAGGCATTGAACGAGTTTAGTCGAAAACTTTGGAAAATCAACGGCTAAACCTCAAATTCGTGTAAAGGTAGTGTTCACGATGAAAAATGTGTTTCAGTTTCCACCAGATTTTGGTAATGGAGGGGCACACTGTAACGATAACGTCGAAAAAACGCATGAAAACGAGTCAGGAAGAGCCTCAAAAGAGCCCGAGGTTGCTACTTTGAGCGCAAGGCAAACCCTAAAAGCGCCCTCCGACGAGAACAAATTAAGGCCCGTAGTAAAGCAGGCGAAAACTTCAGTTGAGCCTATCTGAATCCATGTTCTGAAAAGAATTCAGATGAGCCGCACACATTTCAGACGTACGTGTTGTAGGATAGCGACCTAGGCTGAACAGAGAAAGTCAGCAACAAACAAGTTAAGCTGAATCACTCAGTCAGATCTGACTGAATCGATTCAGTCAGATCTGACTGAATTCTTGGCTAGAGAAGAGAGAAACAGCGTGCCAGGTCAGGAGTGCGCTCGAGACTGTTTTAAGGAGCAAAGGAGTAACTTAAATAATTCAGCTGAGATTTCGGCTTATCAATGTATCATTATTAATATCAGCTTCCACGAAACAAACAGCATTTCGTTTATTGAGAAACGGAGCATGGAGTTGGTCGATTCGTGAACGACCACGTAGAGAATAATGGTCGGTTGTTCTTGTCATCACAGGTATCATCATGCCCCGTCATCATGGCTTTGCAAGACCGACCGCTTGATTGCAATCTATCGCTCGATACGATTTCGGACTCGTCTAGCCCTGTCTGAATCGTTTCGGTCTCGTCTTATCACCCATTCAGATGATCCTGACTGAGTGGTGGGTTTACTACGGGCCTAAGGGGTTGAGGAGAGTGCCACCGCGGCGCGGCGCGGCCTGATGATTGAGAGCCGTATTGATAGATCGCGGCGATCTATCAATACGGCTCTCCATCATCAGACCGCGCCGCGCCGCGCTGGCACTCTGCTCAGCCCCTAAGTTTCGATATCCTGAGATGAGCGATGATTTTAGATCAATAACCCCGTTCTTCCCTTCTTTCTCAAATTCTCTCTTCGCTCAGGTCAGCTCGCATACATCGGCTACAAAAGACTGAAGTTACAAGCCTCGGACAACTCGTCCACCATGTTTCCTTAGCTCAATTTTTGAGGGACCATAACACCGTCTGCAGAAGGTCTTGTACGATTCTAGGGGCATCATTGGAATCAGCATGGGACCGTTTTCAAGATAGGTGGAGAATAGAAAAACGATTTTCATCGTGAACACTGCCTTTAAGTACACTAAATAACCCCCATGAGCAAGTCTTGAGTCAAATTTTAAAAAACAACACTTCTAGAACCCCGAACTTGGTAGAAGAAACGGTCAACTCTGCCAGTGCGTAGCTATGCCTCACACAGAAACCGGAGTTGCCCAGAGTTTCGTAGGCTTCGTAGGCTTCTAGTCTAATTTTGACACGACAATTTGCGTAAATTACGGAACGTTTAGCGGCCGTTGGTGAAATTTTGGCTACAGCGCCCTCATATTCCTCGTAAATTCTCGCTACAACGCCTGCTTATTCCACGCGAATTCTCGTTATAGCACTGGAACGATCGACCCACCCAGTCCTGATCCGTACTAGAAAGGCTATCCCAGCTGCGATCGACAGCATCGCTGTTTCTTCCCCACGGCCTGCAGCACCCCAGCGGTCGAAAATTTCCTTAACAAGGTCTTCCAGAGAGCGACACGGGTCCACCCTCCACGTCCATCCACAGAGTCTCAAGTAATCACTCACAAGGAAATGGCTAGACCTGGTCGCCAGAACTATCCATGAGACCAGGTTTTTCTGATCGAGTACCTCCCGGGTAGTCATAAAAATCCTCTCCTAACTGCCCGAGTAATAGTAAAAGAAAAACTTATGGGCTTAGAAGTTGCGAGCTCTGTAGGTAAAAAAAAAATTATCTGCCGTAAACTGTCTTTATCGTTCGAATTATTGAACTTGATATACTAAACTATACTTGACTCTTATTCGTGTTCAGCGCCTCAAATATCCCCTTTGAGAGAAGCTTGGGCGAAAGAAAAAGTTTTTTTGATTTTTTTCATTAAAAAAATGTTGGGAATTTTATCATTACTCGGGCAACTAATATAGGGTTTTTACAAGTACCCGGAAGGTGGTCGATCAGAAAAACATGGCTACATGCGTAGTTCTGGCAGACAGGTCTGGCCACTCGTTAGTAAGTGAGATGACTGGGCCAACACTGTTCGAAAGGCATCCCTGCGTTCAGGGCAGACAGCGCGGGTTTGAAATTGCATTTCAACACAGGCTGTCGCTGAATCCGCAGATTCTCGCTACAAATTTATGGCGAGAATATATGGGTTTAGCGACAGGGAGATCATGTACCCAATTTAGCCTTCGTCTTTACGCAGAATACTCGTAGAATTTGCACCCTTGTACCTTCTACACAAGAATATGCGGGTTTTAGCTTCTGTAGCTAAAATCCCTAAATTCTCGCTAGATGGAATGGGGCGGCGTTACAGGCAGCGCCCTTGGAGACGTTTAGCTACGCTTTGGCAGAGAACAAACATCTTTTAAGTTTGAAACGACATCACTCTGTAAAAAGTTCGAAAAATGCGCTCTTAGCCAAACGTGGTCTAGGGAGTGGCTATTCTAGGCACTAAACACGATTATAAGGTATGTTTCCGGTTTTTCGAAACACTTCTGCTAGTTTTGGAGGATACAAAAAGTACAAAAAACGCCTGTTTTAAGCATGTAACTTCCTGAACCGGCAGCTCGGGGCAGGACACTGCCCTGATATACTATGGAGGCCAACCGCTTTGTCCATGCTTCAAACTAGATCGAAAACGGAAACTTTACCTTCAATTGAATGAAGAGAGCATAGTGAAGGGGTATTTTGACAATTATCTCAAGAAGTTTTGAAACTTCCGTTTGCAACTGTTTTTTTCAGTTGATTGGTAGGTCTCTAGATTTCTGATAGCTGCTCGGAAGTTTCGTTGATTCCATTTTGGAGAGCTCTTTTTTTCCCTCTGTTCCCAATAACCACATTTGTTTTAAAAGTTTTCCTCAATGCCACCCCAGTGACCGGTAGTCTCACGTCTAAAACCGTTTCATCACTTGGCCAGAGGCGCAGGAGAACTCGACAAAATAAGCATTCGGGTAACAAAGGTTTATATCTCTACATACTCAGCCAATTTTCTCCGAGAATACGCTTTCAATACGTTTGGACGGGCTTGCCATGTTTCGTGGTGAGTGGACAATAGTGTGGCAGTTTTGGTTACACTGCTCAGATAGAGACATCCTATTTCCCGCGGTACCACTAGCCGACGTACCGTAACCCCTCCCGCGGAAGGCCAACAGAACGGTCGCCGGCAGTCGGCAGCGCTGTTTCGTTTACTGCCCGTACACAGTGAACAAGCACTCTGCGGCCATTCTGCCATCGCGTTACGGCAAATCTGATGACTGATAGAAGACAATCCAGAAGCAGTTTGTGGCACACTTGAAAATCACCCTTTAGATAAAGGTCTGTTGTAACAAAATTTCAAAAATCCGCTTCTGGGACTTCATCTTGAACTGCTCTTGACAAGTAAGGAGTGAGCTTATACGGGAAAGTTTCCTACACCCACAGATCCTTGCATTCTTCCCATTCGCAGATGCCACTAACGGACAGTGGCTCACCTGTCCACGACCAGCGTCGCACACAGCGCGGGTTTTGTAAAGAGTCTCAACACAGCTTTCTCTGCTCAGCAATCGTTCATTGGCTCCACTCTAGTGGGTGGTGCAATGATTATATCAAAGTGGGAATCGATGAGTGAGTGTTCGATGAACCCCGGGAATAGCCGACTGACCGCCGACACTCCGCGGAAAGACGGTAAAGCCTCTCTCTCCGCGGGAAGTGGGGCGCTGTGCCACGCCCACAAAATTGGAGCCGCGCGAAGTCGACTAGCCCGACTTGGCTGGCGGGAAGTGAGCTGTTTTTATCTGAGTGCTTGAAAGCAAGAGTGCTGATCTTTTCGCAAGAGAGGCGTAATCCACTCCGTGTTGTCTAATTGTAAATACACCATCGCTCGTAAAAAAAAACAGGTCAGGAAGATTGGCTAGACGCGTTTTCTCGTCTTTTTTGAATAACTCACTTCAACCCCATCTCTGAAGAGAAACTAGGGTGATTTTCGTGTTCCTGGCAGGGAGCTACCCAATGGTATAGTTTTTGTGGAGGTCCAATAGGAAACTATGGATCAGCGAGGTTTTTAATTATAGCACCGTGGCAAAGCTGGCGCGACCGTCTCAGCTTGTGTTTTCCTCTGCGTACATATGGAGAGTTCGCTGGTTGCGACTCGACGATAGCTCACAACGAAGCTCCTACAACGGCTATACCATTGGATAGTATCAAGTTAGGATCATAAATATCGCCCCAATTTCGCACAAAGTTGAGTTTGAAGAGAGTTGTTCAAAAAAGACGCGAAAGCGCCTCCTAGCGCGCTTTCAAATCCAATAAGGGCAAGTGTATATTTACGTCCGTGGCTTGCCTCCTCAAGAAAGAAACATTTAAATCTCACCTGCGGCCGGCGTCGGCGGTTTAAATCTCATCGGCGGCTGGCGTTATGGTAAGCTGATTAGCTGCGTTCCTCTCTCGTTCTGAATGAATTAGCGGCCCTTCGCAACCGACCGCCGCGCCAGCCGCGGGTATGATTTCAGTTCTTGAGGAGGCTAGCCGCATATGTAACTATAGAGATCTTTATAACAGCCATAAATGAGGTGAGAGATTTGTTTCAGGCTCAAATATTTCCCCAGTAGAGCACCAACTTCCGATCAGACCCGAACACGTTATTTATCAATTTGAGTTTATGACAACTCATACACTGAAGGGGGCTATCGCAGCTCTACAGGGGGGGGGGCAACCCTCCGAGCACCAACGCTTGCTCCGTCAAACGGGGAAGCGAGAGCTAAGGTCATAATTCGGCTTGCTCGGAACCCTGCTATCACTGCCTTGAAGCCCTCCCTGCCGTCACTGCCCCAAGTCCCTCTGCACTGAATCACTGCCGTCACGGCCCCGGAGCAATGGCGTCACTCTCTCCTCTAAAAAGCTCCAAAACAATCCCTTTCTAAGAGAAACACAAAGTCCCCATCCAGGGCCGGCCCTGTTGGGCCGAACGCACCTTTCTATGGATTGAAGCGCTTTTTTACCGGTTGAGCATGTGATTGAGAGATCACAGGATAAATCACGTAAAATCGGGACAAAATTTGGTGTGAACGATGATATGTGCGTTTGGCCTACTATGACTTCTCTGATCTCTAATGTCCTGAACCGCCACCTCCAAGTTCTTAAAGGCAGTGTTCACGATGAAAAAAGTTTTCGAAATTTCACTGGGATTGGGTAGTGGAGGGACACGCTGTGACGTTGATGTCGAAAGAACGCATGAAAACGAGCCAGGAAGAGCCCCAAAAGAGCCCGAACTTGCAACTTCGAGCGCATTGAAAACCCCAAAAGCGCATCACACGCCCACCGACGTGAACAAATAAATGCTCGAGATCGTGAGATGAGCGATTAATTTCAATCATTAGCCCCGTTCTTCCCTTCATTCTCAGCTTCTCTCTTTACTCAGGTCAGCTCGCATAGATCGGCTGCAAAAGACGGAAGTTACAAGCCTCGGACAACTCGTCCATCATGTTTCCATAACTCAACCTTTGAGGGACCATACCTGCGTTCACACAAGGTCTTGTATGATTTCAGAGACACCATTGGAATCAGCATGGGGCCGTTTTCAAGATAGGCGGAAAAACAGAAAAACGATTTTCATCGTGAACACTGCCTTTAACATCTCTGCCGTCCCTTTCTCTCGGGGGAGCGAGCGCCGGGCGGGAGCAGGGGCCTTTCCCGGAGCACCCGTTGGGGGAGGCCCCTGCTGACACTCCCCTAAGTCGAAAACGGGCTCTATTGTCTGGCTCTTGCCTCCACGCAGTGTCTGAGAAGGCGAAGCTTGTCAACAATGCATCTCAGAAAATCGTAAAAAAAGCGAGGGTCCAAACTCGTTTCATAATTTGCGAGTCAGCCCTCGCTCAATTTCGATGTGTCTCGAATTGTGGACATATTCTCGACCATTCTCGTCCCGGAAAAGCTGTCCATAATTATCACCTAACTTTCAACGATAATTCCGTGCTTCTGAATTCCCGACAGCTTCCCCAGAATTGTGGGCATATTCCCAGAATTCTTGTCAACTTCTCCGTCTACCAGGAATCTCTACAACTCCTCTTTACTTTCTGCACAACTTCTGGACTCTCGGCCAATTTTCTACATATTCTCGACAGTTTCTAGACAGCCGGTTTTACTTCAGTCACTACTCACCGCAGAAGTATAATACAACCGCGCGAGTCATTGAGAGTATTGAATCCATTTCATGATTCTCAAATAAGAAGATAAGCTAACCTCTAGGACGCGTGCTTGGACCACTCGTACGGACGGTTGTTGAACTACCACGACCTTCTGAAAAGAAGATACATAGCGGAAGATACATAGTGTTTATGATGCGCCAGGTTATATTTAGAGCTAATTACATAACATGTCGTTAAAAAAGCTGCAAGTGAAGCCTGGTTGATACATTGTATTTCAGAAGTGCTCCCAAAATTTAAAAAAAAAGATTTATTTTTTCTGATCACAATGTCCCCGTGTTGAATATGATGCACATTTAGCAGCTATCGAAATTAAGGAGGTAGGGAATAGAAGCACCCTAATTCAATTTTCGCGATAATAACTATCGGAAATTCGTTTATTATTGAAGCAATTGGTACTTTGAAAAATATCATAGATGCCACCAGCAAAAATTACTTCTTCCGGCTCATCCTACATTTTCACAGAAACTAAGCAAGAGTTTAAATTTCGAAACCAGCCTGTTATGGGATTCCATCCTACTAGATGTGGCTCGGCAGAAGTCGGGCGACCACGGGGAGCAAATATCCTTGCACGAGTTGACGATTGATGCTGGCCATGAGCGTTCCCTTACATACAGTTCAATGACTACCAGAGCAATATAAATATAGATAGGCAATAATTTTTAAAGCCTTAAAATTTTTCGATGAATTTTTCAAAACGGTAGTGCACATGTATCACACAGTTTCCCAACAAGCGAGTTCAATGCGACCCCTTTCAAGATAAACTCGGCAGTTAAAATCTTCGAAGTTTTTTTGAAGATTGTTTTTTGCAGCTCTTCAAGTTTTTTCACGTCCTCTGATAATTGCTATGTACCTATTGAAGAGTAGTTTCGATTCGAATGCAATACACGCATGCAGAATAACATCAAAAACGTTCAAAAAACGAGAAAACTAGGGAATTTCCAGAATAGATTTTGAGTCACAGATCATCATCACGCTCACTATTTACGCAGCAACTGATACATGAAACTCGGATTTGATACTTCAAATGTCCCAAATGTTACGTTTAAAAATGAAAGGTATGCAGAACTCTGAACTCCAACGATTCACTACTTTGTCAATAAATTTTTACCTGCATTAGTCAGGTCGACAGCTATCGCACAAAGGAGAAGCACCTGAACCAAAGAACTATGTAACGAAATATTGTGTTGTAGCGACAAACGAACTGTCTCCCCAGAACTCCCACTCCTCTCACTACTTCCACTGGAACTCTTGCTCTACAAAACTAATCAATGACTCTTGGAATGAAACCTTTCGATCAGGGTTCCATGGTAAAAAAGTATCACGAAAATATCCAAACCAGGAAGGTGTGAGACTCACAATTTTCGAATCGCTGTTTTCTGTAAAAAATACAAGATAGAAAAGGCGGTAATCAATATATTCTGTGTATTAATAATACAGAAATCTTGGGTTTGCTTTGGCTCGCAGTAAATTCTCATCAGCCGAGCGAAAACTTAGGATGATCTTTGAAGGACTGTTAAAATGATTAACCTTATCAGCTAATGAGGCGTCGAACAATCATTGACCAGGGGCCGGATGCATCAACGCGCCGGATTGGGGTAGGGGCAGGGCAGTCGGCATCACTGAAGATCGCAGTGCGAGGGCAGTAGATCATCAAATCAATCGTGCCCCAGCTGTGTTTTTCGCTGCTCTATCTGCCCCAGCCTCCGAGCTGGGGCAGCTGGGGCACGATTGATTTGGTGATTTACAGAGTTCTTCAAGGGCCCAGACTGCCCTGCTCCTGCCCGGCCCAATGATGCATTCGGCCCCAGAAGACTGTGCGCAGAAAAAAAACCGATTGCTTGATTGGAAATCGGTGGCCCTTTGGTAACTAGCGTCGTTGCGTACGGTTCGGCATCTAACACCGGCATCATAGGTGCACCGAATTTGCGCCAACCTTCAACAGTGAGCGCGAAGTCTCTTCGTGATTCATGCTGATGTGACGTAACGCCCCGTTGGTTCGAGTTTGGTAGAGGGCAAGGTTTTTGCATGGGACGTAAAATTTCTCTCTTCACCGATGATTGTCAGAGAGTGGTTTCAACGTACACAACGACGCAGCGGGGAGTATGCACGCTGCAGCGCAGTTCGAAAAAATTCGAGTTCGGTGTGTCAAAATTACGGGGTGGACGTGTTCCTATCCTAGTTAGTGCATTCGCCTGATGCGATGCTACACAAGAGACGCAACTCAACGTGTCGTCTCTAATTCCATCTCGAGTCGTAAGTTAATAGTTGTAACTTACAACTTGGGTTGGGACTTATCTCGGAAAGCAATGCTATTTCGCATCACACCAGTTTCCTTACGAGTTGTGACGCCCATCTAACTATCGTCAATCACTGGATGGAGTGGCGAGCCGCCATGAAGGGGGGCTGGCTATTGACCGAATGATTTCGCGCCCGATCGCTGATCACAGCTTCTTACCGGAGAAACGCTGATGGTACAGGCTGATTTATCGACCCCGTCGGGTACTACGTCGGTGCCCTTGCCTGCTATCCTTCAACATGTGTATCTGCACGTGGACACTCGGTTGCCGCCCGCCTCAACGGTGGGCATGACCTGATCATGCTGACTAAGGGTTTACTGCGGATCCATATTTGGCTAAATTTTTTGATAAAATAGACGTTGAATCCACATTCACCAGATTGAGCCGATATCTAATTACGTTCTCATCGCCTGATTCACTCTGGGTACTACATATCTGCTATAAAAATCTTTCCTGAGCTTCATCACAGAGCCTCTCGCCATGAGTCTTATTAAAAATACACCCATAGTGTATTTTTAGAATTAGGGGGATATTCATTCAACCCATCGTGAAATGCTCATGACTGTGCCTTACAACCAAATGCGACGTTGACGCTCTTACCCCTGCTTAGCGTAGACTAGAAGGAGGAGTTCGTTGACCTCTCAAACGTTAACGTAATCGCTCCTTATTTCTGCGTTGCTCAATGCCCCAGTGTCGCGGATTGCTACTAGTTCCTCATGAGAGGCATCGCTGTGCAGGGCCTCGCGCTCTAATCAGGCGGCATGGGTAGCGGCCGGCTGCCACTCGGGGCATCGCCTTGGCATTTGGATCGAATCCACACCGCAGGTGTGGCTAGGGAGCGATTCGGCTAGCACACGCGACGTGCGACGAAAAAACGCTGTGCGCGCTCATCGTCTTTGGGGCGCGTTAACCGAGGACCTTCGGAAAAAGTAGTCGTTGTCCCATTGCAGCCGTCCCCCTTTATCATTTTTTTTTGCATTTTATTCATGTTTTTTTGTTTATGGTATGTTTTTTGGACGCAATGCTTCTCATACCATCGTTTCAATGGAATTCGCACTTTTTATACAAGTTTTTGTAGAATTCATTTTGTTTGCTTCTTGGAGCGGAATGGGAGATGATGATATTGGTTCCGACGCCGACCCTACGTCTGAAACATCAACCTACATGAACAAAATGCAAAAAACGATAAAGGGGAACGGCTGAAATGGAACAACAACAACTTTTTTCAGTGCCCTCGGTTAACGCGCCTCAAGGACGATGAGCGCGCACAGCGTTTTACCGTCGCGCGCGTCGTGTGTACCAGGCGAACTGCTCCTTAGCCACATCCCCGGTGTGGATTCGATCCACATGCCCATTGCCTTGGCTTGTTGCCACGGCGCATTGCGCGCGGTGGCCCCGCCTCCCTTCGATTCTGCCTCCTTAGCAGTCTCCACCAGCGCGGCGTACACAGCGACCGCGCTCGCCTTCGCTGGCATGAGTCATACTCATCCAGCGTTGGCTTGAGCGTCGGAGCTCATGCACCGACAGCCCTTGGGGTTCCTGTCTACCCTGGTGTGGACAGCCTCCTCGCACCTGGTGCTTCTAATGCCACACCGCGGTGGCGAGCGCCAGGGCCAGATTTTCACGGGTTTCAAATCCGCTATATCCGCATAAGTCTGGCAGCGGGGGAGCTGATCGCCTCCAGCAGCAACCGCTCGCTGCTGTTCAGAAATCCGGCCGAGCACAAGCTGAATGTCAGGTACGAAGCCACATCTAAGCTTTCTCTGCAGGAGGGTCGAGGGAAGGCAGAACTACCGCTCGAGGCGCAATACTTCTCTACTCTAGGCTTCACAACCGCCCATTATTCGCCACCTACTTGGAGATCCGGTATGCATCCCCTAAGGATTCGGAAGGATCTCAGGTACTTCAGGATTTTCATGTTTATTAGGTTGAAGCAGTAATAGGATAAACAGTATACCATAAATTCCGTGTTGGTATTCTTTATTTGTATTTTGTGCACAGCGGTTTCCGCTTACCACAGGCCGTGCCAGTTAGACCCCTGTTCATTACTCATGCCACCGCTGGCGTGTAGGCCGGGTTAGGATGCGGAGGTTGCCACGAGGCTATCACGTTGCGACACCTGCTTGGGTCAGTTCCGCTAGTCTGGTCAGCCTACTAGGGCGGCTGGACGTAATTACCTATGGCGGGGTAATGTCGTGCTTCTGCAGAGTGTGGCTGATCCCCCGAGGTTAGACGTCACCGGGACGTGAACACCGCCTATGCAGGGTCCGGTCGTCGCTTTGGCCTGACCACTTTGGCTGAGCTCCAACCTGTCGATGGTCGCGGCCCTAGAGCCAACAACCTCTTTTAGTGACGCTTGCAGGGATCAGAGCAACCCATAAAAAGCAAAGGTTGCACAGACTAAGAGGCAGGGTCGCGATGATTTTCGTTCGCGAGTTTCCCTAACCACAAGTTTGCAACCTTTTGCTGGTATGAGGATTAAAGAAGAAATGGCGGAAGACTTTTATTGAGGGCATGATTTCGGTTGGTAAAATAGTTTTCTGAATTGGGCCGATTCTCAGCTGGTATCATCGAGTTCTCGTTGGTTGTGAGCGGAGAATAGTGGGTTTAACCAAAATCGAAGGAATATATTGTGCAAAACTGTGCTGTTAAGGTTCGAAGGAAAGAACATAAAAGTAGAGATTGGAGAATTCCGAAGGACAGGTAAGGATTACAATGTCCCAAAAAAAACTGCTCCACTGGGAGTACTAGAGCGAAAACATTTGCTTCATCATTCTAGCTCTACCCTGGAACCTATTTCGTGAACACTACCTTCGAAGAGTAATAACTTACGAAGATAGCGCTATACATGTCGGTCAGAAAAGAATTTGTAGGAATTCTCTGCTTCACCTGAAAACAATGCAAGATGGTGGGCGAGGAATGCGGTAGGGTGAAGCTTGATCTCCTGATATGACAATTTACAACAAGCATTGACAATGGCATCCTGACAAGTTAATATCGGCGAATGGAGAAGAAGCGACACCAAGAGCCAGTCGGGTATCGATTGCGGACGGCCGCCGCGGCTACGTCAACTTCAGTACACGAAGAAACTATAAATAGGTACCCCGCGCCATCATAGTTGTTAGACAGGCTGTGACCAGTCCGTTCGACAAGCATCTACACCATATAAATCGTATGTAAAATTTCATAGGTTGTGGCCGGATTGGGCACGTATGAGGTGTCCGTGGCCGTCCCCGCTGATACGCATGTAACACATTGCTCACTCAGGTTTAAAAATGAGCCATCGGCGATGAGCTGGAGTATACCGTGGTAAACATTGAACAGGTAATGCGACTTATGATGGCTCAGAGCAGCTTAAAGCAGCTTTAAGCAGATCATTAGGGACGGCCTAGGACGACTCACCTTTTGAGTGGTGCATTTTCGGTCGTCCGCAAATGCAGACCTGGATTTGTCTCCGAGAAGGACAGTATGCTGTGTCGACACTTTCGACTGATACATTCGAATGATTCGCACTCATCGATATAGCATGAGGATTTCACGGCATTGTTCACGAAGAAAAAGTTGCACGTTTTTTTGGCTAAAACGTAAGCTTGATGTTCCTCTAAGAAGATTAAGAAGGGAAGTGCGACGAAAAACGACTGGTAAGTGGGTGAAGATCTCGTGGGCCAGCCAACCCATCGGGCCACTCCGCCCACGTCCTACAAGAGATTCCCTGAATTCGTGGTTAGATGAGCGATGGTTTTTTTTGAAAAGCCCCGTTCTTCCCTTCACTCTCAACTTCTCTCTTTACTCAGGTCAGCTCGCACACATCGGCTGCAAGAAACGGGAGTTATAAGTCTCGGACAACTCGTCCACAATGCTTCCCTAACTGAATTTTGAGGGGCCATAACTCCGTTTCCAGGGGGTCTTGTACGATTCCAGGAACATCATTGAAATCAGCATGGGACCGTTCTCAAGATAAGCGGAAAAACAGAAAAACGACTTTTATCGTGAACACTGCCTTTAACTATTCTACGATAGAACACGGAGATGGCGGTAACTAAGAGAGGCTCCGTGTCTCTATGCGCAGTAATTTACAGGATATTCGCCCGGGTTCACTAGTATGGATTTTCCCAAAATCTATCTTCGCATATGCGATTCAAATGCGGCGCCTCGAGACACGGTTGAGAGCTAATAATACAGGGGAGAGAACAGGATGCAAGGGCTGATATCTGACGAATACTGTTCTGTAATGTCTGTTACACGTGGAGGAAAATAGGTGAGTGCTGTATGATGAGCTTCCTCTGGCATTCTTTCTCAACTGACCTTTGTCATATGAGCATGTCTGTAGCGCTCCGCCAGACTCATTTGTGGGAACATTGTTTACAAAAGAAGGCGTAGTCGCTGTTATTAAATCACGAGTTCTGGGCTGGAAAAAATTAGCGGAAACCATGAGCTACAGTTGGGTCTGCGGTGGAAATATCACGCTATCTTTGCACGCGAACCGAACTGTAGCACATGGTCAGTGCTCATGAATCCCAGCTCTGATGATCAAGTTGTGAGAAATCATATGCAATGAGTGTTGAACCTTACGTAGATATATTCAAACAGGAACACCATACATTTATTCTGTGTCAAACAGTGTTTGTAGGGACGTAATCCAACTCCGGACAGATTCTTTCAAAACAAAACCTCGAAAAAAATTTTTCTGTCTACTATAAAGAAGAAGACTTTAAAAGTTGTAGGCCACAATCGAATAGCTCATTTCTGGGCAATAATCTGGACAAGGCAGGGCATCGATCTCACGCTGACTTTATTCGGCTTCCCGACCTTTGCGTTGCTAGATGAAAGATTAGGGTACGGCACGAGGTGTGGCCAATTTTACGCAGATGCCTCACTTAGAAGCAAAATTTCAGCGGTTTTCTAGGGCCCGTCAAGCGCTATTTGGTCAAAATTTTGGCGATTTTCCAGACTCTTTCCCATAAGCATAATTTGGTCTATTTTTCAGTATCAAAATTCAAAGAAGAGGAAAAATTTATTACATAAAAATTACAGTTTGAAGAAAGGAAACCATTCAAAGGAAAGCGAGACCATAAAAGTGAATCTGATCACGGACAAATGTTTTCTTGAGAGGGTGCTTGAAGCGGCCTGCATTCGTAAATAATTCAGCTATAGTAAAGGTGTTTTTAATGTTGAATATGAGGCAAATAGGTCTGGGCGCGTCTCCAGACTGGTTGCTTAATAAATTGTAAATGACTTCAGATTAGAGGTTGTGGGATGTAGCGGAATGTCCAGGTGTGATCTCGCTGGAAGTACACATTTTTGCAAAGTGGTAGCCACAAGAGGAATATTTTTAGATTGAGCGTAGGCCAATTGTATACAGGTAATCCTTGACAGTCTAACAAGGGAAGTATACAAAGCGTAGGTCGGATCTGCCAAGACGACTAGTATGGTTAGTATCTCTCCTGGCTCAATAGTAAAAATGCGCAGCATCCCGCCCCGAACCGCAGGTTCAAAAAAGTTATAAGTATTTTCTAAGCCTCGCGAAAAGGCAGGGGTACCTTTCCCCATCAGGCATTTTTTTGAGAGTTTCAAAAAAAATTCTCGGATTTAGCTCAAAAGTTGTATGTAGGGGTAATCTAGGGTGGTGAACACGAATCTGAAATCCATTCGTCGAAATTTTGAGGTTTACTGTAGGTTACGGTAGGTAACATGTCATTTAGGGGTCAAAACCCACCTTAGTATTTTGAAAATCGACAAACGAACAATAAATTCGTATTCTCCATCCAGAATAACCCCCGTATACAAATTTTGAGCAGAATCTGAGATTTTGACCCAACTACCGTATGCCCACCGTAATCTACCGTAATCTGCAAAAGATCGATAAACGGACTCCAGGTTCGTGTTTAGCACTCCAAATAACCCTCAGAGAATGATTTTGAGACATATCTGTCGTAGAAAACGGGAAATCTCGAAAGTGGCGTTTTTCCCTCGAAATTTTCACCGGTTGGGAAGCTTCAAACGAAATTTGCCGAAAACATTGGAAAATCGACTAATTAACCACAGATTCGTGATCAGCGCCCCGAAAAACCTCCCTGAAAGAATTTTAAGTCAAATCTGGACAATTTTTCTAAAACGCTTCCAGAGCCCTCAATTGGTAGAAATAAACGCCCAACCGAAAATCCGTACAAGTCCAAAACGCTGTCAGTCTGGACAAAGTACGGAAAATATGCCTTCACTCAAACTTTGCTCAGGTGGGTAGTTTTTGACGCTGAACACATTTATGAGGTCCGTTTCCGGATTTTCCGAAGACTAACGCGCTTTTTGGAAGGTACAAAAAGCACAAAAAATGAGCTTTTAAGCGTGTTACTTCTTGGAACCTGCGGCTTGGGGCGGGATACTGAGCAGTTCTACTAACGACACTAGTCGTTTTGGCAGATCCGACCTACGCTTTATATACTTCCCTTGTAAAAATAACGCCGACGAGCGTTACCGCATGTGGGCCCACACTTGCTTCGGGCGTGGTCCCGCCGGTAGTCCACATATTTGCGAAATGGAAATCACGAGAATAGGATATTTGAGTCGAGCGTAGACCAATGGGTATAAGGGTAAATTTTTACGATTCAGGAAGAGCGCCGAAGAGCCCTAGAGTTTATGGGCCCCACAGTCCAGGTTGGGAGCCAGCTCCCTGTTTATTTCTTCGCTATGCTTGATAAGTCGCGCTGTGATAACACGCCACATAACCTCACACATGACACGCAGTAGAAAGACTCCTCTGTATTTCTTTGACGGATAACTTCTTGTGAAGAGGTACAATACAGGGTCCAGCAGGTCTGGATAGCTTGCCTAGGAGTCGTAAGAATTTCTTGGAAAAACAATAAATTGGATGAGGATCGTGAAATTTTTAGAAGGGAGGGTATAGAACTTATTGAAAAAAGCAACAACGTTGCAGAGTTTGAAGAAAAACGTTTTTTTCAAACTAAAAACTAAATCGCAACTGCTTGCAACCCGAGAAGAACCAGTTTCAAGACCATTCAACTGTTTTTAATCCCCGTAAGGGCGGAAGTCTGCTATGCTTGGTCTCAAGGCCTCGGTCATAATTGGCTGATTGGCGTAGCCAACCCGGTCGATAATCATGAAAGACATGAATGAGGTGGGGTGGAAAAAAACACCCGTTGTGGCCGACCCGACCGATGTTCACATGATATGATGTAAGAAATGAATGATATCCGTGACATCGTTCCACATTATTCATACATATTGATAGCGACAGCCGCAGCTGGTCACACCGGGTGTTCTTCGCAACGTCCATCGTCCATGTTTTTCAAGCGTATCGACAGGGCAGACCACGGCGTTTTTCAACCAACTCTGGGCCTAGAAATCACTCTAAAACCCCTATTAAAAAATTTCGATTCCAAAAATAAAAGCTGAATTTTACACAGAAATCTCTTTGAAGTGTCTTCAATCCATTTGCGAATGGTGGTGTACAAGACTTTTGACAAGGTAAGGTTGGCGTACAAGAACTTAGGCAAGATAAGGTGGTGGAGGTGGCGAGCCTGATTGGTGTACAAGAATGTAGACAAGGTAGGGCAGTTGACATTGGCAAGCCACGTTGGCAAATCACGGGGATTGTGCAATCACTATTCAACGGGTGGCATCCCTTCAGTGATAGAATTTCAGACAACCAAGGTACCAGACTTTCAGGTAATCAGACCATGTCTTCGTCTGAATGGAGGCGAATCGGTATTTTCGGGCTCTTCAAATAAGTTGTCACTCGATAATGACGTCATCAATAGAGTTAAATGTCAATATACTGATGACTACCTTTCATTCATAATCCAGTTTGTCTCACATGCGTAAAATACAAGGAAAATCTCCATAAATTCATATTACATCTTTAGATACATCCTTGCGGCGAAATACATATAGTTAGGTCCGTGGCTTGTTTCCTCAAGAAAAAAACACTTTAAATTCAAATCGCGGCGGTTTAACCGCTGCGGGTAATTACCAGCCAGCCGCTAGTGAGATTTGAACCGCAGCGCCAGCCGCAGTTTGAATTCAAATGTTTTTTTTTTCTTGAGGAAACAAGCCACGGACGTAACCATGCTCAGGCGATGACCAGAATCATTGCTTGGACGGACTAGTCGGATTGATTGTTTATTACTGGCCTGAGTATGCATTCCGCCAAGCCCATCGCGTGGCTGGTTCTCGCCGCGTCCAGACCACTCGGGTAACCGTTGAGTCTCCACCATGATTCAGTTATCAACGATGAAAGTTAGGAAATTGACGATGCTCTTGTCGCAGAAGCGTCTGTTGGGGGTGGGGTCGTTGCAATTTCAATATTTCGGGCGTGGGCTGTCCACCGAGAAGGGGATCGTAAGTATTTTCTGGCCCTTGCCGACGGCCTACTGGACCCTGGTGCGATGTCTATGTGAATCAGATATCTTTTCGCTCAACCATACGCACGGCTGGTGTTGATCATTTCAACAATCTTTCCCTGTCTGTAACAACAATCTAAGAAAATAGACAGTTCATTGCCGATTCTTGAGTACATCTTCAAAATTTGCACTGCTAAAAAAAGCCACACAGTCTTTTCAATCTACCACTCCATCCATTCTTGCTAGTGGTTGTCTGGTTCCGGCTTCTCAGTGTAGCCTGTGGTTGTGTGCCCTCCGCTGCCGTATTCTCCGGCTGGAACGAAAACACCTAAATTTTTGATTGAAAATCCAGTGTGAAGGAAACAGCAACAAGGGAAGGACGCTTAAATGAAGTTTCCTTTTTAAAGGAGGTATACATTCCCAATACCACTTTCCACGTCGAAATAAAATTCACATATCGTTCATCACTGGACGAGGGATCGCCGCGACGCTGCTTGGCGGAAAAAAATTGCACGCGGGAAAACGAAGGGAGAGTGGCTATTGATCGCGCAATTTTTCCCGCCAAGCAGCGTCGCGGCGATCCCTCATCCAGTGATGGACGATACTACGAGTGCGCAACGTTGCTACATAAAAACGAACTTTTTTCAGATTTCCCTGATGAAAAAATTTCGAAAGTTTTCGACAACGCTCCTATCCCAGTTCACAACAGTGATTACGGAGTCAGTCATAAAAAAATAGTCCTAGAAAAGTACACCTTCTCTTGAATATGGTGTACATATCGTACATCACTGGATGAGGGTTCGCCGCGACGCTGCTTGGCGGGAAAAATTGCGCGCGGGGAAACAAAGGGAGAGTGGCTATTGATCGCATAATTTTTTCCCGCCAAGCAGCGTTGCGGCGATCCCTCATCCAGTGATGGACGATAGCAGTAGGGTATTTCGCAAACCATTTGGAACAAGAAAACAATCTTTGAAATTTGGAATAGGAGGAAAAAGAAAGTTGGACACTACCCATTTGGAATAATTTGAAACTCCTGTTCATCAGTGTTCCGCTTTTCGCTGATACGTCCACTACTCTCTATGCATTTGCGGTTCATTAACACAGTTCACTGTGTACACTGTGATCAGCTTACGTTGAGCTGCAGCTATTTAAAGGCAGTGTCCACGATAAAAACCATGTCTGATTTTTTGATGGAGATCGGCAACTGCGGGGCCTAGCGTAACCCCGTCACACCCAGATGCACTTTCCACGCCCACCAACGTGAACAAATGAGTGCTCGAGATTGTGAGATGAGCGATGATTTCCGATCAATAGCCCCGTCCTTCCCTTCATTCTCAACTTCTCTCTTTACGCAGATCAGCTAGCATACATCAGCTGCAAAAGACGGAAGTTACAAGCCTCGGACAACTCGTCCACCATGTTTCTTTAGCTCAATCTTTGAGGGACCATAACTCCATTTCCAGAAGGTCTTGTACGATTTCAGAGACATTATTGGAATCAGCATAGAGCCGTTTTCAAGATAGGTGGAAAAACATTTCCATCGTGTACACTGCCTTCAAGGGTATGGGCGCGTAACGAGTGACCATTTATATTTTCTCTGCGACATCTGCTCGTTTTGTTCAGCGTTCAAATTCCCTTGACTCTCCAAAAAGCAGACATTGGTTGGTAACACTGCGTTCTGTATGCTTTAACAATGTGAAATTGACATGCTTGTTTTCAGGTCTGAGGAAGGTGTGAAGCACCGAAAACTAACCAATATTTTTTGCAGTCGCTTCGAAATTCGGAGTCTGGTTTTAAATAGTTTTGTAATGAATGTTGGTAACAGTTCAATGTTTTCGAATATTCAATGTTTTTTTATGTCACGGTACACGATCACAAGATATCACAAGATAGCTCAGATTAACCGAATTTAATGCCGATTCGTGCTTGCCAGATCATGCCCGTTATCGGCTTATTGCTGTTGTGCCCACACAGGTCATGTGTCAAGTACCTGTGGAATGCAGAGCGGTGTCGGTAGTGTAATGGTAACACCCTGGCCCTGAAAGCGATGTGATGCTTCTTCGATTCCTATCTAACACCAGTGTGTTGTAGCCAAATCAGCTACTTTGTGATGAAGTTCACTGCCCTCTACAGAGTGAAGCAGCAAGGTACCGAACCTACTCGTTTCGCAAGTCAGCCCTTTTTGTGAAATTGTCAAATGGGCATGACGGCTGCTGTATCGGAACAAAGAATTGAGAAGCGCCTTCTCGCCTATCATGGCAACGCCTTTCACAATACACTCAATTTTGAATGACTCTCGGCGCCTCCCCCCCCCCATCAGCTCACCAAACAACTGCGAAACTCTTATCGCGCCATTTGGTCCCGTTAGCTCTGCAGACTATGTATAACGTATATCCATCACACTAGCTGTTATGATAACTTCCTCCAATGGACAACACTAGTGCTGCTTTCAGTAGGTTTCCAATAGATTATCAGCCGTAAATACCACTGGAGCGCTGCAACTGCTTGCTTGTATGCAGCACGCCTTTGCAAGCAAATCTGTGTTTTCTTGAATCATTTTGCTGCTTAGATACGGTAAGTATCACAATCATTCACGAACTTTCCAAATACTGCAGATAGACTAACCTCTAGGGCGAGGCGGCTTCGATGGAGGTGGACGGCGGGATGTTGGACTTTCACCAACATCTGGAATGAAAACATTATTCATGATGCATCAAGTTCTACTCTGCACAAACAGTAATGTGATGGGAAACACTAAGTGTGTGATCTGATTCAAAAACTGATTAGGAAGTGTTTCTTCTAGAACCCACTTCATAAAGGCCCAAAGTCGAGTAGGAAAACCGAAATTGGGTTTTTAAAAAGGAGAAATTGGAGCACCGCTCGTTTTCTCATCAGAAAACACTTTCAAACAGCTTGGCATATACTGTCAATATGAATCTCTATTTTTTTTTATAAATTCTTCGAAGACTAGAACTAATCAAATGTTGAATTATCAAGACCAACCTGTTTTTCCAATCCAATAAACATGATATTGCTTGGCAGTGGTTCCGCGACCAATGGACACCGGCTCCGCTTCCTCAGTCGATATTTTTACGTAGCCAGGGAGGTTCCCTTACAAATGGTTCAATGATTAACATAGGAAAATATTGAATAGAAGCTTTCCTTCTCAGAGGTGTAGTTACAGAAGTAGAGGAATTTCTATTAAAGGCAGCGTTCACGATGATCATCCTCGTTGATTTCCCACAGTTAAATGATAGGCGAGAAGGATCCTAGGCTCCAAGTGTCGAAAGAACGGTAGAAAACGAGCTAGGAGCGGCAAAATATCGGCTGCAGACAAGCGTTTTGGTACCTCAGACACGCCTGGGACTCCAGATCTGCCCCCTGAAAATGAACAAATGAAGACTCAGATTACAGGAATGATCAGGTCAAGGAAGTGCTGATAAGTGAGCTGATCGCTTCATTGCACTGATAGGTGTCATCCCTCTAGCGGTCAATTCCTCCACGCTCAAAAATCAACATTAACAAGATAGGGCCTATTTTTGCTCAAAAACGCGTTTTTCGTGTCCTTTTTGAGTATGCCTTGCACCAGACCTTCCGTACGGCGTGGAGATTTCGGAACTGTTAAACCTTAAGACACATGTACGTATGGCTCTATAAATACACCCCTGAAAAGTCTTCTCACTAGAACGTGAAGTTTTTTGAAACGCCACTTGATTCAAAGTACCTGAAAACTGTACTAGCATCTATTCATTACGAAAATGATCAATGCGGAATACTCAGGCAATAGGTGCGTACTGACCGCTGTCTATCAATGCCTTGGCGGGCGGTAAGCCAGCAAGTTGCAGGCAGTTGGCTGACCATCGTGGCCTCGGCGGGCAAATCACTGTCTGTTGCGTTCTCCGCAGGCGGCTCGTTGCCGTTTAGCGGTCGGCCAGTGGCACCTGGAAAGCCTTGGTCACGCTAACGGGCGGATCGGCGGTAGACTTGAGAGCTGCGATCCAACCCCTACCAGCCAGTGACTTGCCCGCTGAGCTACGACGAGCAGCGGTCGACAGCGATCCGCCCGCCAGGGAATTGACAGACAACGGTACGATCGTTCGAACTTCACAGGGCCATACTTGTCAGCCTTTGAAAAGAGGAATGGGGCTCGTTTATCGATCCACTGTCACGCCATCAAGCCCCGTCCGACAGCTCTATTTTAGTGTCGCCCGTATGCCGACGTTTTACTTCCGGATTCCTTTTTTAATGTTTCTTAATTACTGTCCGTTTGGCGATCTTATCCAAAATTATCTAAAGCGATAACGGAAGGTCGACATCGACTGTTTGGACCCATTCTGAGAAGACAGCTATATCGTCTTGTTCAACATACTCTAAGGATGCTTCCGAGTCCTGTCATGGAAGAGCCGCTTGGAAATATGCGAAAGTTTTAAACGTATGCGGTAACTCACTCGGCATTGAAATGCTATTCCAACGAAATGTCTTACTTATCAGGAAGTGGAGAACCAACCAACTGATGGATTGTGTTCAAATTGTGGCCGAGAACCATGAGAGTTGGACACGGCTGACTACTACGATGACACATTTCGGCGAAGATGCGGACTGACCGAGTCATGCGGAAACCAGCCGAACAACTAAGTCACCTAAATCGTGGTAAAGAGCTATCCATTTAGAGGGCCAAACCGACCTCAATATTGCGGAAATCCAAAACGGACGTCAAATTCCTATTAACCACCCCGAATAAGCTCTGCAGAGGAATCTTGAGCCAAATCTGAGGCTTATGTTAGACTAAACCGAATTCCAGTTGTCTATGCCAAGTTATAGAGAAAGGTTGAACTTTTTCAAACTCCGTGGTTTACTTCACCGCCGCGTGTTCAACGTCTTTTGACATCGTCTTTTGTTTCGAAATTCTTCTAGGTAAATATTGAGACCCAGGAAATATTGGATTTTCAGGCCACATAGAGGACGGACAAATATTTTGTCGATACAGTTCAATTCTTTTCGTAGATGCCATTGATCTAAGCTACTCAATTCGCTTTTCTCGCGTGGGGCTAGATGGTTGCAGATGTTACCAGATAGCGTTTTAGAAGCACAGAATCCATCATTCTTCAAGAGGCGCTTAAGGGTAATAGATGTTCTGGAAATACATACCATTTCTGATTTCTAGACTGAAGAAGCGCTGGTTAGCTGAGACCGGTTAAACGCAAAATGGTGCCACATGAGCTTGAGAAAATGTGTGAGTATGAAGCCGCACTAATGGATCTCGACTGCTTCTTGTTTCAAGTGTTGTCAACGGTTCTCGAGTTTTACTCTTGCTGTTTCCAACTGTTTGTGTTTTTTATGTAGTTCACGTGGAGTTCCGAAGAAAGGTTCATGAGATAGTACTAGCTCTTGCGTTAAAGGCACAGTCCAACCTCAGAATCTCTTTTGTGTTACCCTGCCTAGCTTCAGAACGGTCTCACGCTGATTCCAATGATGTCTCTGGAATCGTACAAGACCCCCTAATAACGGAGTTATGACCCCTCGAAAATTGAGCTGCTCAAGCATGGTGGACGAGTTATCCGAGGCTTGTAACTTCCGTGATTTACATCCGATTTAGGCGAACGGACTTGAGCGGATAGAGAGGCTGAGAAGAAAGGGAAGAACGGGGCTGAAGATCGAAAAACTTCGCTCATCTCGCCACTAATCAGTTCGAAAGATCGTAGAAGAGGCGTGCCGAAGTGGCTTCTCAAATTAGGTGCCCCAGAGTGGCTTCCCCCTGTATTTCGCTTATCCGCAGGAATTGAGAGATTGCACTTGCCGTGTTATACTGGCTGGGTCTACTTCACAACTATAAGGTAATTTCAGATTTCGTCCCTCAGGTTAAAATGTGCCTCTAAGCGTTTTCATAAATTATTATTCAAAATCTGACATCGAAATAGTACGGGCTACAGGCTGCTAGGGCAAGCTACCAGTCCCATTAGGGAAGCCCAGAGTATGTATATGCTCCGAAAATCTGGTAGATTTCTTATGTGTCATAGCTAGCTGGCTGACACGGCCAATTCCAGCTTCGTTGGCTCGTACGAAAAAATCAGTTTATGAGAGTACAAAATTGCTCTCAAATGTCGTCTCTCAAAGCGGTTACTGAGCTAGTACCATCAGACTGTGTAAATGAGTCAAAAGAGCAAAGCAATAAGGCACAAATACTTTTGTAGCATCCCGGAAAACGTCAAAAGTCGCGTTTTAACCTTACAGATTGCCCCAGACACAGGAAATACGTTGAGAACTCTGGGAAGCCGGAGCGCAATTAGACCACAGAGTTGAACACCCCGATTCCTCTTGGAGGATTTCTAATCAGATCTGTTTTTTGAAAGGCTTTCAGAACCCCTGATTAAGACAAGTAATGGTCAAAGCAAACATAAAAAATTGTTAGAAACGCCCATTACCATAACGCTGGCAAAATTTGATAAAAAGCGAGCAAAGAATAGTTTTCGCGTCCTTTTCGCCCTTTTCGGAAAATTCGCAAGAACCCAGATTTAAGCAGAACTAGGGTGATATTTATGGCCCTGGCGTTGAGGGCTGCTTAAAGGTCTAGCCTTTGTTGGGGTTTCGTGGTGAACTGAAGAAGTTTGCCCATCAACAAGAGCTTTATAAACGGTACCGTGGGAGGGGGTGGGTCCGCCTCTGTCTGCATATCCCTGTGTCTAACGTTTATCAAAAGCCATCCAAATATTAAGCTCCTCTAGTTCTCAATGAAACCCCAAAAATGTTATACCATCGGGTAGACCTCAACGCCAGGGTCAAGAATTTCCCCAAAGATTTGCAAGTTGAGCTTGAAGTGAGTGGTTCAAAAGACAAAACGGTGCAAAAACGCGTTTTCGCGCTCATCTTGATCGAATCCAGCGAGTGGTGTCATACTCTGTTCAAAGTTCAAGTAATGTGCTTCTACATAACTCTATCCAGGGGATATTTCGGGGCCCTGAATACGATTATGTGGTCCGTTCCCAATTTTTTTAATAATTCGTCGCTCTGCGAGAAATGCAATAGATACTTATAAGACTGCCCTGAGCTTTTGCTTCTTGGAACAAGCTGCGCGGGATCAATAAAAATTTATTGATTTTTCGGCAAAATTTCAAGAGATGGGTAAAGATAGGGTAATCCAGTTGCAGATGTTCTGGTACAAAAAGAGTGTTGCAGCGCTCGAGATAGGTGGAAATCCAATGGCTCAACAAAGGGGAAATATTCTGGATTGAGGATCCCCTCCCACCCCAATTCATTAACTTTTTCTAGGGTTTGCCTTGCGAAGTGCGTTCTTGCATTGTCGTATTGGAGATTGACGCCTTTTTCGGTCGAAAAACGCTGGCCACTTTTCAATTGAAGATTGATTGACTCGTTGCCTTTGTTCGCTGTCTGCATTATTTATTTATTATTATTCAATTACTCGAAAGGAAGCTAGAGGTGTCGATAGGAAAGGGTGTCAGACAAGGCAATATCATCTCGCCGAAGCTGCTGACCACCACCTTACACTACGTGATGCCCCACATCAAATGGGATAGCAAGGTTACTATTACAGACGTGCGCAGACTATCCAATTTGCGCTTCGCCAACGATATTGTGCTGCTAGGTTCGTCTTCCGCAGAACTCGAAGGGATACTCAACGAACTGGGCGCTGATGGGAAGGCTATCGTTCGTACAATGGATCTGAGGAAAATTCAAGTAATGCGCAAACAGTGGTGCGACGGCAGCCCCATTCGTCTCTCTGCCATTCCACCAGCCATTACGAACAGCTTCGTCTGCTGTGGAAGAGAGGTGAACATGGAGAACGAACTGTCTACGGTAATTGGACGAAGACGACGAAGCGCCTGGTCCGCACCTAAATCGGTAGTGGACACGACAGATGGACTTCGGGATGTGAAGACACACGCACATTTATTAAACTCGACTGTGCTGCCTGCGTTGTGCTATGTAGCCGAGACATGAACAGAAACGAAGGCGACCTCACAGGTTGTGACGACAGATCACAGAGTCTAGGGACAGAGACTACTGAAGACTAATCGCCTTGTACAGCTAGCTGCAGACTAACGCGGGGCTGACCTTTGGAAGCAATCAGGTAATGAATCCTGTCCTGTTCATTGCCCAGTCTAAACACCGATGGGCAGGACACATGATGCGCCGCAGGGATGACCGATAGAGCTTGTTTAGTTAACTCGTGATTGCCTCCAGCCTATAGACTGTCGTCCCACAAGATGGAACTCTCGAGCAAGGAACATCCATCACTGGATGTTCCTTGCTCGAGATCAATCGAGCTGGATGAGACGTGGTCCCTTCGGCGGCGGCGCGCAGTTAGGATAGATCGCCAAGGTAGGTAGAGGTCTGTAATGAATGTTTGTCCAGGTTTCAGCAATTTAAAATGAACGATGCCGCAAATACTCCACCAAACACACAACAGTGCTTTTGTGGGGTGCAAATCTTTGAAGGTGATTCGAGCACTTTCATTCGGAGAAAACACTGTTTTTTGCGTTTTGGGTTATGATTCAGGACCCATTTGTCATCTCTTGTGATCAAGCGAACAAAAACGTTTATGTGTTGTGTTGTTAAAGGCAGCATACACGCTCGTAAGCATAGTCGAGATAACAGCATAGATAGGTCCGCACGGCCCGTACTATGTCGTCAACGACGTTTGAAGCGCTGAAAACTGTCCAGGATGACAGTATTTGACAATGTTTGAGCAATCTTGCCTTCCACGCCCGTATTTTCACACCCCTTTGAGTAACAGAATGAGAATCGATACTTGTGAAAACGTGTGATAATTGAGAGTGATAGCACTATCAAAGGGGAGTGCACGAGAGAAATAGCTTGGTTTACTTGAGTATGACATGTTTGTGCACTAATAAAATCCTCCATTTCAAGAGGTCAGCCAAAGCAGAGCGGCATTCTCGAAAGTGGACGAGAGTCATTAGGTATGCAGACATGTTATACTCAAGTAAACCAAGCTATTTCTCTCGTGCATTCCCATTTGATAGTGCTATCACTCTCAATTGTCACACGTTTTCACAAGTATCGATTCTCATTCTGTTACTCAAAGGTGTGTGAAAATACGAGCGTGGAAGGCGAGATTGCTCAAACATTGTCAAATACTGTCATCCTGGACAGTTTTCAGCGATTCAAACGTCGTTGACGACATGGTAGGGGCCGTGCGGACCTATCTATGCTGTTATCTCGACTATGCTTACGAGCGTGTATGCTGCCTTTAAAGCGAAAAATGTTCTTGAATGATCAACCAAGGTTGGTTAAGAGTATTTGATAGATCTTCGATCGTCTGACGCGGATTTTTTTCCAAATTACAATCAAGTATTGATATGCGCAGAGTAATAGTTATGACCAGAATGACCGATATTTACACGGCAGTTCCATAGAACACTTTTCTGACACGGTGGTCGACGAAAGTGGCTAGAGTAGCCTGAAAAAGACCACTTTTACCCAGTTTTCGAATATTCCTTAGGACTACTCGATTCAGTAGATAATCCAGAAATCTATATTCTGCCAGGAGCCTGTCTTTGAGTACAATATGCTTGCTTAGTCATCACCAGTTGTAAAACGCGGTTAGGTGATGCTGAAAACAAAGAACGAAGAAGACGGAATTTGAAAAAAATTTTTCTCGAACTGCCTATAATATGTCGGAGAAGTCTGCGATCTTCAAGGCGAAATTTTCGATTGAAAAAAGCGGAAGTTTAGTAAGCAACCGAATGTAATATGTTTGAAAAAGCTGGAGCAGGAACTGCAATTCGGAAGTATTTCTCAAGATTCCGAAATCGATGTTTGTAGTTGTGTGAATCAAAACGTCTTTCTGCAAACCATTAGAGGAACATGGAGAAGTGGGCTCTATCCTAGGGAGGGGGGGGTACTCATTGAAATGAAAAGAGTTGATAGAGACCACCACATGATAGAGGCCACGAAATGAAAGTGAACCCTACTCTCAACTAAGACCCAACAAAATATCTAGAACAAAAACTTTAGCTATCACAGTGATACGAAACGATCTTGTGAGTGACTGTGGTATAACCTTTTCATTTCTATGAGTGCCCCCCCCCTCCTTAGGATAGAGCCCCCCGAGTCGCAGGCTTACTGAATTCAGAATTTTTGGATTGGGAGAACCCGAATGGTATCCTCAAAGCCCAATATTGACTATCCTTTTACTTTTGCATCACTGTGGTTTTTGAAAAAGTATCACAGATGCCGCAAACGGAAATCACTTTTTCCCTGTGGCGATTATCAGCCCCGAGACGCCTAACAATTTGGTTTGTTCCTACGATCTACGGGTCGACTGTTGTTGTTGAAAGGGCTACTGCTTTTGCTCCCTGGGCCACAGCTGTTGCAGTCCGGGCGAACTGAGGAGCCCGGACAGCAACAACAGTGGTCCGGAAATTGGAGAAACGAGCCGATCTGTCAGGCAGCCCTGAGTCCTATTCGGCGATGCTCTGGCTCAAAAGTCGCCTTAGTCTGATTCAAACTAGATTTCCAAAAAATCTGAGCAAGAGATTGAATATCGAAACCTGCCTGTCATGGGATTCCATCCTGCAAGGTTTGGTTCGGCGGAAGTCGGGCGACCACGGCGAACAAAGATTTTGGAACGAGTTGATGATGAATGGTGACGATGAGCGTTCCCTAACAAATAGTTCAATGGTTGCTAGAAAAGTATATAAATAGCAGTCCATCTCTAGAACGTGGATAAATTCTCTGAATTTCTCATTGAAAGTGTTAAACGATAGTACACATATCATTCGCATATTTCTAACGGGCCAAATCAAGCGACACTTTCAGGATTGACCTGAGATTTGAGTTCTTTGAAGTAATTTCGAATATTCATTCTTGGAGTGCTACCAGTTCTTTCACGCTACCTGATGGTTGCATCCATTTCCTGAGGGAATATCCCCTATATGCAACAGATCCACTACATACAGCAATGGAGAAAATCATTTGTCTTCGGTTTTTTTTCAAATATATTTGGTCTCCTTGGGGCTACCATATCCTTTGACATGATATTTTTAGTCATGTTGCTAATATAATGAGGTATTTTACAGGACTATAACGCAAATTTATGGTACATCAATGAGAAGATTATTTTTCAAAAATTCGCAATCTACGACTTTTGCCTCTTGTTGAACTCGTACATTCCCTTCGTCGTTTCCAATATCCTCTTGGTTGTTTTTTATTTTAAGAAGCAGGATTGGTGGTTTGCTAAGAAGTAGAAATTGTTGCAGAGTGTTCGAAGATTTATTATCGGAGGTTCTAAAATGCGTCTTACAGGAATTGCTTTCGGATGCCAGATCTGGATCACAATATGGGCCATTGAAAAGATTCTGAAAACTGGAATTATACATTTATTGCGACCGGTGGCTTGGAATAGGCTTCTTAAGGTGAGGGCAGTACTGTATCTTAGCACGCCCCTTACTACACATTTCAAGACTCAATGCTCAGGACATCAGAGCAAAACTTATGGAACTTCAGTACACACAGATGGCTTTATTCTCCAGAAGATTTCATTTGGAGGTATCATAAGTATGGGTCACAACTGTGACACGTCGAACTCGCGCTTCTTGAGCCCCCAAACTTCGTCCCGTCAAAGGCACATTGATGATAAGGCATCGAAAGACACGAGTAGCATGGGCGACCGAGTAATGTCAGCGTGGATCCGGAAGAGACGTCTCGTTCACTGTTGAAGGTTGGCTAAACTCGGTGCTATATGTTATGATATAGGTGCACCGAGTTTGCACCAAGCTCCAATGGTGAACGCAAAGTCTCTTCAGGATTCGTGCCGATGTTATATGCGCTAGACTGAACTGGAACGGAAGAATGTCGGTTTCTTAGCATGTTTCAAACGAAAAAGACGTAGATATAGCCGAGAAATCATTTTTTCCCCACTGCTGTTGAGTCCTACGCATAGTATGCACTGTCACTAATGCTAGCCTTGTCTTTGATGCCTTCCTCTCATCAATGGGCCTTTGATGAGACAACGTCTGGGGACTGAAGAAGCGCAAAGCCGACGCTTCACAGTAATGACTCATTCTTGAAAAACCTCGATTTGACTCCTTTAGACAAACAAACCCACAATATCATCTGCGTTTTCTGAAAATCCTAGTTTGAAAATAACTTTATGATGTTCCGAAGCTGAGCTTCGGAATGTCGCGTGAGGTGCGTGGAAGGATGCTATCCAGTATTGCTCTTATTGCAAGAAGTCGTTCTTGAGTCTACGGTCTCACAATAAATAGATGTCCAACGCCAACCTTCAGAATCTTGTAATGGGCTCGTATTGTTTCATTGAACTAGCTTCATAGAGCGGCTCGCGAAGGACGCATTTCTGAACATCAGATGATAGATCTTGGATCACTATGCAACACAATACTACTTCTATGTAAACGCCCAAAGTACGAAAACATAGAAGAGAATATCTGAAACGACGAAAAAAGTGGATGAGTTCAAGAAGAGACAAAAGTCGGAAATTGCGATTATTGACAAAAAATCATCTTACATTATATTGGCATCATGACATGCAATATCAAATCAAAAGATTAGTCTACTTGCCCCAAGGGGAGCAAAGATATTGGAAAAAAATCGATGTCAATAGAGTTTCGTCCACCACTGTATGGTTTCCGTGTTATATTTAGTCTAACGCACGGAAAAGGCGGCCGGCTGTGCGCTGGTGGTGACACCACCGGCCAACGGGATTTCGATCGAATGGACGGGGCGGCGATCTACCTTCGCAGCCCCGTCCACTCACCAGACTGAATTGAAGATGTGGACTCTATATTCTGCTACTCGTAAGCGGAATCGCATAAAAATTGTTCAAAATAGAGTAAACAAAAACCAAGCTTAACAGGTCCCTGTCTGCTAGTGTACGGTCTACATTTTCAACAGTTTTGGAACCGGTTAAACAATCATTACCTGCATTAGTCAGGTCGGCAGCTATAGCACCAAGAAGAAGCACCTGAACCGAAAAATTATTGGACAAACCATTGCGACAGCAGCTTCGAAATCCTCACTGCCCTCACTATTTCTACGGGAACTGTTGAGCTGCGAAATATTTAAATTAGGGTTGGGAATTGAAATCAAATCATGAAGCTTTATTAGTTTTCAAAAAGGTGCAATGATCAGGGTATTCGAGCCACGGTGTTCGAAATTTTCTGTTTTCCTGACTATTCGAGCTTTGTATTCACTATCCGCTGTAAAAAGTTAATAGTCACAGTCCGTTGTGTTAATGATTCATTTCCAATTTCCCGAAAAGCCAGACGCGGCGAAATGTCGAGGCAGTTCGGAGCTGGATCCACATTTTCTTAAAGGCAGTGCTCACGATAAAAAATTTGTTTCAGTTTCCACTAGGAATGGGTAGTGGAGGGGCACACTGTAGCATTGACGTCAAAAGAACGCATGAAAATGAGCCAGGAAGCGTTCCAATAGAGCCCGAAGTCGCCACTTCGAGCGCAAGGCAAACCCCAAAAGCGCAACACAAGCCCACCGACGTGAACAAATTAGTGCTCGAGATCGTGCGATGAGCGACAATATCCAATTATTAGCCCCATTCCTCCCTTCATTCTAAACTTCTCTCTTTATTCAAGTCAGTTCGCACACATCGGCTGCAAAAGACGGAGGTTACAAGCCTCGGACAACTCGTCCACCATGTTTCCTTGGCTCAATCTTTGAAGAACCATAACTCCGTTCCCAGAAGGGCTTATACGATTTCAGAGACATCATTGGAATCAGCATGGGGCCATGTTCGAGATAGGCGAAAAAAAAAAGCAGAGAAACGACTTTCATCGTGAACACTGCCTTTAATCAGGCTAGATTTCTTTAAGTTTTTATCTCTCGATACAATCGTTATGATCACGAATTTACAAGCTGCCGTGAAACTTCTCTGAGCTTCGCTTCTAAGCCACCCGTCTTGAGTATTATTGGAAATACACATTAATTAGAAAGGAATATTCTCGTCTGAAGTAATGCCTTGAGAACGGAGGACGTGCTGGATGGCTAGAGGTTCCCTGGTGTAGCGCAGTGGTAGTCGGCGCAGCTGATGACATACTCAGTGTTGGGTTCCCCCGAAGGACGACCTAAGCCTTCTTGGCGTTAAGGTAGCCTGGAAGTGTAAAGATACTGACCTGAACATCGTCTTTAGGTTTACTCTACGTCATTCGAAGAGGTTCAGACAAATCTAAATGCAGTATGCTTCGCTTTGATTTGTTGAGTGAAAAATATCGCGCGGACACTGGATTCTCTTTGGAATGGGTAACCGGAGACACCATTTTCAAATGGTGTTCGCAATATGCAGTCCGCTTACAATTTCTCGTTTTACACTAGCTATAGGCCGTTGAAAATGCCATTATTGCCTTCTATAAAGAATTCCTTAAATGTTAAAATTTTCCGCAAACCCCTTCACCGACCCATCGCCACACGCTCATGTCTGTACCTCACTAACAATTGTTATCTTGATGTTCAGGCTACCTCTCTAGTTCTGCGTAGACTGATAGGTGTAGAGACCGCTGAATATTTCCAAGCACTTAACATATCGATTCTAAGGACCCGCAATATAAAATACCAGGTTGCCCAATAATTCTTGTCTGAAAATTTTCAAAATTCCATGATTTTCCTCAGAAGTGTTATAATATCAGGCAAGTGTAAGAACCTTCTAGAAGGTTCTCCAAAGTTCTACGCTAGGGGTATATAAGGCGCAGTCGCCGCGTCTAGCTACCAGTACAAGCTAAAATGGACCAAGGTCGAATTCGTGCGTTCGTGTACTACGAGTGGCTGCTGGGCAAGGACACGGGCATCGCGGTCGCCAACATCTGCAGATCGTGCAAGGAGTATGCAGTGTCCCAATGCACAGTCATTCGCTGCTTCAATCGTTTCGAGAGCGGCGACACGAGCCTCGAGGACAGGGAGCACAGCGGGAGGCTCTCTACGATGGATGATGACGAAGTCCGTCGCTGTATCAAGGAGAAGCCGGAAGCCACCACCCGTGAACTGGCAACGACGCTCGGCTGCAGCAAGTCCACCATCCACAATCGACTCAACTTACTCGGCTACCACAGTTCTGGCCCGTTGAATCCCCCACAGTCTGACGGACGCCAACAAGCAGAGCCGCGTGGCCGTCTGCCAGTCCCTCCTCCTTCGTCCCTTCGTCCGCATCGCAAGGAGTGTCTCGAGGTCCTGGTCACTGGGGATGAGAGCTGGGTCCTCTACGACAACGTCGCCCGCCGTGCCTTCTGGATCCCGCGCGGAGAAGAGCCGCCGACAACGCCGAAAGCCGACCTGCACCCGCTGAAGATCATGCTCTGCTGCTGGTGGGACACCAAGGGACGGCATGCTGTACTTCGAGCTGCGCCCGCAAGGCCAGACGGTCACCGCTTCCATCTACACCGATCAGCTCGAGAAACTAGCCGCCGCCATCGGAGAAAAGCGTCCCCGACGAGCCTCGGTCCACCTGCTGCACGACAACGCGCGCCCCCACGTGGCGAAGGAGACCCAGCAGAAGTTGGCGACGCTCGGCTGGGAGACGGTTGCCCATCCGCCGTATTCCCCAGACCTCGCCCCCTCCGACTACCACTTGTTCCGCCCGCTGAAGCACCATTTGGCCGGAAGAAAATTCACCAACTACGACAACCTCAAATCCGCCACCGCGGACTTCTTCGAGTCGCAGCCCCCGGAGTTCTGGGCGAAGGGCATCGGCGACCTGCCCAATCTATGGGTCACTGTTGTGGATAACTGTGGTGATTATATTGTTGATTACACTTGTTTTTCAATAAAGTTGAAGAAAATTAACAATGGTGAAATTTTCGGACAAGAATTATCGGACAACCTGGTAATATTTTGTCGTAGTAAGAACATTCCGACACGGTATTGCATTTCCACCTTACAGACCTCCACAAATTATACATCCCTTGCTAGGTCGGTAATGAATAACTGCAAATCGCTGATCTACCCAATGATGAGATCATTGTTCCTACCGTACGTTGCATAAGTGAAATGTGTTTCAAAGAAATACGGACACCTCAAAGATCTTGAACGACGGCCTTATTACTTGCTTTCGCACTAACAAACCGTTTGTAGTCAATCTATGGCGTTGAGTTACCTTAGTAAACATGCCTTTCTCGTTTTTCAGCTTTGTGAGCACTTCAAGTAACAAATCAAAACACTGGAAAGTACAGCTACCCGATGGAGCGCGGTTAGTGCTTTGTCATTCCAATTTCACAAAGCTTCCCTAGCTTCTCTTGTCTCAGATCATCTTCACGTACGGAAGGAAGTTTACCATCGATGGGCGAGACGGATACGGGTACTACTAGACCTTGGACGTGTCCCAGTGATGTACTCAAAGAGAAACCTTTGAGGCGGCGCTTTGATGATGTGAGACTGCTTTGGATGTGTAGGAAATTTGAGGATGGCATTTCATCTTGCTGTATGGCCGCTATGAGTACCAGGGTGTACTCAGAGCACGACTTTTCAGTTTCGGAGAGGCTAGCGACGCTATACCAACGCACTATAGCAAAATGATGTTGCATTTCATGTTTCTCGGATGACGAAAAATTGGGTGCGACGCATGGAAAGGGCAGCTTGTTCGCTCGATTGTCACCCAGTTGAAAACATTTGCGGTATCATATCTCTCGAGGTTCACCTGAATGATAAGCAGTACACCACTACGGAGGAGCTGAAGCTGGCGATGATAAGTGCGTGAAGCAAAATCGACCACACGACAATCCAACCTGGTCAGCAGTATGAAAGGAAGAGGATTCGAGCTTGTACAAAAATTGGGAAGACTTATAGACTGTTGAAATCCAAAAAAAAATGGTTTCGATTGTTTGCTGGCAAGCGTCCACATCCTTTTGAAACGAGGAAGAAATTTTTCAATTCCTTCATCAATTGTGACAAGGTTCAGAAATGTGAAAAGCACGTCTGCTTGTATAATATAGCATTTTTAACCGATAAAAACAATGCGATTGAGCGGAACAGACGAGTAAGGGTATGTTTTGTGGCCTTCGTACTGTTCACATACTTTTGAAACGCAATGCATACAAACACCCTCCACCCCCAGAATGATGGATCGGATGTTGAATGTAGATCTTTGGTAAGGGTTCTAGTTTTATGAAATCCGTGAACAAAAACGATGCATTTTATAATATTGTCGCAGTTCCTCTCTTTTACCTGCGGTTATAGGACACGCTTGATATTTTGCATGTTGCGTAATTATGCGAATACTTGTAAATCATTAACATATATCGAAATCTCGTCCTAAAATCTTGAGAAAAAAACTTTATCAGCATGAAGTGGAAGAGCTATTGCGTTGAATCAATTCGACTAGTTGACTCATAAGGCTCTCGCTGACCGCTTAAGCAGATTTCCATCAAATTTGTAACACGCGTTCAGAATGACGTGCGTGAGAGTATCAACGCTACTGCATTGTGTCCCATCCTTGCAGACTCGGAAGAATGTTGCCCCATGGGTCTTCTTTGGAAATTAGGTTAAGGCTCACGACAAGCCAGGCTAGAAGTTTCACACGACACTTCCAGAACCAACTAGCGTTGAACAGCTAACATGGATTGCGGCTTTTTCTGGAGCACAGCAGAGCCGCTAACGTCTTCGATCAGACAGATGGTGCATTAGCTCTGTGAACAACACTTGCTGGTACTCCCCTGAGTTCGAAAAAAGTGCAATTTTCAAGTTGCCAATACTGCAGAAAGCGGCCCCCACGATCACACTGCCTCCTCCCATGCTCTGCATGCTAAAATATGGCCGCTTTTGTCTAGAATATCTCCAGTAGCTTCTTGTGCCATCAAGGCTGTATTAATCAATTTTCTTCTCCGGAAAAGATCAACTACATAGATTGTCAGCTTGTAATAATTGTTACCAGAGGCGGAGCGCCCGGAGCGAATTCTTTTGCCCCAAGTTCAAATTTAATTAATCACGCGGCGAACCCGTGTTCTTAAAAAAAAGGAAAAAACAAAAAAAGCAACACAAATTCCATCACTCACTAGCTAGGAACCATTCCCAGACCTCATATAAACCTCAAGAGCTTTCTCGAATGAAGGCAATGATCAACTAACTAGGCTCATTTTAAGCAACTTGTTAAACTCTTTACCGGCTCTATTTACAAAGAAATGCACATTTCGTCCAGACCCAAGGAGGGAAAGCTTCTCAGGACACCCCTGGTCGTAGACGCCCTCAGGTTTAATAGTAGATCTGCACGAATACCGGCACCACCATGGATAATCTTATACAGCATTATCAAATCAAACTTCCTCCTTCTCTGTGCTGAAGTCTCGAGCCCCAGCATGGCATATGTGCCTAAATGACCCGGAGTCTTATCGTAATTAAATCAATGTTGGATGGACGGTGCAAAGTGGGAAAATGCTTCCCAGTGGCAATGTTCTTGGCAAGCAAATCTCTTCATAACGGATCTCACAAAGTAGTTCTAGAGGAGAATGGAACGCCGCGAGATGTTATATTTGAACATAGTCAGCGCCATTTCTAAAAAAAAATTGTGGCCCAGATCATGGCGTTGAAGCACGTCGAGCTTTAACAGTGAGCTTCCTTGAGCATATTGAGGTCTCCGTCAGACTTGGTCCAAAAAACCGACTTATTGTAAGAACGATTGAGTCTGGTACAGCAAATACGACCTCGGATGCATTGGTCCTCCCTGTGCGAAAGCGTGGAACACCGGTATCGACTGGGTGGATTGCGGAAGCAAGCTCCCAGACTCATTGAATGAAATTTCTCCACCCGTCTGTCACCATTTCAATGCGCGTCGAACTGGTGGGACTCAGACGGTGAACCAACTCTGACGAAGGCCTGAAAGATACTAGATGTCAAAAAAAGAAGGATCTTGCCGAGAAGTACACACTGCTGAACATCCAAGATGCCATGAAAAGTGGACACCGAGTCCAGCGACGCTCAAAGTTTTAGCTTCGGCTTGCTCTTCAGATGAGGGGTGAGATCAAAATGACATGTTAAGAAGTTTTATCACATAAAAAGTTCTCAACATGACACTTGGATCTCACCTCTCGCATATAAATATATTGTTCTCACCTCACGCATATAAAGTATAGTGCCGTTACTCGGGAGTGCACAAGCTCCTCTTGTCACCCACTTCTTACCTTAATTCATCACGAGCCACGGTCTGTGGCAGCCTTCTTTCTTACTCTCCCACACCATGTGCCAGCCATCGATTTAAGAATGACCGCCGTCCAGCCATCCCTAGGACCGGTTGCCCAGAGACGATGAGTTTTTATCGCAACTTTTTTGCCGTCTTCAATTGTTCTGATGATAATTGAAGTGTCGTAATTTTGGGTGGTTTGAAAATGGCCTATCGTATTGGAGCAGAAGATGAACTAACAAGAATAACGTTTTCCTGATGCAAGAAAGAAAGAAAACCCTTCGTAATTTTTTTCGGTTGCGCAACGGATTGTACGAAGTTTAACACATCCCTAACCTTGGCTCAATACGACGACGCTTGAATTAACATCGAAAAAAAATTGAAGAGGGCGTAAAAAATAAAAATAAAAACTTAGCTGTCCTGAACATGATTGCCCGTCATACGGACGATTGAACACTGGTCATGCGAAAGTCGGTGGCTGGGTGTGGGACAGAACGGATCAGAGAGGGCAACTATGCAACAAGCATACCACTATGTATGTAGCAGCACAAAGGAAGTCAGATTGATGAGCAGGGGCGAAATGAAGAACTCTGTCGTATTTTTGGACAAGCAGATCACTTAGAAACTAACACCTTTACCTAAAACCTGTATTCGAAATCCAATCCGTCGATTTTGGAGGTGTTCGTATAGTTCTGGAGCAAAAGAGGGTTGGAGATTTTTAACGATGGGCACACAAGAGATTCCATCTTTCTAGCTAGCAGTTCTACTAACAATGAGGGTACTGTCAAGGACAGAATTTCCTCGTTTATTTCAGCTCTAGCCGGGGGCTAATATCGTGAACACTACCTTCAAAGAGGACAAACTCACTAAGATAGCGCGAAACATGATGGTGTGTATTATAACAAAGTGTTTGTAGAAATCCTTTGCTCTGCCTAGAAAAAGTGTATTATTGGGGGAGGATTACAGCAATAATGAGATTTATTTTTCGGTATGACAATTTACAACAATCAGTAGTAAGTTCGAAAAAAGGAACACGTTCTGGTCGGTAGTAAGCCCGTAGTACATGAATGTCTCTCGACAAGCAAAATCTGGTGATTAGAGGGAAAAGTAGATAAAAGTTTTTCTTTTGCAGAAAGCGATCAACCACAGCGGCTCCATCGGCTTCACTAGACTAATTTTCAATAAGGGAAATAGCTAAACCTTAATTGCGCAATTCGCTGGAGTGCAGTGAGAAGAGCACTTGCTGGAGAACAGCATAGGAGGCTATAAATGTTATATGAGCAGATTCGAACTGAGGAGTTTTTTACACAGTTCGGGCCACGGCCTGTGTGGTTGAACCTCCCCACCTCGTTACAGCTTACCCTATCTCTGCGTGTGCTGTTTAAATGCTGCGCAAACGAGACGCGGTCAAAACTGAAACCATATGAGAGACGGATTGGATTGCAAAAGATGTGTCATCCAGTTTCGCAATATGTTACACGTGGAGAAAAACATGCGAGTGCTGTGCAATGAGCTGCCTCTTGCACTCCTCTTTAACTGACCTTAATCATATAAACATGTCTGGCCACAGTTCTCAACGTAAGCTGCAAAACTCTGCTGTCATCTTAAAGGCACAGTCCAACCTCAGAGGAAATTTTTTATGTAATGGTCTGGTATTCATCTATAGCAACCCTACCAAGCACGAAATCTCAATTCGCTCAAACAAGCGAGAAAACGCTAGGAAAAAGTCGGCCACGCCTCCATGACAGAAAAAATGGGCGACGCTCACTGGCGAGTTTCCGATCTCAATAGGGAAGAAACGTGCGAACGATTTTATTCAAAATTTATGTTCTTCCGTTTGTTTTTGGTCTGGCTTTGTACTGTGACCTGCTTCAGAGCGATGGCTGCCAACAACGGGAAAATACAGGCTGGGGACAGCTCGTCCGCGAACTTTTCGCAGTGCAAATTCAAAACCTTCGACGAGCCATAACTCCGTTTGTGGTGAGTTTTGAGCGATTCCGGAGACACCATTGTGATCAGCGTAAATTTTTTTCCAAGATACCTTACCTTGTTACCTTGATGATCCATCTTCACTGCGCGTCGCCGCCGTGTGGACCACATCTCAACCAGCTCGACCGATCCCGAGCAAGGGACATCCAGTGATGGTGATTTTCAGGAAGCCCTCGCTCGGTGCAGAACGTCTTGACTCTGCCTCAAAATAAAGAGTTCCATCTTGTGGGAGGACGGCCTAGAGGCCGGCGGCAATCACGTGGTAACCAGACTGTTCTACGAGGCTCCATCGGTCATCCATGCGGCGCAATACGTGTCCTGCCCATCGGTGTTTAGACTGGGCCATGAACAGAAGAGGGTACATTAACTGCGACTGCTTTCGAAGATCAGCACTGCGTAGGCCACCAGCTCGCTGGGCACGACGATTAGTCTTCAGTAGTCTGCGTTCCAAGGCCCTGTGAGCTGTCCTTATGGCCTGTGTGGTCGCCTTCGTTTCCGCCCATGTCTCGGTTCCATAGCACAACGCAGGTAGCACCGTGGTGTCGAACAAACGTGCTCATGTCTTCACATCCCGCAATTTGTCTGTCACTTCCACTATCGATCCAAGTGCAGACCAGGCCGCTCGTCGTCTCCGTCCGATCTCCGTAGACAAGTCGTTTTGCATGTTCACCTCTCTTCCGAGATAGACGTAGCTGTTCGTAGTGGGTAGGGGAGTGCCAGAGAGACGAATGGGGCTGTCGTCACACCACTGGTTGCGCATCACTTGGGTTTTCCTCAGATTCATTGTAAGGCCGATCGCTTTTCCTGCAGCGTCCAGTTCGTTAAGCATTCCTTCGACTTCTGCGGAAGACGAACCCAGCAGCACAATGTCGTCAGCGAAGCGCAAGTTGGATAGTCTGCACCCGTCTATGAGGATACCTTTGCCGTCCCAGTCGATGTGGCGTATCACGTCTTGTAATGCGGTCGTGAACAGCTTCGGCGAGATGGTATCTCCCTGTCTGACACCCTTTCCAATCGACACCTTCAGTTTCCTCTCGAATAGTTGAATAATGGTGTTGCTTCCGTTGTTGCACTCTTCCAATATTCTGATGTACTGGGCGTCAACACCAGCGTGGATGAGAGCGTTAAGAACAGCCGGGACTTCAACCGAATCGAATGCCTTGGTATAGTCCACGAAGACGAGCGCTAGAGGTAGATGGTACTCCCTCGTCCGTTCAAAGACTTGCGCTAGCGCCTGAATGTGATCAAGACAGCAGTAACCCTTACGGAAGCCTGCCTGTTCTCTGGGCTGGGAGTCGTCCAAAGCCTTCTCTATCCTGTTCAGCAGAATCTTCGTAAAGACCTTGTACGTCACTGAGAGTAGAGCGATTGGCCTGTAGTTGTTGATGTCATCCCGATCACCCTTTTTGAATAGGAGTATCGTTCTTGACGATTTCCACTGCGCGGGAACGAATCCTTGCGCGAGGTATCTGGAGAAGTGTTCCGCAAGAACTTTCCATAAAGGTGAACCACGCGCTCTGAGGGACTCGGTTGTAATGCCATCTGGTCCAGTAGCTGTGTTTTCCTTCATCCCTTTGACAGCAAAAGCAACTTCACTCTCAAGGATTAGAGGCGGGTCATCTGCTATTGCAGGTAGTGGGCTACGCGGCACGGACAGTGTTGAGTTGAAGAGAGTGCTGTAGAAATCCACCACAATTTTTTCCATACCAGCGCGGGATGTGCAAATGAAACCCTAGGAGTCCCGAAGGGCTGACACTTGTTCTCTGCGATCTGACAGCTCTCTCCGACAAAACCTGATGCTTTTCCTCTGGTTCACGGTGTCCAACAACTTCCGCGCTCGATATTGCTTCAAATCGCTCGATACCTCAGCTCTGCAAACTTTGCTGATCGTAACACGTTCCAAGTGACTGGTGTTCGGATCGAGATGTACCAGGCGGCGTTTTTCCAGCAACAGTTTAGTCCCCTTGCGCAGCCTCTTAATTGGTTCCACTGCTCCAACCAATGAATTTTTTCGGCGTCCTTTATCTTGCGACACAGGTCCTCGTAATCGTCTATGGGATCATCAAAAACATTCCATTGCGTATCGGCTACACTGCGCTGCATCACTTCTGAATCCACGGTTCGGACTTTGCTGCAAAATCTCTGACTAAGATGTTTCCTCGTAAAGTTGTTGTGAAGTCGAAGCTTTGCACGAAGCATTCTGTGGTCAGAGCCTGTCACGAATGATGGAACAGTGCCGACGTCTAGGAGGGACCATCGCCGACCAACGAGAATATGGTCAATCTCATTGGTCGTCGTTCCGTTCGGTGACTTCCAGGTCCATCTTCGACTTTCGGGCTTCTTGTAAAACGAACTACCGTGGAACATACGTGCGCTACACAAAAAGTCTGCCAGGCGAGAACCGTTATCGTTTCTGATGTTGCCTCCATACGATCCGATTCTTCCTTCTCCATCTACTGCTCTTCCGAGGACAGCATTGAAGTCGCCCAGACAAATCTTGTAAAAGCCTCTTTCTTTAGCTACTACATCCTCGAGTTGTCCGTAGAACTCATCGAGCTCATCATCCGCAGCAGCTGATGTTGGTGCATATGCGTTGATGATAGAGATTGCTGGGTGTCCTTTGGGCTTGAGCCGTAAAACGACCAGGCGCGGGGAGTAGATGAAGTGCGAATCCATAGTGTATGCCATGGTGCTGTTGAGTAAGAAGCCAACACCGCCAACGTTCCGTCCCTCCACTTTTTTTCCGAGAATCAACAATCTTCCATCTTTCAATTTCTGCACGGAATCTTTGTTCGTCTTTGTCTCCTGTACTGCTATAACATCGTAAAGTATTCGACCCGCAGCTCTCAGAAAGACGTCCTGATCCGCTTCAGTTGAAAGAATTCGGGCGTTGAAGGAGCAAAATCGTACACAGTCGTGATGCCTGTGTTTGTCCGGTCCAGTTTGTCCGTTTCCATAAAACGTCCTGCGTACTCCGAGGTTTGATCGCCCCTCACCGGTTGCCATATCTTCCGACGTCGTAGACGGCTGGGCGCGGTGTGCGGAGGACTGGGGCAGCTGATTGGATGTCGATGCGTAAAGGCATTCGGCAGAAGGCAAAGATATTATTAGATATTATTAGGTATTAGATTAGATAGATAGATAGATATCAGATATTTTCCAAGATGGGCAGAAAAACGAAAAAATCGATTATGAGGTTGGACTGTGGCTTTTAAAACGAACGGATGTCAGGAGTAGTGAGCCACAGTGCAATGGCTCACTTCAGGGCTACAATCTGGGCAACACAAGACGACGATTTCGCGCTGAGTATGTTCTCCTTCCCGGCCTTGTCGTTGTTAGATGAGAGAATGATGCATACGCCATGCTGTTCAATGTAACATCGGCACGGATCCTGAAGAGACTTTGCGTTCCAATTGGAGGTTGGCGCAAAAAGTTTGGTACTAGGGAGCAAATAGCGCTAACAGCCACTGTTCTTCTAGGAAAGTTTTACACCTCCATCGCTGACCACTGCTTCAATGGAATAACCTGTTTGGAAATGAATAAGACGGGTCAACTCCTCCTTTTGTTCTGCATTGCGACCACAACCCTTTCTAAGCGATCAATTGTGCAGATTATCCTTCTCAGCTGGAGACGCAGAGGGAATCGCTAAGTGAAGTTTCAATGGTTAGGGTACACGAGTTTTGGTCACAAATTGGAAGGTGGAACACAAAGCTATATCAACTAGTTCATTAACGAGAATTTACTATCAGTGAAGAAATGGCCAACGAATGTTCGGCCTGCAGAAGTCGAAGTCGAAAGTCAAACTGTCCACAGTGGCCACGTCCGTCGTGAGTGGCCTTTGCCGCCTGGCTCGGCCACCAGGTCGTCCGATCTTCAATACGATTTCGGACGAGCGATTATCGCTTTCCTTTTTTCACTGTTTCTGAAACGATAACTTCATTTTGAAATTTATGAACATAACTCAACATAAAACCTATCTCTTTGGCTTTGGAAATGCCCCTCCTTTACTGGTAACCGTTGCACTCGGTCTCGTGCATGTTTTTTCGTTAGGCTCCTGTCTTTCGTAACCCTCTTTCTCTGCTCTCGACATGGCTTGGCGAGTCTATGCACACGTCCATCTTTTGGATTCTGAAGCTCCCTCGGTGCTTTACTAGGCCTGGGAGTGCCTTCAAACGTCACGACTTGCTCGGGAAGAGGCTACAAATCGATCCAATGTTGTAGCTGACGCTTGCAAGTTTCGTAAAACTTTCTGACAGCCTTTTTAGCGATAACAGTTTCCTCGTCGCCTGCTGTACCGACGAATGAGCAAGGAGATGCTTTGTCAAGTGCTCCTGCGGCTATCGGCGGGTTTGACCAAGTATGTGGTAGAAGCGGCATCCTATTCGCAGCCACATATTCAATGCATAGATCAGAGGAAGCTATGTGCCGGGGCGAGGTTCTACCGTAGACAAAACAAAACTATGTGGGTTAAGTTGTCATCGAATAACTTGGTCTTCCTAAGTGCATCTCCCTGAACGAGCGATAAAAGAAGACTTTCGTATTCTTGAGTCCATTGACACGCTTCAGGGCCCTCAGGCTATACGACATCACGACCAAGACCTTGCGGTATTCTCGTCCGACCGCCTGCTCTGCTGTTGCTGACCACGTCACATTAGCAGCCATCGACCAACCTAGTTCGAAAAAAGGGGTAATGTCGCAACTCCAGCCTTCGATATTAGCGTGCCTCGTGATCCGATCTGCGGTGAGTGTTGCCGCCGTTACAGCGATGTGCATACACTTCGATTTCCAGAAAGCGCAAGCTATGGCCACACTTTTCGGGGTCAGCCTCTGTGGTTCAGGTCAGCAATCCAGAGTTGTTTCTCGGCCAATGTGGTGCAGGTCTTTAATCAGAATTTCGCACTAAGGAATTGTGGATACACACCTGAAACCTTCTTCCACATTTAATTATATGAGATTAAGCACTATGTTCAGGTACGCAAGTAACGAGCAAACTAGGATCTAACGATCGGCGTGCGACCCTCTTATCACTGTCGCCACTAAGAAATAAGTTAGGTCGAGAAAAATGTAGTATGCACCCCCTGAAACATTCGAAACGGTATTACATTCATCACCGTTAAAAGACTGAAAAAGTCTTTAAAAATTCAGTCAGTCCGAATGGAATTGTCCGCCTACGCGGTCGGAGTGCATGTCGTGCGGCTGTCGTGAAAGCATTTTCCGGGCTAGTAATTCGAATAGAGACTATTAAGCAAATATGTGAGTCATATCCCGGTCAGCTGTTTGCAGCCTTGGAAACATTCGTACGAAAAATGCCTTGGCAACGGCAGCTCGAAACGCATGGCAACCGTGTGGGCGAACAATGTCATTCTGATAGACTTTAGATGGTTTTTCCAAACTGCAGTCGAAAAAAAAACCAGAGGGTCAATTAGTGACCATACACTTGGTAAAACTGCGTTTGTACCGAGCCATGTGCTTCCAGCTAGATACATAGCTGTCAATTATATCCTGCAACACACTACCTGCCACGTACACAACAGTATCTGCAGCAATAGCGAGTATAACAAACTTTTGAAGAGAAAATGATGCAAAAGAATAATGAAATATGCGAAAAAAGATACGGGTACATGAAAAAATGAAAAAAATCTGTTTTTTGAATTACGGTACAGATGCTGTGTTGCGTACGTGATCTGCGTGCTTTCGCGCTCGTCAGAGACGCAGAGGAAGCGCTGCTTCTTTAGACTCTCCGATGGTAGACTCGTTTGGAACAGAGTATAACAGGTTTGTGTGGACAGGATAGCCTTACTCTACCTATATATAAAAAAACTCAGTGAGCATCTCAAAAATTTGCCTACATTTGAAACTGGGATGGAATAGAAACCAAAATTAGGGGGTGCGGAAATTGTTATGAAAGGATCGTGTCTAAAAATCACCCATCCCATGCGGGCGGTCGCGTCGCGTCGTGGTATTGCAGCGCGCTTTCTCGCCGCTGCAGTGCTTTCTCTTGCCTTTTCTCAATCTATCGTTGGGCAAGTGTTCGAATCCAACGAATCTTGTTCCTTTATATACGAAACTGTAAACGACTGAATAAATTAGTAAACTTAAGGAATGAGAGTCGTGATAATATCGAGAATCTGTCTTCCGGCCAGCGATACCTCTCACCTCGTCATGAGAATTCCATCGGCGAATAGTCAGCTTACCTAGAGTATCACGATGTGCCATAGCTTAGTGTGATCGTCTTTACACTCTTTGGTTGAGTGCGTTAAAAAAAACGGAATACGATGCTTCTGCTAGGTATTATTGACCTCCTCAATTGTGATGTATACTAACGAGCTCGCTGAATCACAATAATCACGCAAAAAATTTAGCTTTCTTCCAGTACGAGCTCAATGTTTCAAAACCATGCGTGGGCTGAATGAATTTTGAGAATGCGGAGCCGGTTCAAACAACACATGAGATGGTCCTAGCAATATTTTTGCACCCAACTCGAGGTTACGCCTATGCAGTTTTTCATTTCCTTCCTTTTTCCGATAAACGTAAATATGAGGAATTCCGAAGGAATCACCTCATATTTACGGTTACCGATCGAGAAAGTGAAATTTGTCCTTATATGCGTGTTCAGCTCCCGAAATCTTCTTCAATGAAGTTTGAGTAAAAGCCTAACCGAAAGGCTATAGTATAGTGCTCAGCTGATTTCATAAGACTACTGCTATAAAATCTCATACTGTAGACGTGATGGTATACTTGAACACAGGGTCCAGCAGACCGTTTTCCTATTCGTCCAAACAGCTATGTTCCTACCTTGGTAATATACATTGGATCCGAATCAAAAAATTTCAGATACCGGGATTTCGGAGAACTCAAAAATCAAAGGTCTTGGATATCCGACTCGAACGGATAGATTAAAAATAACAGCATGAGATAATCCGAGTCATTCGGAGAGGGAGAGGCCAAACGGATAGTCGGATCTCGGATTAATTCGAAAATTACGTTTTTTCCGTGACTCGAAATTGGGTCACCCGGATTTTGACGTTTTTTCGGTGAATCGGATTTTGAGTCATCATGGGAATTTTGGTTCATTCGGATGGATATCCGAAAATGAGTGAGTCGGATCCAATGTATACTTGCTAACCAGAATTCTCAAGAAAAATCCAGACAGAATCTCAAGAGATTTGAACTTGATCTCTGCATGCAAGAGGATACCCGAAATTTTCAATTTTGGTTGAACTTTTTTACGTCCTTCAAACATTAAGTTTTTTCGGGTTTTCGGGTCCCCAACCATTGTCTTTCGGGACTGCAACCGCTCGAAAATTTCAACGTTGCCTCCATTTCTAGAGAAAACGTTCGTTGCAGTTGCTATTAGTTCTCGAAAACCGAATGTCTACATCCCAAATCTATGCGACAATCACGTTTCTTCTGTGCTGTTTCAGCGATGTTCGTGAGCACACTCGCCTATACAAAATATGCGTTACACTGTGAGTAGTTGAGGCAATATCGAATCGTACATGCGGCGAATACTTTGCCGTGAAGAGAAAGCGCGCTGCAATGCTACGCCGCGACGCGACCGCCCGCATGGGATGGGTGATTTTTAGACACGATCTTATGAAAGAGGTGATGAAAGGACTCAGACACTCGGTGGTACACGGACGCGAACTTCTAGGTGTCGTGTCCGGCGAGCGCACCTTTGAGTGAGGCTGATGAGATGAGAGACGCAGACCGGTCGCTCCTCTAGCGAAGTGCTTAATAGATTTCCCCAGACGCGGATCAAGTGCAAACCCGCGCCGTATGCGAGACACATGGAGGTTAGGTGAAAGGCTAATCCACGGTTGTCAAAGATCAACCAGAGGTCTTGACTTTGATGAGGAGATCAATAAATAGAACTCTTTTGCCCCGATGGCCCCAAAGGGAAACGCTTCTATGTGGTTTTCGGGCATCTCGTCTCCGCCCTCCCCGCCACCAGCAAGCCGCCGCCTGGCACTATCCCGTCTCTCGCCTGCCCTGCCTCGTCTGGTGCTCTCCTCTTCCTCCAGCCCGAGTCTGGGAAGGATATGAGGCAACGTTCGACGATTGTCCTGAGAGGAATGCTCATAGTACCTATCCGAGTCGGGGGGGGGGACACTGATTAGGGTAGATCATTAATTTCAAGCGCTTACTGGAGCAATTCGTGCCTGTGAGGGCAGGATTCGTTCCTTTGCAGCAGGGAGGGGATGGAATCGCCATAATCATGTTCTCCGATGAACATGAATTGCGTTATGACTTCGGTCTCGATAGGTATAGAGTAACCAAATCATATATCTTTTTCACCTCTTCCAATCTACAGAACTTTAAAAGATGTATTTTTGTTTACTCACGCAGCTCACTGAATGGATTATGAGCAGAAATCGTAAGCAATGGGAACCCGAGCAGAAAAACGAATTTCTGCCTTCTTATTTCTTCTTCATTGAAAAATGTTCGCTCTAGGTGTGACCAAATCGGATACCTACTCACATATTCAATTCATTTGACGCTTCAAAATTTTGACTCTTCACCGAAAATTACAATTCATTTGAAAATTTTAATTAATTTTTTTTTCAAATGTTTGAATTATCATCTTATCAATTTGAACCTATAATTTTTCCGGTTGATCGATTCATTCGGGTATTTTTATTTATACTTTTTTCCGAGATCCAGGCTGTACATTTTTTCTGATCAATCGTTTCCTTCGGAAAATTGAAGCCTTTTTTGAACAGCCGATTCATTCAAAAGCTCCAGTTTTCAATTTTCTCATTCTTAAACTTCTCGGATGATCGATTGATTCTGAAGAATCTATTTTCGATCAATTCGCATATTCCAATCATTTGAGAATCGAACTATTCAGTCTTTCTTAATATTCGTTCTGTTCGGAGGATCGAAATTTGCGATTTTTCCAATGGTCATGAGTTTCGAATATTCAAACACGGAAACAATCCTTATTTATTCACTGTATGGTTCACAATATCTTCGAAAATCTACTTTCGAACACTGGAATAAATTCTCGAGGATTCATTCTAATCGAATAGAGTACAGATTCCTAGGTTTTGCATACATTCAAAACATTTTAGAAAGACAATCAATTTGGAAACTCTTGAAAAAGCCGTATGCGTATTCATTCATTTATTCGACAATCTTTAAAAAAGGCTAATTTCAAAAAGTTCATTTATTTGCAGTTCTTCAAAGCGTTTACTCGAATTGTTCACCAACCCCCAGTGTTCAAAAAATCGGAGATAACGTTTTTCATCGCTCAATTTCATTACCCGATTCTGTCTTTGCGTCGAAAGCCCCTTTCTGGCGCGCTTCTCGTTCGCGCAGTTACTTGCCATATGAGGGGAGAGGGTCTCTCTACACACGGAGGGAAGAGCACGAACGAGATTTCATGCTGACGCGACGCGCGCGGCGGAATTTTGTATCTGATTACCCCATCACTGGAGCGCGCTTGCCACAATCTCGCGAGATTTCATGGCATTTCATGCGTTTATTGATTCTCATATGACTACTTCTTTATGTTTCATAATCCAGAGCCAAACTGGTTGTCTACGGCAACGATCCCATCACTACATCTAAAATGGTTCTCGATCTTGAATACCATAATACATTCTCTATAAGAATCAAGCGGTACAACGGCACGAGAACATACAAGAGTTATTGAAATGAGTGTTCAGGATAAGATGATGAGAGGAACAACTCAGGAACATAAAGAAAAGTCATGTGAGAATGAATAAAATCATGAAAGCCCGTGAAATCTCGTGGGTTTGTGGCAAGCGCGCTCCAGTGATGGGGTAATAGGATAAAAAGTTCCGCCGCGCGCGTCGCGTCAGCAATGAATCTCGTCCGTGCTCCTCCCTCCGTGTGTAGAGAGACCCTGTCCCCATATGAGGGCGGCAGAGATGCAGGCACGACCACCCTGATCGCGTGTCCCGGTAGTCTCACACTAACCCCTCCCGCTAAGACCCACTAGTTCAGAAAATTCGCTCGCGGCCAAAATTTGGGAGAGGTCCACAATTGAATAGTGAAGTTTTTGAGAGATCAAATAAATCAGAAATGCGGCATTATTACTCGAGAGTTAACTAATTGAATAGTATTTCTGCTTTAACTTCGAAAAAAGGTAGAGAAGGAACATAGAATACCTATTGGAATCCTCAATATTATTTATACTATTCGACTATGACATCATAGGATCAGAGTTCGCCGTGACGTGGAGCCCCACAGAGGGGAGTGGGCTCTGAACGGATGGGGGGTCATAGAGAGGACCAACTGTGAATGAACTGTGAACACCTTCAGGAAGAGTTTCTTACTTTAAATTCGATTTCCCCTTTAATTTGGATGAGGCGATTTTAAAAGCAATTCGATGGACATTTTGACCATCAAAGTTTAAGAAAACACTTGGAAGAATTTGACATCCTCCGTCCAAACGCGATCAAATATTTATATTGCACTGAAGGATTTGATAGCGATTTAGGTCCGAGCATAGGCATTTTCGCTCTACCGAAGAGGGGAAGGACGTAGAATTCCGCCGGAAATCCGATAGATCCCCGTTTCTCGAGGGCAATCGTGGAATCAAAACGCTGCGCAGCACGACTGTTGGACTGCTCGATACGACTTTTCGATATGAAGAAAGCTAATAGGTGCAGAATGTGTCCATGGCCTTAAACCTGGAGCAGTCACATAGAACAGACCTCACGTGAGCCACACAACCTGAAGATTGAGGTAAGATTGTGCTAACGCGCCGAAAAGCCAGCATGGCGGTTATGGTAGCGAGTTGGGATTGGCGCGCATCGCATCTTTAATAAGGGCGCCGATCGCGACGACCTCTGGTGGAAGACACAGGCTCCATTGCTTGTTTGTTATACCAATACTTTTCTCTCCGGAAATCAGAATTTGGCTGTTACACATCATATGACAAACTTGTTTCAAGCAACCACAGCAGGTGTGGTGGTGGTAATCACCCGTGGACGGATCCTACCCACAAACGCGTTTGTGTCAGCTCCTTGCCTGAGCCCGTCTGTCGAGGTGAGGTTACCTGGTGGGTAAAAGCGATCGTCAGATAACATAAGCAGCCGAACCATTGAGCCATGTGTTTTGTATCGAGCCATGTGCTTCCAGCTAGATAGGTGTCAATTATACCCTGAAACACACTACCTGCCACGTACAGAACAGTATCTGCATCAATAGCGAGCATAACAAACATTTTGAGAGAAAACGATGCAAAAGAATAATGAAATATGCGAAAAAGATGACACTCACTCGGGGGTCGGACCCTACCCGGAAGAACCTATTGCGTCAGTGCCTTTCCTGACCTACTTCAAAGTCATCGCAAAAGGCAAGATCACACGGGCAGGATCCCTGATGCTCAGACTGCATCCTACGAGCCCCCTAGGTCTTGCAGTTTTCTGTGATTAACCATACAGAAGCAGTCCTCTGATGTCCCCCTCAGCTCTCTAGAGTCAGAGCTTCACTGTGATACACTACGAATGGTTCTTTTATCGCTGGAACATGACTCATCTTTAGGCGTCCGTAATACTTCCGCCGCTTAGCGGTGCGGCACAGTGGATTACTGTAATATTTTGTATGCGATACAATCAATATTATAGGATCGCACCTCGCTGCGCAGCTTGGCGTCAGAAGTATAAGCGACGCCCTACTGTCAACGTCAAGCAATTTTCCGCGAGATTGAAATGAATTGAAGCTCTTTGGCGAAGTGACTTTCGTGGGAGATTTACAAGCAGACCGTACCCGATTCATAAATTATGTAGCCAAGTTTTACATCCTTCCCTTTCAATCTACATCGTAGCTATAGACCTAAGATCTCACTAAAATTTCCAGAAAGAATCTTAAATTTCGAATCAGCTACTGGGCGACCATCAACCAAGGCGCTATTTAATTGAGCCAGATGGGGGACCAGGGTGGAGACAATAAGGAAATTCGCAACGGAACGGTGAGAACGAGAAGGTAGTCAGATACCGATTCGCAGTACATGTTTTGAATTTGGCAGCCCGTTTTGAATTTCGGAAGGTTCACACTGGTTATGGTTGGATTACGGTATTTAAGGGTGTAGATCTATTCAGCTTCAAGTTTGGATGCAAAGACATTACCCATCGCTTCTCCACATTTTTTTTTAGCTTTTCAAAAGAACAAGAATCAAAATATGGTTTGGCACCATAGCTGATCTCCCCAAAACAGTCACACAAGAGACCACCCACAAGGAATTCCAGGTGACCAAGAAATCGAATATTATAAGAAATCAGAAAAACGAGAAAAGGGTTACCGGACAGAAATTATGGAACGAATGTCTGAAGTCCGATCGCTGCGCAACATCACGTCCATCTTTGAAAATTTTCAGAGGTACGGAGAATTTCGCAAGCGCAAAATTCAACGTACCATTCTTTGATGACGTAATATATACGTCTTCTGCCTCTAAGATGGGTTTTTCTTTCATCAAGACTTTTGCAGATAAGTAAATTGACGTTCTCATCACAGACCAAAAAAAACCTTTTTTACATCTTCTTCCAGCCCCAGAATTTTCCTGGGTCCTGCGATATCAAAACTCAATAAGAACGCGGTATACAGCACAGAATGATCAAAAGCAAAAAAAAAACCACATTCTTCTTAAATTACTACTCTATTGAATGGGTTGTTTGCCTTCACCCTATTTATTGTAGGCCAGCTGCCCCAACCACGCACCTCCTTGCCGCCGACCAATTATGAGTAACATTCCCTATTCATACGAACCGTAATTATCTTAAAAGTAGGTCAGCATCTTAGGATGTTTTGTAAGCATCACATCACATTCGCGTCATATGTAGGTTGCGAAACGCCCAAACATACGTGGAAGTGCGGTTCTTGGGAAGAACTTTGAATTATTTACGCGTTTGCAAGTGTCAGAAGCGAGCCACAACGACTTCAGTTAAGTGATAACTGATTGTCAGCCCTGAAATCGACCTGCCCAACTGTATTTCGCCTCCACCAACTGGGAACACACCGAATCAACGACCTTGAAGGAGCAAACGATCGGCAAGAGGATTGGCAGTATTAAGTGAAAGTGTGGAGAGAAACGTGGACGTTAGGGCGGTTGCAGCGTTTTGCTTGTAGGTCTTTAATTCTGCGGATTTTCAGAAAATAACTGAGCAGGAAGTCTAAAATTTTCGGTACTGATGCATGGGTAAAAAAGGCATAGCGGGCACGGTTTTAAACGAAATGAAGCGATTAAAAATGGTACGGGCAAACTCGAAGTTCCAAACCGAAATTGAGGCTGTTCACCGCTGCTGATCATGAGATAAAACGCAATCATCCCACCCTAGATCGTCGACATCATAATTTGGGAAGCCCGACGCAACAATGACATCTGTAGCCTGAATAGATTTGTTGTAATAAATTTGTAATAAGACTTACCCAGGGCAGCGGCATGAGGGGGTTGTGAGAGGGTGAGATTGATTGACTGGGTCGTAATTCACCACAGGCGGGTCAGACTGTATGACCCGCCTGGCCTCTCTTCTCTCTATTGGGCGCGAACGGGAAACGTATAAATATCCGCCTGGATAGTACTCAGGGATGAGCGGGAATTTTGAAAAAGAAATCAGAAAACAGAAAATCGAGTCCGTCAGAAAACAGAAATCAGAAAACAGAAAGGCCAAAACGTCCAGAAAACAGAAACCAGAAAACAGAAAATTTTCAGAAAAAATACGCGTTGCATTTTAGATTTTTTCAAGTGAAGAGAGAGTGTAATTCTGAACACCTGTATCATACCGGCAGTATAATATCTACGGAACTGCACAAAAGACCTATTGAGCAATGACGTGGACACAACATCATTTAAGGCACTCACCCTGAGAGTCTTGGCCGAGAATAGCCCAGCAGGCTCAACAGCTGTTTCTGGTCAGCTATTTTTCGAATATTTCTCAATTATTTCTCGACTACTACGCGGCTGATACCTTGTTGTTCGCGAAATAGCCGAGAAATACCCGAGTAAACATGATAGTTGAACCGACCGCGGTGTTGACATCCGATTCTGCCTCGAGAATGCATCGAACACTTCCATTGCAGAGCATTCATTTCAGGCTGTTTCTCGGCGAGCATTATTTGACTGCTATTTCGCGGCAACCAGCTATTTTCCGACCGATTTTCGGCTATTACGCGGAAAGCAGGCATTTTTTGGCTATTTGTCGGCTATTGCTCGCCCAAAACTTCAGAGCACTCACCCGTAGGGTAGTACGCCAGCTCAGTAGGGGTTGCATCCTAAGGCAAACATCGGATTCAACCCCTCGCTGTCAGCAGCAGCTGCTGCTAAGAACTAACAGCAACAGCTGCTGACAAGGAGCGGTTGAATTCGATCTCTGCTCTGGGATGCTACCCTCATCATGCCGAAGTGTTACTCTACGAGTGCGCGAGCGAGGTTCACGATATAAAAGGATTGTGCAATTTTTTTCATAAGATTGCAGGTCTGGTCATTACAAAAGTGAAAATAAGTGAGAATTTGCGTAAAAAACGTGCAAAAAACAAGGCAGAACAATTAATTGGTGGGTGTACGCCCACCCCAACTAGCAAGGTTTTTTAATGTCTGATTTCCGTCTTCTGTTCTGCTGCTAAAGCAGTTAGTTAGTAGTCTCTCGGTGTTCAGCAACTACTTTAAATGCAAAATATAAGACTACAAAACAAGCAATTATAGAATTCTAGTTAGTTGGGAGCGGGCTGAGACCCAGCAATAGCTTAATTCTGAACGTTTTTTTCTCCAACTTTTCAATTGCTTTCGCTTTCGTTATGACGAGACCTACCTTCTCATGGAAATACGAAAATAAACCTCTTTATCGCGAATCCTGCATCTAAAAACAACCGCACTATTGAGCACAAATAATACCTAGTAAAAGACTAAATAAGCTGCACTGTTGCACAGCGCTGGATTCCGTTGATTTTTCTGATTTGTTTTTTTTGCAACTTTTTAAGAAACAGAGAACAGAAACAGAAGGCCGAAAACGGCCACAAAAAAAGAAATCAGAAAGCAGAAATTTCCGCACACCCCTGATTGTAATGTAGGTTCTCGATTTTCTTCCTACTGAGACTGAGGAGTCCTTCCGTCCCCTTTCTGTGCTCCTTGCTCATCTCTTCCCTCACGCGTTCACCAGTGAGGCTTTGTTGAATTAAATAGGTTAAGGCGTTTATTGTAGCAGTAGGATAAAGGTTTTCGATTGACTTAGTTTCCTCACACTCCAAGGTTAGAACCGAAGTTATCTAGCGTTAGTTTTTCCCTCTAACGAGGCTAAGGTAGATTACGAGAAATCGTTTACTTCTGCTGCTTAAAGGCAGTGTTCACGATAATCTTCGATTTTGAGATTAATAGCTAAATCGATTGTTTGGCTCCCGGGTAGAACATAAATGACGAAAGAAGCGAGAAAAACGCACCAGAAGGTCACGAAATCCTTTACTCTCACCCCACCTCTTTACTCTCACAGGAACTGTTCGTTGTGACAATTAAATCATTTGTGGGCCCGTCCTTTACAATTATTTGCTTTCCTTTGCTCCGTTCTTTTCTTCGGACCCTAACTAAAACTTTTTTGCCTGGAATATTCTTCCAATTTCGACTGATCCCATTTTTCACCGTTGACAACCATCGTGAACATGTTCATACAACTGGACAACTAGTCAAGGCCAGAAATTAATGTCACTGAAATATGACGTTTTAATGCGTTTCTCGCCTTTTCTTGGTAATTTCTGTAACACTCGGTGGCCAACGCTTTTTTTTTGAGTGGAAAACTCGGGAACGAAAATCATCGTGAACACTGCCTTTAAGCAACTGAGCCAAGATATTGTTGATTTCAGTTGGAACCAAATAGCCGTTAGAGTGACCCGAGACGATCTACGTGAATCATCTTTACCATTGGAACCGAGTACTTATTCTGTAGGAAGCACAGTGGTAGGAGTGATCAAACGCTCTCGTGATAGCGATATCATAGCTGCGTCGCGGCATATTTGATGTATGATGGAAACCATACCTCGCTCTAGCGAGCATCAATACCACAGCGTTCCTGAATCCTGCCTTCCACTATTCCTCTGCAAGGGACCTCAGAAGGTGAGAGACATACGAGGGAGGTATACAAAGCGTCTGCCGCATATACAAAAACAGATAACGGTGGTTTTTTGTTCTACATGTTTGTACCTTCCGATATGTTCCGCAATCTTTCGGAAATCTTAAAACGGCCTCATGATCGTGTATTACGCACAAAATATCCCCTGGACAAAGTTTGGGTGAAATCGTTGGGTGAAATCGCCTCTTCAAACTTTGAAAAAAGAAGTAGCCTTCCAGGCTTGTACACACTGTTGGTTGAGCGTTTCCTTCTCCCAACTAGATGGTTCCGAGAGCGTTCAAGGGGAATCCAGTTTTGACCTAAAATTTGCTCAAGACAGGGGTTATTTGGGAGTGCTGATCACGATTCTGAGGCCTGTTTGCCGACTATCCAAAGTTTTTGGCCTAATTCGTTCAAACCTTGCTATCGGGAAAAATCGAGGGCAAAACGCAACTTGCTGTAAATTACTGTGGGCATACCGTAGTTTGATAAAAGTCTCAGTTTTGACTTGAAATTTCTCTGCGGGGATGGGGATAATTTGGGGCGGTGAATATGAATTTGAAGCTCACTGTTAGGTTTTTAGAATATTAAGGTAAGTTTTGATTTCAAATTTCAGTGAACCTCGGGATTTCGGCAAGCGAACTCCAGATTCGTTTTTAACACCCTATGTAGCCTGCGAATACCAGCTTTTAGCCCGCTCCGATAAAATTACTCAAAAATTTCAGATAAAACTTGATGCCCTTAAATCTTGGTAAACCTCCAAAAACACTTGCAGCTCGGGACGGGAAACCAGAGGCTTTTACTGTAGATGCCCAAGAGATACTAACAATGCAGTTCTTTTTCGTAGATGCGACAGACCCTTTGTACACTTCCTTGCCAGTAATTTCGTGTTAGAAGCGCCAGATAATGCTGGCGGCATCCGTGGAGCGTTTTGCATTTTGAAACTAGCATTTGCCTGCGACGAGCGGGCGTGCTGCTTGCCTTCCCACGCAACACTTGAGGTTTGATCTTTCATCTAGAAATGGATGACCAAAATGTGTTTTTTTACTAACGCAGAACTTCGTCGAACGTTCTGCGTTGGTAAAAAGGCACAAAACTTCCCCGCGAATGTAGAAAAAACTATTAACATTACAAAAAAAAAATAGAATGTTCATTGTCCATCAATCAATCTATTTCCAAATTTTTTAATGCTGGTCAAAGCCTTCGTCGATTTGCGTAAACATCACCAGCTCTCAGTGGTGGACGTCTGATCCTGGATCATTGGTGAAAGCACTGGTAAAGTAGATTTCACGTCCGTAGTCTCCGCCTGCAAGACGAGTCCATGTTAATTTACAGAGAAAAAACCGTACCGTGGTAAGCCCCAATACTTGGACAAGTTGTCCATTTCAGAACTGGTACATTTAGCCAGGATCAATATTTGACGCCAAATCAGAATCTCTCCTCAATAAATAGGATGGCTCTAAACAGAGTTCCTTTGAAAGGTCGTTCCAGCAAATGGTATTTCAATTACCGTGATTGGCCAAAATCTTTTTAAATTTTTGGTTTCTGAACCACATTTTTGAGACTGCAGCAGTACTTAGAAGGTCGAAAAAAGGAGGGCGTTAGAAATTTTCGTTACACCCAAGTTCGAAAATAATTCTTTGCTTAGAATCCGTACAAGTGGAAGGTTAGATATGGCGCTCAACATGAGCGTGATATCTTCTTCGGATTTTCAAAAGATTTCGGCAAGTGGCGGTAAAAACCTAGAGAAAAACCCTCTTAGGTTTCTCCATTGCGATGAGATTGGACCCTACGTCAAAAAGTGGTCATGTAATTGTTCACTTTTCTTTCTACGTAGCGAGTTAAGCGGTCTGAAATCCTGCTCAATAGTGCTTCTCTGATTGATTGTTAGGTCTGTAGGCCTGTGCGATTCAAATATTTATTCGGATATTCCGTTTATCCTACAGTGTAATACTTTTTTCTTCTGCCTAATCTGTGTTGAGTTTCTATGGTTTCCATTTTCATTTTAGTCTGACGCATGGACCAGGCGGCTGGCCGTGCGAGGTTGGCGGCCTCACTGGAGAATGGGGTTTCGATTCGCGCGGGGTGATCTACCGTCGCAGCCCCGTCCATTCATCAGACTAAAATGATTGCGCGCACTCTACATCTGCTCACGAAGAGAATATTGCAAAACCAGTAGATTTTTGTCAGGTTTGAATAACTCCAAAGTGAAGAACTAACCGTGGTGACCAGACTAAGACATTTTTTTTTATTTGAATCTGAGCACCATGAATTTGCAAGTGGTCAACACTGTCCCTTACGAGGGTGCAAATTAGGGGACGTAGCGAAAATTCGAACTCGAGCCATCATTCTCGAGGCATCTTGTACATAGTTGTACCATCTGGCCATGTTCGCTGTCGAATCGAATCACAACATAAGAACACGACTTTCCGTTCACCATATCTAGGTCTTTAGATTGTATTACACTCCCTGTTGAACGATCCCTGCTGCGAAGCCGACATCGGCGCGTCACAGAGCGCGCTCAAGATGTGCATTTCAAACAATGTGATGAGCCTGATCGTTGCACCCGGGAAACGCTCGTAATTTCATTCCGAGAAACGCAGCGCCCCTAAGGTGATGATATCCGACTTCTACTCGTAGAACAGGGAAAAATAAATCGCTGGTAAAACCGCTTTCTTAGACAACTGCAGTTGTTTATCCGTAGTAGACTTCTGCACATTCTACCGCGATGCTCGGGTTGCATGCCAAAAAATATCCATGCCATATGTACTTTTAACTTTAAACAATATGTAGACACAGTGCGTCTCACATCCATCTGCGATATTCTCAGATATTGCAGTTGATCTAACCTCTAGGACGCGCTGTCGGACGGGGTGGACTCGGACGGGGCGGTTTCGAACGAGGCGGACGGACGGGCGTTGAACTTCTATCAACTTCTGGAAAAAATATTTTTTGAGATACTTCAGATTCTAATCTGCACCAACTATTGGGCTGCTGGATAGTAAATGGACACATTTCAGGAAAGCAGTCTCTCCTCGCTTGGCTGAGCAAATTTGGGTTTAGAGTTTAGCGTTGCATTGGCCAGAGAAAATATCTCCCTAACTCTTTCTGTGTCCCAAACTCGATCAATTTCTCTAATTTCGCAATTGAATATACTATGTGGTTCAATCATGGAATATTTTTAAACAATCATATGCATTTGCCTGCTACTGAAGCACAACTAGGCCACGGTCGATTACAGGGTGAACCTTTAAAATCAGCAATGTTCTGGGAAAGGTTCTGATGGAGGGTACGAAGTACGGATAATGTAAAGAAATCTAAGCTGCGTTTGCTTAATCGACCATGTTCAAATGTTTGTAAGTCAGAAACAGGCTGGCACGAGTTAAAGCCAGCTGCTGCTTCTCAAACGTAGCATGAGAAGGGAAAATAATTGTTCTGATCTCTTCCGGTCATGATTAAAATTAACATTTCCAAAACTATGCTCGATTCTGGCTTATTCGTGAGATGCTAAGCGTTTCCTAGGTCGCTGCCTATTGCACCACTCTCTTCATTCGATAAGAGCGGTGAGGTGCTAGGAGCGGCGATGGTCAGGGACAACGAGGTGGATCCCCAAACGACAAGGAAGGGGCGGATTATGTTTTCGAATCTTGGTTTGCGCGTACTGGATACTTAAACGCAAGGCATTGCATGACGGGACGGCATTTGTTTTTGACGTCGTGGGCTTTTTCTTTGTCAACGCAGGTTCTTACTAGGGGCAATCGAAACTCCCAACACTTTGATGACCATAGCGACGGTTAGGGTGTGGCCCATGCAGCCAAGTTCTTAACGAAATCTAGCTCTAATGGTTGAGCTTCATCCAAGATCCGCGATAAACGCGAAAGAATGATCTTCGTGAATAACTTGTAAAACACGCTCAGCAAGCTTATCGACCGATACTTGCGAAGATTTTACCGATCCCCCATTTTGTGTGGAATGACTGCACGCGAAGTCCTACACTGGTTTAAAATGACTCCGTTCTGTAGTGGCGTTGACATATGAGCCGCAAGACACGCGTGTAGGTCGTGGCCAGAAGATCAACGGGATTTCAAACAAGGGAAAAATCCGCGTTGGCTTTCTCCCAGCGGAAAAGCCGGGATCTGGTAGGGGCTGTGATTTGAAAAATCTGTGTATAAAAACTCTTGATCGGCCACATTTCATGGCAGGAAGTGGTAGTGATCTCATCTCTATTGACAAGTGGTGATAGTGGAATTCTGAAATCTCAAAAAACCCGACGAGTCTTCTTAAGCCTAGTCCTTCTCCATGCTGCCTCTAACAGACTTCGGTGCTTGTACTATCGAGGGTACTGCTGCAGCGATTGTCTGCAGCTGGCATTGTCTACCAACCTCTCGAGGTGAGTAGCATTAGGATTTAGCCTCGAGCGCCTTCTTGCTTCCATGAGCTCCTTCTCAGGCAAACTAGGGATCGGAGCGCCGTAGAATACGTCAGATATGGATCGGGCTGGCGGACAGCCGGTGCACCTGCCGAAAGTGCCAGCGCTGGCTTTTGGCTGGCAGGCTGTGCGAGCGCAGGCATTCAGCCGGCACCCTGATGAACAAATTCGCGGGTGTGCTGAGGCCTCATTGATCGACATTTTCTTATCGACTTCTGTTAACTCATGATAGCATTCTATCTCTCGTACATTCTCATCACGAGCCCTCGCGCTCATTTAATATTTGGTTTGCTTGTTCTGTATTTTATACACCATTCGAAACTGAGGTGTCGTTTGTATTCTATCTCTAGGAAGCCGCGTTGCAGCTTTTTTTTATTTTCTCGCTATCTTCGAAGCGAAGCGGTTGTTTCCCCCATTATCATCACTTTGTTTTCTTGAAAACAACCATTCGGATCTCATGATGAAGCTATCATACCAGCGTCGCGGCTTCCCCGCATCCAGAGATTGCCGATAAGTGTTGCGCGAACCACATAAGACACTTTTTTCATCTGTGTTGCTATTGCTTAGGAAGACGCAGCTACGCGGCATTCATAGCACAAGCGGAAGCAAAGATATCATTACCTCATCAATGATATCTCCGCTTCGGCTTGTGCCACGTAGGAGTGTGACGACTTCCTACGAAAATGACACAGACCCTACCACATCAATGATGATTATTTGAGGAAATTTATAGTTTGGAATTCTCGGTTAGTTCGGGACTCTCAACTTCTAATTCTTCCGAGTACTTTATCCATTTGTAAATTTCTTCTGAAAAATATATTCACTCTGAGAACTATTCACTCGGCGATTTCGTGTTTACAAGAATTTGATACGTGCCCAAATTCAAATTATTCGGTTTTCCAAATTTTCGGTTCATTCGGGAATTCAAGGTATTCAGTTTCTTCAAAGATTATCTTTACCCAGGAATCTGGTATACCTAATTTTTTGGGTATTCGATGATTTTGAGTGAACACCTTCAATTTTTCCGCCACTGTAGAGAATTTTCAGAGTGTGCTTAAATTAATCGGAAAGAGTTTGAAATCTCGAGTTTTCAATTGAAATTCCGGAGGAATTTTCCGAACACCCATTCAAATCAATTCAGGAGACAGCTTTTCAAAATTCGGCTCTCAGAACGATAGTACGCAAAAACTTCTGAAGTATTTGCAGCTTTGAATTGGGAAGAAGTTTTTTTCGAATGCGGGGTCCACGATAGACATCGCTTTTGTGTTCTCCCAAATATGCGGAAGTTCTGGGGCTCCATAGGGTAAGGTAGGTATGCCTAAAAACAACAAAAATAAAAACATGCCGAGTTTTCGCGTTAAAATAGTATTGACTTCTGAGTGTCAGAAATGACCGCTGTGAGCAAATGGTACCTATCAATGCAAACAAGCGCTATAGCTCAATTGACAGTACCTCCTTGATTTGGTTATTTGCTGTTACTACTCCGTCAACGCGTAGCTAGATGCCTCCCACGGAAACCAGAGATGCCCAGGGTTGCGGAGGAATCTAGTCTGATTTTGACACGAGAATTTACGCAAGTTACGGACGTTTAGCCTCATCTGGTGAAATTTTTGCTACAGCGCCCGCTAATTCTACGTAAATTCTCGCTACATCACCCGCATAATCTACGCTTATTCTCGTTGCAGCACTCGGTCGATCGACCCATCCAGTCTTGATCCGTACTAGAAAGGCGATTCCGCGCGATCGAGCGCATTGCCGTTTCTTCCCCACGCCCTGCAGCATCCCAACGGCCAAAATTATCCCTAGCAAGGTCTTTCAGAGAGCGACATGGGGTCACTCTCCACGACCACCCACAGAGTGTCAAGTTATCCGTGGGTTGACTGTGCCAACACTATTCGAACGTTCCGCGTAGCCAACGCGGGTTTGAGATTGCATTTCAACACAGGCTGTCGCTAAATCCTTAGATTTTTGCTACAAAATTACAGCGAAAATATACGGGTTTAGCGTCAGAGAGATCAAAGTTTCGAATTTAGCCTTCGTTTTTTACGTAGGTTACGCGCAGAATTTGCACCCTTGTAGCCTCGACACAAGAATATGCGGGTTTAGCTAACGTAGCCAAAACCCGTAGTTTACCGCTACATGGAATGGGGCGGCGTTTCAGGCCGCTCCCTCGGAGGCATCTAGCTACGCGTTGGCAGAGTACATTCTCAAGTTTTCATTTGTTCACGTCGAGCGGGCAAAAAAGGGCTTTAAGGCGTTTCGAAGATATAAAAACCTGTTTGCAATCTTATTTTGACCATTCCTGGCTCGTTTTCTGCCGTTCTCGCGACACTAACAACAAGATCCGAAATTCCTTTTCGTCTCCCAATTCACTGTAGAGCTCAACGATAATTTTGATCGCGAACGCTGCATTTGAGCCGAATTTGCACTAGAATGAAATCAGAGTGGGGTCGAGATACCCTTCATAGTCGGTTGTGAAAGGTATTCAAAACTTATGCAACCTCAGAAACGGTTTTGTTTTCAGGAATTCTTGTCGTCCTGGAGGAGCGCAATATTTACTGACGGAAATTCCGCATTCAAGGAACAATTGCCGTTGAAACTGGTGTGGATCAGAAGCGTCTCCATCATCATTCACAACGGTGAAAAGTTTCTCCCATATTTCTGACTAAATTTTGCGCACTCAACAATCCTCTCGATTTTCCACTCAGTGTGTCTTTGGCTGGAAAGTTCTGCACCCAATAATAGCCAGTAAAGTGTCCTTTGTCCGTCTGTGATCCTTCCACCAGGTGTGGTATACCATTCGAAAACATAACTCGTCCTCTATCTAACAGGTTCAACTTCTTCTCTAAAATGCTCGACCTGGTTCAAATTTGACCTTAAAATTTAGAGGAAGACGGGCGCGAAAAAGTTTGAATGCCTCTCGTTCTCTTCTTTATGCCATACTCATCAAGTGTATGGAACGCTTGAACCCATAACTACTAGTTCATAGCACCAAAACGGGTTCGCGAAATCTCTCCGATGGGGGCGACTTCCGCATTTTTCGAAATTTTGGAGTCAGTGCAAGCAAGCACTTCGTACTGGTTAATGAAAGTGAATATTCCTTCGTCAAATTCCACAACCTATCTGGAAGCATTCTCAAAGCATTATTTAAATTCTCCTCAAGCCCCATGTCTTCGAGAATGTCGGCTAGATAAGTGGACAGTATACTGACTATAACATTCGTGTTCGACTCTACAAATATACTTTTGAAGCTTCATGAACGAGTAAACACTACTGAATTTGAGCAATATCAAATCAAAAATTTTGGTGACTCAGCCCTGAGCTTCGCCAATCCCCCCCCCAAAAAAAAACAAACTCGTCCAGACTGATCGTTTGAATACGGTCACTTTAGCAAGTTTTTGAAGCTTCCCACAAAGTAAACTTTCCAATATAAGCTGTAGCAGTACTGGCTTCGCTAGCTCAAGCGTTTTGTCCCTCTCCCCCGTTTTGTCCCGGGCATGCTGTGGTGTAACTCATCCACTTTTATTCCATAAAAAACAATCCGTCATTTATTTTTTTCATTCAGTTTGCTTCGATTTTTCTGTGAATTTCCTATACTTCCAGCTCCGAATCTTTGAGTTGTGTCATAGAATCGATATCATTTAAAGCGTATATTTCTTCGAGTTGTGTCATAGAATCGATATCATTTAAAGCGTATATTTAAAGGCATCTTCCACAGTCCTGTCCGCAAGCGCGAGATGAGCAGTGTACTATGAAACTTTTTCCACTGCGGGACGCGTGGAAAACATGAAATCTCTGGCTGCACCGCCAGGGCGACATACACAGAGATTCCAGGCTTTCCTATTTCCTTATACTGTGGCGTAGGATAGGCCTAAAATTACTTATGTTGGAGTGGATCTAAACTGAGACGCTAGCATTGATTCAAACGTTGAAACCGTCACGGCTGCTTGGGCGGTGCCGCTATGGCGGGGCTGAATAGGCGGCACGCGCAGCCCGCGCATGCAGTTTTATAGTCCACCGCCCGTCGCGCGCGTGTTGCGCTTGCGGTGATGACTACGAAAGATGCCTAATGCAAGTGTGACATTGAGCTCAACTCTACGCATGCAGCTCAGTTTATGCCCTAAGTTTTACAATCGCACCCTATCACACAATTTAACAACAACCAAGCTGCAGTAGGAAATAGAATTTCGGCTCTTAATCCGACGAGTGAGAGGCTAAAGGGAACCAAGTCTCCATTTTTTTCGCCATAGGTTCTGGACCTGCGGTTTCTATGATTCGTAAATTATATGCAGAGTGTTCTCTAATTTTTCCTGAGGGGTCGGTGCCCTAGCTGAGAGAAAATCTCGAATGGGTGTGAAATTATCCTTTGACTCCCTCCCACTGTCGAAACTAGTTCTGGAATTTTCCAATTAAGCGACGAGGAGAACATCATCATGTAAATAAACTGTCGTATATTTCTTTGGAAAATACGGAAACAGTCAACTCTTCCCGACAATTTCCCCATTTTGAGGCGAGAAGATTCATTAGTGCTACATGGCAATCGAATATTTTTGCATTATATCAGATGCGCAGGTTCCTCAACGGAATGTACAAGGTCGAAGATACAATGAGGAGAAGATTGTACGCCGAAACACGCTACATTCGCTATGAATGAGTTACGAGTCACCTTGAATGAATGATGCTACAGTTAGTTTTCATGTCGACGTTGGTGCTTGCGCTTTGAAAAGATAAATAAAATTTTATTTGAAACTTCTTTCGTTTTTTATTACAATGTAGGGTTTTCCTTCACATGATTAGGGACTTTGAAAACAGCCGTGTTGCTGAAAGAGCACGAGAAGGGCCATAAATGGAACCAACAGAGGCATCTTGAAAGCGCCGGAGCAATGGCACCGAGAGCGGTAGCAGGGACGTTTTGAAAGGGTTGGAGTAGGGGCACCTTAAAAGTGCCGGAGCAGAGGCACCGAACACGGCTGCAGGGGGGCTTTGAAAGGGCTGGAGCAGGGGCACCAAAGGCAGCAGCAGGGGCGTCTTAAAAGTGCCGGAGCAGGGGCACCGAACGCGGCTGCGGGGGCATTGAAGGCAGCAGCAGGGGGAACGACTCCGCCCACTTTGGCTGTCGGAGCCGACGTCCTCGACCGCTCCGACGGCCGTCGGACGGGGTTCCGATCCCCAGTTTGCCTGAGTTAGTAGCGTCAGAGGCACGGTTGGAGTTCGTATTCGGGGAGAGCGAGGATTCTTCAGCACAGACTTGAAAACCTTCATGTGGGAGCTCGTAGTCTTCGGTGGGAATCTCCTCGATTGACCAGTCATACTAGGGTACGGCTTCGTCATACACGACCTTATTCCGTCTGCCTGGGCGATGGTAGCAATCCTTCTCGAGACACTGCAGAAAGGTGGCATCACGGAGTTGTCAAACAGGCAGCACTTCCCCTTAGTCAGTATGTGGTCGATATCAGCATGAGTAGTGCCGTTGGGCGATTCTCACGTCCAGCTTCGATGTTCTTTTTTTGCTTCTGAAGAAACGAGTGTTCAAGGAAGAGAAGTGCTGCAGACATAAGCCCAGCGAGTTGATGTCCATACTAGCTCGGTCGCCGATCCCAAACTTTCAAATCCTGTACTCCTCTTCGGTAGCTCTTCCAAACTTGGAATTAGAGTCTCCAACAACAAACTTAGAAAAACTTCTCCATGCGTATAACGTCTTCAGACTGTTCGTAGAAGGCAGCGAGTTCGGGGTCGTTAGTGGTTGAGGGAGGTGAATAACTTTGGATGATACTAGTGGACCTATGACGAGCTGGATGAAGGCGGAGGATGGACAGACGAGGAGACCGGGTCTTGTGAAAGTCATCGGTGTTTACGAAGTATGGGTGCACGTCGAATCCAGCGCCACAAACATTCCCTGACGGAAACTTCTCTTAACGAATGATGAGCGCTCTATTAATGAATCCTATTATCCTTGGTTCCTGCAAAGTGATCACGGTAAACTTGATGAGCTTTACCACTCAGAGGGGAGCGTGAAGATTAGCGTCGGAAGAAACTGTTTCTGGCGTTTCTAGGGCAGAGCACAAAATAGTATCCCTGGCGTGTTGTTGATGTGTCGTAGTTGTTCAGAAAACGTGACGTCCTGCGCAACCCGAGAGTATTCTTCCTATCACCGGTTGTCACACCATCCTACGTCGTAGATGGCTAAGCTCGTTGAGCAGTTTACTGTGCCTGTGTCTATGCAGAAAGAGCTCGCTTCTCCGCGAGTCCCGGAAGACTACAGGGCTACTGTAGTCTCCAGATGCTGTTACAGGCAGTCGTTAGCCATTACAGAAGGAAGGAGAACCGTTTAGCGACCAAAAAACCAGACCGCCAGCTAGTCTGTCACGCTACCCTATTTTGTACGACCAGCGCCTCCACCACTTCGCCGATGAAGTTTTAGGGGACATTTTATGACATGTGAGTGCCGGAATACATCTATGGGGGTCCGTTTTGTCTAAATGTATAATATATCCCTATCGACTTCGCAAGCTCTATACTAATATTCATGACATGGCCGGACCTTCTAGGAATATTGTGCGTTACTCCGGCCACCCTAGCTGCCCGTGGTTACTATTTACCACCACTGCGACGCAATAGGTCGTCCAGTAGACTTCATATTTCGCATGGTTTTGGTGGCGGACCTTATCCGTGTACTTTAGGAGTGAGCCTTGTCATCTATTCGAATTTTCAGAAGACCATGCTTCATATCTAGGTACCACGAGGCATATTCTTGTCTTGTGAATAATTGCTTTCTTGTCAGAAAGAAAAAATGAACTATAAATTTGATATCAAAGAGAATATTGTAGTAGGTATAGGTATGGTAATATGTATAGCAATACAGTCATTCAAAATAGTGCAAAATAAGTATTTTTGATTGGGAGATACCTCTAAGTACCTAAGTACCGAATAGAGGGTCTCTTCACATCGAGAGAGTAGTTGTTTCGTCTTTTGCGATGGTAATTCCATTTGGGATTACTTCGCTTAAATTCAGTAGCGTGAAGTGTCGAACTGCAAAAAAGGGACAACTCCTACCTCTGTGTGTAGAGAGCCCCAGTCCCCTTAACTATGAAGTTTTGTGTTTTGAAGTCCTTGCGTAAGAGAGAAATTGCAGATTGATATGGACAAAGACGAGATTATTCCGATTTAAGAATTTAGCGAACCTGTTCTAGTGTCATCAACTAGCCAACAAAGCCTTAAAATGTCTACACGACCACGGCTGTTAAGGTCCTTTGATACTCATAAAAACATAAACATGAGTCTCCATGCTGGACTCTCTATTAACCTCGGTATGATGAAACAGTCTTGATTTTTCTGTTTGAACTCGGACACGAGGTTGGCAGATGGATTTACTGGCTTACGTACGTTTCGGCGGAATCGCCGTCTTCAGAGCCTGAAAGAAGCAAATCAGAAATGCGCTTATCCGGTCAAATGTCGACTAAACTCTACCTAATTCGAAGAACTCTATTTCCCAAACGTCGTCAAAAGTGAAGAAACCAGGAGATAACCGTACCTTGTCAGGAAGCACGCTAAGAGAATCACAACATAGAACGACTTTTTGGAGCGGAACGGTGATGGTGCCGCTACTTCTCGACGTTAGAATGCGAGCCTGAAGTAGGGCTTGAGTTTTCCGGCTATATATAGGCATTCCCCCTTCCGATTGATTTTTGGATCGTTCGCCTGACTCCAAAATGCGTTCAGGGTCTTTCTCGCGGGTGTGTCAGTCTCTCGCCCCATAATCTCAACCTTGATTGGATAGTCGTCGCCGTGGTGCGCGTTAACGCGGTGACACCCCAGAACTGTTGACGCCCGCAGCTTATCTTTACCGTCCAGATGCTCCTTCACTCTAACATGGAGCGGCCGCGATGTCTCTCCAATGTATTGCTCGCCGCACAGCTGGCACGAGATCATGTAGACCACACCGCATGCAGTGCAATCTCCCTCTCTACCAGCAGGACAGACCACACAATTTGGAGTTGTGCAAATGCGGTCATATAGACGGTTTCGTATAAGGCGGGTTTTTTGCTTACTTGGGGGGATATCAACGATGACGACAGTGCTTTCCAGACCAGCTTTGTTTAGACATTTCCTCAGAGATCTGCTCACTTCATCGGAAATGAAGGACATTTTAAAGGGAATTTTTTCTTCAAATGCTGTACCCTGCTCTTCCCGGCGCACGACTGAGCCCCTGGGTCTGCGTGAGACCAAACTGGTGGGATATCCGTTCAAGGCCGCAATTTCATGCGCTATTTGAACAGATTCTTTTTGTTTGTTTTCTACGGTACAAACACGTCGAGAAGTAGCGGCACCATCACAGTTCCGCTTCAACAATTCGTTCTATGTTGTGATTCTCCTAGCGTGCTTCCTGACAAGGTACGGTTATCTCCCGTTTTCTTCACTTTTGACGACGTTTGCGAAATAGAGTTCTTTGAATTAGGCAGAGTTTAGTCGACATTTGACCGGATAAGCGCATTTCTGATTTGCTTCTTTCAGGCTCTGAAGACGGCGATTCCGCCGAAACGTACGTAAGCCAGTAAATCCATCTGCCAACCTCGTGTCCGAGTTCAAACAGAAAAATCACGACTGTTTCATCATGCCGAGGGTAATAGAGAGTCGAGCATGGAGACTGATGCGAAATGTCCCAACTCAATTCCATCGACTCGTCAAGGAAGTATTATCACTGATTGTGAGACAAAAAATAGTCTCAGCTAGACAATCCGTTCATTTCCTGCGTCGCTGCCTGCAGAATCGTATCGTGCCGAACTTCATTGCTCGAAAACGCCTACGAGATCTATGCGGCAGCCGAGACAACGATCGACAAGTCCTCCAGATCGAATTGCGACTACTACGCATAACACTCGAGAAAGAAGAGATCACTGGTTTTTTATGTTGAATAACTGTATGTATAAGGAGTCATTTTGTGTTAAATATTTGGAGGGTCGTGTTTGGCAGAGATCAGTGGACGGATCAAAGACGATCTGTGACACTATCCGGTCTAATGCAAAACAAACTCTACAAGAAAAATTCGAGGGACTTTGGAGTACTTCTCGTGGCCGAGAGAGAGAGAGTCTTTGAGTGCCGTGTCTTCACGGAAGCCTAGTGGTCGCACAGTGAATGTTTCAGAAGCGGAACCTATCTCTACTCAATCTCGAGTTACGGTATTAGGTGATTTCCAACTATCCGAAAACGCTCGTTCACTTTTGGAAATGGGTCCCAGTTTCTCGCCATCTCAATCAATATCTACCATCACAATGCGCAAAGTAATTTGTAGTCTTCACGGACTTCAAGACCGGCTGCGCTATAGAGCTAACATGGGTAATGCAATTTTACCGGCGCCAATCAGAACTTTACCGCAAATTTCCTTCCCCAATACATTTTTCGAGCAGCAAGAACCCAACCTAAGTTCTGATATTATATTTCGTATCTTTGCCGACGATGTTTTTGAGATTTTCGATCGCGCCCGCAAACAAAAGATCCCATCAAACCTTTCCCACGCTTAAATTTGCGGTCGCAGAGAAATTCGGGAATCGGTAGAGTCTAAGGCAATACGCCTTTCCGTTAGTGACAAGGGAGGAGAGTTCGTTATCATCCCTGACCAGCTAGATGAAGCCATGACCAACCACCATCTACAAGATGGTTCACTCTACAATCACTCCTCTGTGAAAGAGTTCCAGGCACAATATCGCAGACTTATCAGGGAGTGGAAAAAAGTTGGAAAATCAGCTGGTTTAAACCCTTCCTCCATCACACGGCTCAAAATTGACTCACCAACTTGTCCAGTTTTGTACCTGCTGGTAAAGACCCATAAATTCCCGGCGGCGGAAAATCTTGCAACAATCATTCCCAGCTCCGTCGAGGTCAGGCCCATTATCAGCTGCGTGGGTGGCCCCACAGATAGGATTGCTTGGTTTATCAACAGCATCCTAAAACAACTGCTAGACCACATCCCGGCCCATCTCCCTAACACCCGCGCGTTTCTCGACCACCTCCATAACATTCAGCCCGCTAACCATTGTATCATGGAGTCTTTCGACGTCACAGGCCTGTATACTAATGTCAGCAACGACCATGCAGTGGAGACTGTGTCCGAGCTTCTCAATGAAAATCAAGGCTCCACAAACACTTTCGGTCTGTCAATTGGCCAACTGATGATACTTCTCCAGGAGTGCCTCAAGTGCAACATCTTTAGGTGGTCGGGACAATATTTCAAGCAGGTCAGAGGTCTAGCTATGGGGCAGCGCCTAGCTCCAACACTTGCCATAGCTTTCATGGGAAAAGTCGAATCTCCGGTACTGGCACGGCTGCCAATGCTATACTGTAGGTACATAGACGACTGCTTCGTCGTCTGTCCCACACAGGAGGCAACGGTAAAGATAAGCTGCGGGCGTCAACAGTTCTGGGGTGTCACCGCGTTAACGCGCACCACGGCGACGACTATCCAATCAAGGTTGAGATTATGGGGCGAGAGACCGACACACCCGCGAGAAAGACCCTGGACGCATTTTGGACTCAGGCGAACGATCCAAAAATCAATCGGAAGGGGGAATGCCTATATATAGCCGGAAAACTCATACCCTACTTCAGACTCGCATTCTAACGTCGAGAAGTAGCGGCACCATCACCGTTCCGCTCCAAAAATTCGTTCTATGTTGTGATTCTCTTAGCGTGCTTCCTGACAAGGTACGGTTATCTCCTGGTTTCTTCACGGAAATAGAGTTCTTCGAATTAGGTAGAGTTTAGTCGACATTTGACCGGATAAGAGCATTTCTGATTTGCTACTTTCAGGCTCTGAAGACGGCGATTCCGCCGAAACGTACGTAAGCCAGTAAATCCATCTGCCAACCTCGTGTCCGAGTTCAAACAGAAAAATCACAACATAAACATGGTTAATTCAGTACATTGACCACACAGTGAATTTAAATGCGAAATTCAGATGTGATTGAGTCTCACAGCGGACGAAAGAGAAAATTAGATTGAGGGCGAAAAGCGTGGTATTCGAGAAACAAAATCGGATTCCTGCTCATTTCCTCATCACAAAGCGCTTTGTAGCAGAAATACCGATATTGCATCTGAAATTATTCGCTCCCGGTTTTTTCCTCATATCCATGCAGGAACCAGGCAAAAGGTAAAATGTCAAAACCAACCAGTTGTAAGAATTCGCTCAACAAGATGTGGTCCTGCAGTGCTTGGAAGACCAATGGAAACGACTTGCCCAACATTCGTTGATGCCTTTTGAAGGCCGAGGACGTTCTCCCCTATATTGTGTAACAGCCATCAGCGAAATGTGTATATTATATAAAACAGCTGCCCGTCTTTGAAGGCAGAGATCACGATAAATTTCGATTCCGGGTTTTCCGTAGATTGTGGAAGGTTCACTACTTTGCAAACCATACAAGGTAATCAAACCTACGAAAGTTGATCAACAACCAAATTTTCAGACAAGAATACGCAAAATTCCTTCACTGAGATCAAAGGAATTGACCGGTGTAAGCGAACCGTGCTTCGAAAGTTGCCTAAGGTTGAGCTGTGAAAGCACGGTGGACGAGTTGCCCGAGACACCTTCATTTGCATCCGACGTGTGAAAGCGGCATGGAACACCCAAGAAAACAATTTTCAATTTCAATGCTCATCTTGGAGAGAGTCACACGCTGTTCACAGTGGTATCTCTGAAATCGTCCAAGACGCCGTATGAACAGAGCTACGGCTCAGCAAATATGCCTATATTTTATGGGCGAAAAATTGGTGGACGAGTTGTCTCAGGCCTGTATTTCTCTTCATTCGTAATAGTTGCTCGTGGGCGAGCCAGGATAGGGAGAAATGAACTGAAGAACGACGAGTTGTTGAGAATTCATCCATCCATACAGCCGCTATCGAGTTCGAAAGTCTATTAGGGGCTGTGGCCCGTGGTGCTGAGCGAAGGAGGTCGGGCCTGTGGTGGTCGCTTATATCTCGGTTATTTGGAGAAACTTAGGTCTTGCACTTGGCACGTTTAATATAGTAGGGGTCCACTACAAAATCAAACAGAAACCACAAAATTGTTGTCTGAGGGTGTACTGAGCATGCTGAGAATGAGGGGAAGAACAATGATATCGATCGAAAACCTTCGCTCATCTTGCCACTGTTGCGTTCGAGCGGTTATCAAAAGGGGAGTACCATAGTGGCTTCTAGACGTAACTTTGTCAAAGTTGCTTTTTCCTATATCCCGTTTACTTGAGGAAATTGAGAGCTCACCTCGCAAATGTTGTATCGGGCGGGTCTACTTCACAACTAAGTGGGAATCTCAGGTTTTGTCCCTGATTTTGGACAGTGCCTTAATCAGTATTAAGCCTTCAAATTCAGACCGAAAAGTCGGCAAACTTCTCTACCGTAAACGCTGCCTTCAAAGCGCAAAGGTAGAATAATGGTCTAATTTCTACACACTATTGGCTTTCCCAAATGAAAGGGGTAAACATAATAACATTTGTACTTCATAAATTTCCATATAGCCGATTCAATGCGATCAAATTTATCTTTACCTTTGGAACCCCTGTTCAAGATTAGCTTCGTTGTCGAGTTTCTCATCACATTAACTAAATGGCTTTCAGAAAACGGACAGTGTCAAAGGCACGAACGGAGCGAAAAGCGCTCTCAAGGGCAAAAAAAGGCTAAGAAAGGTATTCCGAAGGTCAGGTTGAGTCTCCTCCAGTTGTTGTCCACAACATCGACGGAGCTTTATCACTGTTATGCTTTCATCTGCGATGTATGGGCAGAGGTATTTTAAAGGTATGGGGATTCGCCACCATTCTGCCAGGCGCTGGTTCCCGAATGTTTTCAACAACGGAATCACGAACCCCCTATATTCTCGCTTAGTAAAAAAACAACTGCTTGTGTTTGCAGGTCAAAGTGTGTTAGAGATACAGCCGTGTCTGTGTCGTTCACAATGAAAGGTGCCCGAGAAGGCTCAACCTAGCCTTTGAAATATTTTTCTGAGCCGTGTGTCTGTTAGATAGGAAGAATTTTGCTTTTTCTTCCGCTTCTTTTGACGCCATCCTGCTTTTTAAAGCCATCATTCCTGATTTCTGCAGAAAGCCTGAACCGAAATTCACGGTGAACAGTGTCCTCAAGTCGTTTAAGTTTAGCGCAGAAAAAAATTTTGAAATCCAAACCAACCCGTTGTTCGAATCCACTCTACAAGATGTTGCCTGGCAGTATTCCGATAGCCGACAGAAACGACTTGCCCATCATCCGTTGATCCGTTTTCTCCGCTTGGGACATTACCTTACACAGTGTAGAGGTTTATTGAGTCGCAGCAAGAGAGGCAGCAGTTTTATTGGAGTTTCAAGGATTAGAACACCCGAGAAATTTACTTTCAAACTTTATGATTACCTCGGAGAGATTCACACGCTGATTACAACGATTTCTCTAGAATCGCTCAAGGTCTCATCGAAACCGAGGTATGTCTCCTAAAGTATGCCTATATTTTGAGGGCAAAAATTGGGTGGACGAGTGGTCCCAGGCCCGTATTTCTCTTTATTCGCACGAGAGAGAGTCAGGATGGAGAGGCAGGGCGGCAAACAATTCAAAATCGAAGGCGTAATTATTATTCATCCGTATATATAACCAATGTTGAGTTCAAGAACTAAGGAAAGGGGCGTGGCACGTGGTCGTGATTGAGGGGGTCAGCCTCGTTGCGGTCGCTTATATTTCGCTGATTTGGGATTGAAATCTCTAATTTGCCGTTAGTTATATAGGAGGGATCTACAACACAATTACAAGAAAATCTCAGAATTCATGTCTGGAGCTGTGCTGCAGCTGGCCGCAGTACCGAGTTGACGATGATTCGGAGCAATGCAGAAGACATAAGGAGCACGCAGACCTAGCACCCTTCGGTATACGTATAAACACGTCTATCTCGGGTACCTCGTGACCATGGACAACGATTTGAGAGCCAAAATCAGCTGAAAAAGAAGCTCTGCATGGGCTGCAATGTCCAACACAAGGGAAGCAGCTCGCCTCGTTCCCGACAAAGGAGTCCGTGCGCACCTCTTCGACTCCTCCTCGCCATGTGCTATGGTGCTCAAACCAGCCTTCAGATATTCTGATGACGCGAGCTCAACGAGCCCTTGAACAAACGCTGCTGGGTACGATCCGTCGAGAGCAAAGAAACCAGCAACGTCGTGGAATCGACCTCGCCAACAGTCAGGAATTCGGGATCTTCATGGCAGCCGCAAAACATCGATGGGCCGGTCACCTCATGAGAAGATTCGAGGACCGTTGGACGAAACACACGACCCTCTGGTTTCCCCACGGGATATTAAGCGAACACTTGGTTACCCCGCATCAAGATGGTGCTATGCCTTATTCTCCGTCCGTAGCAGACGACCAGCGGCAAAGCGTCAAGTCTCCGAAGCGTCGTGCGCGAGCGTTGAAACGCTGGCGCATGAAGCTCGACGGCTGGCACATGCAACGTGTCCGAGGAGGGCACGCGAGTGAGCGACAGGCCGGCTGCTGTGGTCGCTGGGGAGTGAGACCAATAACAAATGTTAAAGATGCAAACCCCCAGCGTCACTTGGCGCTAAAACGTTTGCTATGAATGGAACCTTAAAACAATTAAACACACTTGACACGGACTCGTGACAGATCGCGCAAATTCGAATGAGATGGAAGATGGCAGCTCCACAAAGCAGCCACAACCATCGTGTGCCTCTAGACAACCAGCAACGTGCACCCAGCGCTGGGACAATCGCCGGCTGACAAGGGACAATCAAGTATCAAGAAGTTAAGTAAGTAAGAAGGCATGCTGTGCCTTTAAGCAAGCTTTTGTATCACATCAATTATTCATATGCTGGGTTATAGAACCTTACCTGCACAAGTGAAGTCGGCAGCGATCGTGCACCAGAAAAGCACCTGAACCGAGGAAATATGGGACAGTTGTAGCAATGACCCAACTGCAGTGCCAAATTGTTATAGCTTTCTCTATTTTTACAAGAAGACTCAGGTATTAGAAGATTAAAGACAACCTCTTAACATTGCAAAAATATATGTAATTAATATTTTAACAACAATATTCGGATTGGTCAGAGTTTCGGACGAGAAACCTACTTGGAAAACACGAAACATCAGGGAACAGTGTGCTGGCTGGAACCCTTTCTTCACCAGGAGTCAGAGCTGATTCTGAGCGAGGAATGCTGTAATAGCTCATTTCTTTACACAATACAACAATTTACAACGAGTACCACGCTTACAGTGAAGCGAAATGTCTTAAGTTGACCAAGGTTAGAAGTGGATCCTTGCCAATCTTGCTAAATAAAGACCGCGCAAGCAGCTGTAGTGTGAATTGTGCACGCCGACCTAGTACGCTAGAAGAGTGGAATTAGGACCAACTGGACCCCCAGACTACTTAAAGGCAGCATACACGCTCAAAAATGATATCAATTTTATATAATGAATCGAAGGTCTGAAGCTGTTAATATTCAGAGATAATGAAAAAACCGGAAAAAAATCAACTGAAATGAAGATATGACGGTTCGTTCTACATTGGCCCAGAAGTGGACGAGTTTTACTGCATTGGCTGAAATAGCGGAGCTTGCGACAAATTTGTTGGGATAACGACGCTAATGTATTCGTACGACCCTTTCTGGAACGCTTACGCCCTTAGAAGCCTAAAAAGTGATCCAAAATTAGCGTAATCGAGCATGGAATATCTGAATTGAAGGGCGGAGCCCGTATCGGTGGGCGGAGAAAGGATGATTTTGTGACTCAATACGGCTCAAATGCGGTCATTTTAACTCGTTTTCAACTCTCCCAACTTCGTGAGGGCTCTTCTAGGGCCCGTACAACCCCACTAATGTAGTTATCTCAACAACTTTTGCGAGCGTGTATGCTGCCTTTAAATCCTATCAAACGACACTCTTTGTGTATTTGAAATCAGCGCCAACGAGAGATGACCGGAAAACGAGTGATGGTATGAAGTCTATCGAGAGAATGGACTGCAAAGGTATTTGTACTTATTGCTTGGTGTTTGGCGTCACTTCTAGTTTCGCGACGTCTATTTCACGTGGAGAAGATTAGGCGGGTGCAGTAATATGAGCTACCCAATGCACTCTTTTCCAAGTGACCTTCATCATTTGCCTACATCTACAGCGCTGTCCCAGACCTATTTACGTGAGCTTTATCCGCATGAAAAGCCATCCTTGTTATGAAAGGTTTTACCAATTCTGGTTATGGAAACGTGACAATCAACTTCATTGAATAGCCTCTGCCAAATATTTACTTCAAAACGCTGTATTTCTGCATTATGTGAGAAACAGATACGACGTGATGTGAAGGCAATCCATGTCCGTACAGCCCAACCTGGAATGCTAGACTGCCGACTGAGAAAAATAGAGCCGCCGGCAGTAGTCGCTCATTTCGGGACTTTAATTTGTTCAAAGAAGAACACACGTCTCACGACGAGTATGCTCTCTACTCCGATCTTGTCGGTGTTCCATAAGAGTATGATGATTATGTCGCACTGTTCGAGTGTATGCGAATCAGACCGAAATGGCCGGGTAGTTCTCGAGAACATCCTGTCTTATCCTATTGGGTAGAACGGCTTCCAGTATCAGCTAACGTTATTAAAAAGTATGACGTCGGGTATTTGATAGCGCAATAAGTCACTGATGTCTTAGGGTGTGGTGCAGTATTATAGAGGCACCCTAGTTTTCGCTGAAATCGTCATTCATTTAGAAGCTTTAGCTACGGCACAATTTATTACCGTCGTCTTCGAGGCCGCCGAAAGCCCCTATAACCAATTCCAGTTCAACGCTAGCTGTGAGAAGAAAGGTAGCAGACACTTTTGAACGAAATTCTCCATTGTTGACTGGTGTCAAATAATCAGAGCACCCCAGTTTTTTCCGCTCAATTTCTCCCGTTATCCGGCTGAGGGTAGATTCGAGGTAACAGAATAAGAGTTTTTCATACTGTTTGGGACAATGCCGATGACATTCTGACTCTCCATCATCAAAATCAAGTTCTACCCTCGATACGTATGGATTTAGAGTTCGCGTAATCATTTAAGTCTTATGAATGGACAAGGCTCAGACGATAGATGACCCCGCGCGAATCGAAACCCCATTCTCCAGTGAGGCCGCCAACACCGCACGGCCAGCCTCCTGGTCCATACGCAGACTAAATCGAAAACGGAAACCATACAAACATGAAGGCTGCGGCTCATCTGGGATAATCCTCTCCGTGTGTGAGCACTTGTTTTTTTTTTGAAGCTCTAGCTCTCGAAAAAATATTTGCATGGAAATCTGCTTTGAGGTGGTCATGATGAATAGCCTGTTATTCCAGTCAGAAAAGCTAATATCGTATTTGTCACAGTGCTTATGGGGTTATGGAAAACAGTTTTTTGCTGTCAGTGGCAACCAGCATAGCAGAGCTGATATTGAAAAAAATTTTATCGAAAAAATATTGTGCATTCCCAAAGGCACCGTACTCGCTGAAAACCCTTCACCGTTTGTTGTGTGTTATCCGTTTGTTGAGCCCGTCTAAGATTGCGCGAAGGACTTGGTAGAATACAGAATCACGAATGTAGAAAGTCTCAGCACGCCCTCAGTCATCAGGTGGAACTATCTCCCACGAAGTGCAGAAGTTCAATGTCACGCACAATTTATCCACTGTTAAAAACACTTTATCTCAAGGAAACCTAACATACTAACGCAATATTGGAAATCATTTCAATCGTGTTGGAAAGCGAAACTGAGAGAATTGCTGGGCAGAAACGCTATTCGGCTTCCTTCCGCAAGAATAGGTGAACTTTTTGTAACAAATCAAATCGGTTAGTATTAGAAAACCGTTCATACTCAGTATGTTGTAAGAGTGTAGTAGCAAATACATCTACCGTGTTTTTCTCAAACACCGGTTATCCTATTTGTTACACTCCTTTCCAAGTTACCCACGATGGATGGTTCGGTGCTTCCCAACACATTAAGAATCATTACTTTATGCTCAGCTGAGCCACAGCAATGCTTGCTTTAGGCATGAATTCTGTTTATTATGCTTCTCCAAATGTGCTACTGTAGCGCACGGTTGACCTAATGTTTTGTTACTGGCGTAGCCTACCCTACTATTTCGAGAATTGGCAGAAAACATGCATTCGCGTTCTGCCCCCCAAATAACTCCCATAGAAAATTTTTAGGTGAAACTTGGGGCTTTAGCCAAACTACCGTATAACCACCGTAAAATTCCATAATCTGAGAAAAATTGCTAGAGTTAACACAGATTTGTGTAGACAGGTTTTTGTACAGGTTCAAATATTCGAATAACCCCTATATAGAAGTTTAAAGAAAAATCTATGGTAGCAGTCTGGAAATCACCAGAAGTCGCGTTAGGCTTATGCATCGAGCGGGTTTCGCGTCGAGAGAGATGCCATAAACGTAAGTCGTCGAAATCTCAAAAATAATCGACAACTGAAGAAAGTTACACGACAGTGATTTCTGCTAAAATCTCCCTCTCTCATACGGTCAAAGTACCTTCACCAAGGCTGCGGCTGCTGGAAATGAGAGGGTCCTTCCGCATATCGTGCCACTAGTGGTAGCGTCCACCTGGCCCATAAAGATCGAGCTTCTCCTCATTGCAGGATCATGTCCAAGTTGTCTACCTGTGACTAGTATTTTGCAATATTTTGAGAAGCTAAAACTAGGCGAGTTTCCTTGCGTCGCAGCAGTAACCTATGTGCTCGCATCAACACAAAATTAAAGATGCATTCAGACCTAGGCGCAATCCCCCACATTGCCATCGGAGGCACCGAAAAACCGCAACTCTAACCATGCCTGGCACTTTGTTTAGGTACATCGTTACCGCCCTGTCGGACCCGAGAGCGGTTCTTGCGACAATCTTCAAGACCTCACTGGAGCATGCTGGTCTGATTGTGAGATCCGCAGAGCTTTGCCACCATTCTACGGTTTTTAACGTATCATGGAGAAAGGCGCGACCTGAAACTTTTGAGACTAGGTAAGCGTTGAGAGACGCGGCATACCGATGAGCGTTAACTACAGGGCCTGTAGTAAGCCCGTGTCAGAGTGATTCTATCATGCTGAATGTTAAGATGGCAGCCGATTGTCTACGGGCGGACACCTTTGATGAAATATAGTAGGCCAGGTCGCCGACGCCACACTTTATGGGGTCGATAGATAAATCATGCTGAAGACACATGGATTTCACAAATCAACCTGAAGTAGCACGCCACAAAATAACACTGTTGTTCGAGAGAAATTCCAGCCCAAGTCGTGATTCAGAATTAGTAGCTCAGGAGTCGACATGAAAATTGGGACGATAAGCAAAATTCTTTGTGTCTTCTCTTGTGTAGATTTGCGTCGGATCGGGTGAATGCGAACCAACGATGTGCGGAATTTTTTTTTCGGAAACAGAAAACAAAAAAAACGGAGAATTCAGATTGACAAAAGACAGAAAACAGGAGAAAATTTCTGAAAATGGACAGAAAACGGAAAACAGGATTTTTTTGAAAATCATTAAATAGTGTTCAGCGTACAGTAATTGAGATTTTTAACTGCACTAAACTTTTCACCCATTTTTCCGAAATAAATGGTTTTTTGCATAATATCCGAAACCAACGGTTGACCAGATGAAAGAATGTAGCCATCCGAGAGACGCAGATTATAAATACAAAACGCTCCTCCAACCACCCTTTTCCTGATACAATAAAACTCAATTACTTGATCAGAAGCTCGTTATGTGCAGAGAGAACAGGAATTCAGTCGGACTTCTCTAGAGCGCATATTTTTTCTCGATAATTCCGAGATAATTGCTGAGTTAAACACTTTACTACTCATCAACGTCCAAGATTCACGCGCGTACCGCGCGAGTGTGCTGTGTGAGTATAAAAATGTCCTAGCGCTCTCGCTTCACCATGACGGGTCCGCTTGTAACTCTATAACAGTTTCAAATACTTCACCACTACCCCCAACATCCATTTCATTGCACTTCCTCATATTCAAATTCTGTATCATCCTGCGCTGGAATGAGGTAAAACACGAATTTAGAATTTGCTGCGTGAATGGCACAAATGAGGCAAAACTTCACCTCGCTCCATCAAAGCGATGCCACTGGGGTATTCCTAGTTTATGCCCACGTGTAGAAAGTATTAATAAAAGAACCCCGCGCCGGTGCGAAAACGAATAACGGGCTCACCATAGCGAGATAGACGAGTTCACCATAGGGAACTGGAGAAAGTGCGGGTAAGGTTTTCTAAACCTATGAGTTCACCGTCTATGATTCATCGTTTCTCGAGTGAATTTGCAACAAGTCGCAATTCACGGATTTTTTCTGTTCTCTGCCAAAATTTCCCTATTTTTACAAAAAACCGAAAACAAAAAAATTTCCAAAAATGGGCAGAGAACAGAAAACAGAAAGTTCTGCATACCGCTGATGTAACCACCCAATCTCCGTAATTTTGAAGCATCAGATTGTACACCTTGTGTGATTGCTTCGCAGCGTGCATTCTTTCCTCTGAGCAGATCTGTACGTTGAAACCACTCTCTGGCAATCATTGGTGAAGAGCCCACCGTGCCGTTGCGTGAATACTGAATGGTCTGTTATACTCTGTCCCAAACAAGACAGCAAGAGAAGAGTCCAAAGAATGACGCTCTCTCTGTGTCTCTGACGATTTTGGATTGAGGTAAGACGTCGCGTGCGCAAATCACGTACGCGACGGAGCCCGGTGCTATGTGGCAGGGGGCGGGCACTGTGTCGCGATGCACTTGGCCACGCCAATTTTACAGTGCCGCACTAACGTTGAGCACCTACCCGGGGTTTCCCTTCCTGCCAAAATCAGGAGAGTCATTGCGGCACAGAAAAATGGGCGCGGCCAAGTGTGATACAACAGGGCCCCCCTCCCCCCCCCTTCCGGCCACATAGCACCTTTTTTTTCCGCATACTTTATCGATTTCTTTAGCGTTATTTTCGTTGAAAATTTCGGTGATACTCACTCTTAATGTAGATACTTTTATTTGCGTGGCAGGTAGTGTTTCAGAAACGGATAACAGCTCATTCTGTTTTTGGATTGCGGTAAGACAGAGGCTCCGTCGAGTACGTGATTTGCGTACGCGACGTTTTACCGTAATCCAAAAACATCAGAGACGCAGAGGGAGCGCTGTTCTTTGGACTCTTCGCTTGTCATCTCGTTTGGAACAGAGTATACCACGCCATGGCGTCCACTGGTTTGGCGTGACTCATTTTCAATTAACCAAACAGTGCTGTCCCCACACAGCCGTCTGGTTATTGATTGTTCGACGTCTCGTCTGCTTATAGAGCGAATCAGGACAACAGTCCACCGAAGGTCATCCTAACTTTTCGCTCGGCTGATGGGGGTTTGCTACGGGCCCAGAGTGCCGAAACAGTGTTCTCATTGGAACACGTTTCGAATTCGTGTAGCAGTGGAACGGACATTATGAGACGGTGCAAAACAGCGTTTCTGCTCGAAATTTCTCTCCTAAACTATACAAGTGGTTTATTGCAAGAGTGGACTATTGGAACACAACAAAAGATCGTAGAAAAAATTATGGTTGCCATATCCTATTGAAGCGCGCTTTGTCCCATATTGACGGGCTCAGTTCTCCAATTTTATGCCTTGCATCAAGCTCAACTGTAGTCCACAACTTTCCATCTATGTAGATATGCAAGGAGATGCGTCTCAGTCCTCCTTTCTTCAGGGGTGGCATGCCTGAACGTGCAGGGTTAGGAAGTCGTTGGGCCAGCAGGACAGATATTGATCACATGAAAACACTCGACAGCCCCGTCCAAGTGAGTTTCAAACATCATATCGGCACTTGTTCGAAGGTATATAACACTACGACACAGCTTATTTGAATGACAAAAAACTTAAATGACTCTGACAATTTTTTCGGTCAACCTCGGGTGGTAGTAATTGGGGGTGTTAAACGCGAATTAACAGGCGTTAAGTTCGCGTTAAACGCGAGTTTAACCACAACAGAATCTGAGCAGGACTCTAATAGTTGGGAGAGAATTCGCTCTAGTTTCACCTTAACATCCCTCAGTGGTAGGCATTTGTTACACTTTTATTGAAAACGCCTTGAAAAAGCGACAATTGTAATCTTTGTTACGAAAAATAGCGACTCCGAAACGTTTTCAGGTCTGTTTTTTCTCTAAAATTCCGACATGTGGCATCCTCGCGGTAAGTTCGCGTTTAACATACTCTCGCAGACAGCACGGAAATAGTGCTTAAATGCGAGAGGAACTGGCGGTTAACGAAAAACTCCTCTCGAGGGGTTTTTGGATGCGGTTAGCAAGATACAGTAGGAACAGTTCTGAATATCTATACTGAGGGCAAGTACGAGTTTAATTAATGCAGAGGGTTAAGGAAGTTTGACAGCACTGTTAGCCATTTTGATTCAGGACGTCAGACTATCTTTAAAACTGAAAGGTGTTCCAAGGGATAGTCTTTTAACGGCTTCCGCCAGGCTACGGGGGGATCAAAAACTAAGCAGGGATAATTGCTGAAACACGTTGGCCGTCTTCTTTGGTGGCACTAATCAATCCCTCCCAATCAGCTGTTAATTTTTTGGCGAGCGCCGACACTTCTCCCGTTTTTGTTTATTTTCTTCCGAGATTCGTTCGCTTTGCTATTATCAGCTTAGTTTCCTTTTCATAATTCATTGCATAGCACAGGCTACGAGGAGCATGTAGTAAATTATTTGCTTGCTCGCGTTTCGAACAGTTTTCCACAACTTTTTTTAGTGCAAAAAAGTAAAAATTTTTCAAGCGACCGGTTTTCAAGTGATTTGATGCTTAAGTAATGTTTAATCAGCATTAGTCGGGGCGTATCGGGCGAGTTTTGTGGGAAAGAAATGCGAACTTGTTTCTAAAACCAACTGTATTTGTTCTCCTTTTTTTGAAAGATTAGAATACTCCTCTTTCATTGCCAGATCAGTGCCATCGTAGCCTCTTTTTTTTTTTGAGGGTCCGCGACGCACTTGCTTGGTAGAGCCACTCGAAGTGTTTCAAATTCTTACCTTGAAATATGTGCACAAAATCTTTTCCTTGCGTGATGCGCATATGAGTGTGTAACAGTGTTTCTATATATTTTCAGCACTAAATGTGGGCGGGGGATTAGTTTCTTTTTGAGAAGACGGCGAACACTTCACGAATTCAACTGCATTAATGACCGAAACCACACCATTACCCCAATCTCGGACGCCAGACTTCAGTTGCACGCTTCCAAAAAAACACTTGATTTCTTTTTCAAGAATGAAAATAGACTATCTAGTTTATCATCATTCTTATAGGATTTTTGGAAGTTTTTTGCCGTAACTGCTGTTTAACGTCGCAGTGCACGTTATGGTATGTTTACACAAGGTGTTGAGTTGATCGCAAAACGCTTGGCTCCGGGCGAGATTGAACCAGCATATTCCCTTTCCGGGGGAGCGCCTTATCGCACTGCACCACCGGAGCCCCAGCGCCGCTCTCACTCAACTGCTCGGTAAATCTTCACCGAAGCAATCATTCTTTCACCCGCATAACGGGATGAAACAGGTATACCGCCAGAGACTATCTAACAGTCGTAGACCTGTCAAGATGATGCCCTAGTTAAGTCTTCCACGATTTTTGGAAGTTTTTTGCCGTAACTGCTGTTTAACGTCGCAGTGCACGTTATGGTATGTTTACACAAGGTGTTGAGTTGATCGCAAAACGCTTGGCTCCGGGCGAGATTGAACCAGCATATTCCCTTTCCGGGGGAGCGCCTTATCGCACTGCACCACCGGAGCCCCAGCGCCGCTCTCACTCAACTGCTCGGTAAATCTTCACCGAAGCAATCATCCTTTCACCCGCATAACGGGATGAAACAGGTATACCGCCAGAGACTATCTAACAGTCGTAGACCTGTCAAGATGATGCCCTAGTTAAGTCTTACACGATTTTTGGAAGTTTTTTGCCGTAACTGCTGTTTAACGTCGCAGTGCACGTTATGGTATGTTTACACAAGGTGTTGAGTTGATCGCAAAACGCTTGGCTCCGGGCGAGATTGAACCAGCATATTCCCTTTCCGGGGGAGCGCCTTATCGCACTGCACTTATAGGTTTTTAATTATCCATTTCAGATGAATGTTGAACATTCTTTGAATTTATGCATTACTCGACGAGTTTCGGAATGTCTTTTTCGCACCTAGCGTTACCTTCCCAAGAACACCTTGTGAATAATTCACCCAGAAATTTTCAAATTTTCGTTCGCTCGAAATTTCTTTTGGAGAATTTTTTTGTTTTTCAAAAATTATCCTAACATGTCTTTTCGAGAGTGGTCCTGAAAACTCACGGAGCTCATAAAAAATTACGAGAATTAGGATTTCCAAGGAAAATTAAAAAAATTGCGTCCTGATTGTGTTTCGAACAAGCGAAATATTACAAAGTTCCCTTTGAATGCTCTTCCAAATGAATAAAATAAATAGTCTTTCCTGTAATCCTGTGTAATCTTTCCGATCCGACTTGTGTAATCTTTCCGATCCGTCGTCTTTCCAACGTAAACGTCGTTCGTGTCCAAGCGTAGAAAATTCTTATGCGGACGAGGGTCACGCATAATGTATGTGTAAGCAGAGGGCAGCTTTCGTTAAACCGGCAACAAACCGTGGCACCTATGAAGCGGTTCGTAACCGGCCAGGAGGTGGCGGTTTGTTCGCGTTAATTTGGCGGCTCTACTGCATTTATGTCGCGGTATGTTGGCGGCTTGAAGGTGGCGGTTTATTTGCGTTTAACACCCCATTTACTACCTCCCCTCATTTGGGTTAGGCCTGCACCCTTCGCGCTACATTTCACTTGAGCAGGGTTGCGTGCAAAGGCATATCCAACCCGATTCCAATTTTCCACTCATTACTAACGCCTCTCAACCCCAATTTTCGTGCTTCAGACCTTTGCCTATGATTAAACTACTAAACCGGAACAGGCTAAAGCTATAGAGTTCAAACTAATGGGTGTAGCAATGGGGTCAATATCTGCCATGCTAGTTCAGCCCAATCCTAAACCGCAGTTTACGCGAACGTCGCCTCAGCATGGTATCCTCAAAACTAGGCATGTTTTCAAAATTTTCAAACCGCCTAGGCTAGTCAAATCGTGTTTTGCACAACAAACTCATCCCGAAGGGCTTGTTCGGCGAACAACAACTGTTGTTACGCCCTCATCAGTTTGCTTATAAAACACAAATCGGATGCGGGAGGCTCCCATTTTTTACATTATTCAAACCATCCTCATTATTGCAGGTGTTGTATAGGTTTTCTCAACAATCCTTTACTGTAATATTCTGTTGCCTCGTTTGCACTCCTGCCCCAGAGCAACAAACTCTATTTGGCAACTCATTATGGGAGTCAACTGTAAACAAGCAAAACTTTTGTGGGGCCATATTCATCAGCGCGTGTCATTGGGTAGGGTTAAAGGCGTCGGCGCGTTTGTTGGTTACCTCGTGAAGACGGAAGGTCTCCTGTCCGAGCAATGTCTCCGCTGCCCTAGCTTGTTAGCTGGGTTGGCCAAGGGCGCTGTCGATCAGCGAGTTTCCGCTTTTGCAGGGTAATCATCAAACGTGCCGAAACCTTTACTCCTACCCAGCACTGCCGCTTTGATGAATCTGGCCCATTGAGTTCAAGTAATAGTTTTCTGGAAATGAATAAAAATTCCTTCCATTTGTTGAGTTCGATTTTAGTTTGAACTCAATGGACTTTGCATTGCGGAAGCCCCCATGTAAAAGGCAGTTTTTTTCGGAGCTAGGTGTAGCACAAATTTTAATCGGCAGCTTGATGAGTGCTCGTAACAGGCGTCGGAAATCGGAAACCTTATTTTGTACGAAGAACCACATTAGCATAAGTCTTAGAGTTTTTTGATTCTGTACTTCACACGTACCTTCAATTCCCTTTTTAGGTATTTTTTCAGGTGTCGGTCTTCTTTGAACAAACCTTGCACAGGTGAAATGATGCGGATTCTCTCTGTGAGTTGAGCCTTCCTATAATATAATTTGTCCAGAAAGATTACCTGCATGTTTTGTTAATGAAGTTCATTTTAGATACGAACGTGTAGGCAAAAACTGTCTAACCCAATAGTAATAAAGGCAGTGTTCACTATGAAAATGGTTCTCGAGAAAACTGCAACAATCTGTTTTATTCAAAAACAGCTGAAAAAAAGTTAAGCTGCGAAAGTTAAGCTGCGATAAACAGAATTAAAGTTATTGAGGCACAAAGATGCCAATTCGCGCACAGTTGCACAACGCCGCTCATAGAAGCTCGAGTTTCATGGCCTTGCCTGATCAAAATTCTGTGGCGTACACAGCAACTTAAAAAAGTAGTTTTAGAGCGCACAGAAACCATTTTCGCGGAAAACAAACACAAAAAAAATTACTGAAAGTAAACAACGGAGGTCGAAAAAAGGCAAAGTCGACGAACAGGAGTCAATTATTGAATTCAAGTTTGGAGTCTGTTGATGACACCTGATTCACCAAATCATCGATGCCGGACACTAAACTCGTCCACACGCAAAAAAACAGGTGTTTTTAGGGTATTGAAAACCACCCCAACAAGGGCTTTTGCAGTTTTTTGGTATTCTACACTAAACCAAAAGAAGGCTTTATCAGAGAAAAGAGGACAACCATATTTGATCGTAACCATACTGTCTCTAAAATTGTTAGCCTAGGCCTTCGAAAGCGTGATGAAAACCGTGTTGAAACTTCAGAGTTCGCCAAAATTCTTAGTCTAGGATATGGGTATGAGTTGCGTTCTTCTACTTCAGATATCGCGTTCTGGACAATATTAAAGAGTGCAGCCTGGATACCGTTTTCCAAAAGAATCAATAAAACTGCAATAAATCTTTGATTCTCTTTACATTGAAATTTTCGGTAAAATGTCTCCTTTCTCAATTTCAGATGCTGATTCTTTGCATCCTGATCATTAACGTCGTCGCCTATGCAGGTAGGTGCTTTGATACATATTTGGAAAAGGTTAAGACGAAGCTATATCAGCAAATTAATGCACAACGTAGGCGCAGAAAAACAGGTCAGATTTTCACATGCTATCGGGCGGGTAGGCATTAATTGTGAAAGAAACTGGCAAAAGAGTTTGAAAAGAGAGAATCACGCCAAGTAGAACCGCTCTGGTAATCGAGACTTCACGATAGAAGTCTTTTTCGAATTTTTATTGGTGTTTCAAGAACAGGAAACTGTTTGGCTCAGTCAATGGAAAACCAACCCTGAAAGCAAAAAAACTGCTTAGTGTTCGAGCACCAGCAGACTTAGGCTCCGTCCATAGCAGAGGACCAGCGTCAAGGCGTCGGAGCATCATGCGCCAGCGCTAAAACGGCTAGCGCATTCAACGTGCCCGAGGACGGCACGTGGTCAACACTTAAAGGCATCGTTCGCGCTGGAAATCAATTTTCATTTTTCAGGCTCAATTTCATGATTGAGCTCGGTAGACCACACTTGTAAACTTTGGCGCGTCGAAAACGTTGGGCAATGAAGTTGGAAGGCGTCAAAGATGAAGATCCGCCACCAATTTTCACCAGTCATCTAGCACTTTTTCCTAGAAGGTTGGTGCGACCGTAAGACAACATGAAAAATAGTTACGGCACGAACTCCACATGCAGAAAAACTCCAAAAATTACACTGACGAGGCCTGCAAAAGCAGAAAAACTCCAAAAAGGATTTTGGCGTGAAATTCAAATTCGTGTTTATAGTGTGTTCCGATTGACTCTTCTTTACGAAAGAAGGTTTTCCATGGGCCCCTACGACATTTTCGTCCACTAGAGAGGCCAAGCTACACAAAAGCATGAAAAAATAATATACGGTTTTCTGCGCGTACGATGCCTTTAATGGACCGCGTGTCCACACTGCCCACCCACGGCTGTTTTGTCCCTGTGACCTCGTGTCCATCCTGCGCACCCACGTCAAAAACTAGATTTTTTCGTTTTACTTCAAGAGAAACAGAATTATTCCTATTATTGCTTTTATATGTATCTATGCTTAATAGAAATTCCATAACTGGTATGCAGATATTGAGCGCCTTATCTCCTTTTGATATAGGCAATTACAACAAAAAATCACTTTAAAAACTCACTGAAGTGATTAGCCGTGGAGCGTGCCAGTCCGCTACGGGGGCATAATATTAGTGGCAGCCGTTACGGTCACTATGCCTCCACCGTCAGCGACTGGCCAGCTGCAGTGGTCGCTGGGGAGTCAGATCAATAACAAATGCTGAAGATGCAAACTCCCAGCGTCACATTACGGTCACTTGAGGCTAGTATGTCTGCTATGGACGGAGCCTTACGCTGCTACAATGCTAACGGGTTGTGGTGAGGTGGAACACCGAGACAGGATCAACACGCACAATGAATAGTACTCCTTGGACTAGGAGGGAGTCGCACGAGTGAAATTCCTTGACTTTGAGGGCGTGAAAGCTTGTTTGAGCTCTTTTTTGGGCATCGTGAACACTAACGTTGAAAAAAGAATCTATGATTCGAGCAAGAGCTGTTGCTCGATGGCACTTTTCGACAGCCACACCATGTTCTATATCAACTTGTGGGGTCAACCAAACCAATGCTTGCATTTCCAAGTCTCAGAGCCGCTATCGTTCAAACATAGCTATATGAGAGTGCGAACCTCCAAGCAACAGACTTTGCGGCATACCTGATCGGGCCTAGAACTTGAGCGCACGACGATCTCCGATGGAAAACTCAGCGAATCATTTATAGATGAGCTGCCACCATGTTCGCAGTTCAAATGTACGAAAGGCACGAAGTGTCTGTTCCGCTGCCGGCCAGACGTTCCTCTATCCACCACTGCGAGCGATTACAAGAGTGAAAGTCGGGGTCACGAATTCATTACCCAAACCCAGTTCAATTACTGTGCTTGTTTATTTCCAGCGTTATCATGTGCCACGATGATGTGCCCTTACGGTCAAAAGTGCGTTCAAGAACAGATCATGTGCTTCCGAGCGCCGTGTCCTCAGCCACCACCGAAATGCGTCTGAGATAATAGATTCCGAGCAGGGAACCTTAGAAGAAGCTAAGCAGTAGTTCAATATCTTACTTAGCCTGTTGTATCTGCATTTATAATTTTTGAATAAACTTTTCTCCATGCTATTCGTTGCATACTTTATTTCTCTGGCTTGAAATACAATTAAACTAAGAAATGAATCGAGCATGATTTACTCAACCCGAGTTCGTAATTTTCATAACTAAACTTCATTCTGCACTCCTCAGTCAGTAGAAAATCATTTGACACAAGATTACATTTTTGAGGTTGGACGGATCTATGAATAAATTTGTCAATAGCAGTGCTACGGCTTTCCAGGCTCCTATTGTCCCTTACTACGGCGAACTGTTCAAATTGTTAGAAAACATTGATCGACGAGTATCACCCGTGTTTTTCTTTTGTTTTCTCTTGCGAGAAACACACATTTGTCTAAGAAGTTTCGTTTGGATGACTTGCCGATTGCATCAGCGCAACGCATTGCAATCGGTTGACAGCTATCTAGCAGAGAACTTGTCTTCGACCTCAGGAGTTAAAAAAGTGTAATCCTAAGAATGTATAACTAGCCTGCAAAGAGTGCGAGAGTTAGCTACAACAGTGCGTGAAGTCACTCTTAAAGGCACTGTTCGCGATAAAAATCGCTTTTCTGTTTTTTTCTCATCTTGAAACCGGTCCCATTCTGATTTCAATGATGCTTCTGGAATCGTAAAAGACCTTCTGGGAATAGAGTTATGGTCCCTCAAAAATTGAGCTAGGGAAATGGTGGACGAGTTGTCCGAGGCTTGTAATTTCCGTCTTTTACAGCCGATGTATGCGAGCTGACCTGAGTAAAGAGAGAAGTTGAGAATGAAGAGAAGAACGGGGCTTTCTATCGGAAACAATCGCTCTACTCACGATTTCGAGTGTTCCTTTGTTCACGTCGAGGGGCGGAAAGAGGCGGGGCTTGCCCACAATGGCGGGGTTTGCCCACTTTTCTAAGCCGTTTTGCGGCTCCTGGGTAGCTTTTCTTCTCAATTTTTTTCGACGCTGTTCTGCTTCTTAGAGCCACGAGAAGCGTTTGTTATGAAAAATTCGAGGATGAAGTTTATTGCGAACAGTGCCTTTAAATCTCAGCCACCCATTCATTTTTGAAGCCTTGGCCTCTGATAAAGGCAGCATACAGGCTCGTCTTCGAGTCAAAGGAAATCGTCTTATAAATGAACAATATCACAATCGAAAGCTAGCGTCATCAGCCTTATTGGCGAAGTTGGTTTTACTACTAAGTCAAAAATGTGGGCACCCTCTTCGCATGGTATTTGCAAATGGGTCAGTATGTAGGGCTTCTATTCGGAATGTGCCTTGCTCTGCCTATCTGGACTAGATGGATTGCTGGTTGGAAATATATTTTGAGGGTTGGAAAGCGCAAACATGGCAAGGGAATTCTTGATAGAGCGCGATATTGCATCTCTCTTTGACTGCCGTTTACAAATCACTTCTAAAGAATAGTATTTGTGTTCGTTGTCTTATTGCTAGTCGAACTGAAGTGATGCTCCTTTTCCGCGAAGGGCGGAACTCATGCACGCATATTGAGCAAGCCAGGGTGCTTTGAACCAAACGTATGCTGTCTGCTTTATTCACCATGGAACTGCTGATAATACCATTATTGAAATTTCCTTGTTCAATAACCCTCTGAGAGGTTTTGATGGTGCATAGCAGTACTTTGAGAGAATTGCTTCATAGCAATTGAAATACTAAAAAAATTCAGAACAATTGAAATACGCTCAGCACGCATGTCAAACGTGGGCGGTCTCTCGTATTTGGGAAGACTTCACACACTTTTCAAAAACATGCATACCTCCATATTCGTGGATACATTTTATCACAGTACATATCTTCTACGATTGCAGTCTGATAGTAACGGTCTTTCATAATTCTCTATTCACGTCTGACTGTAATTATCGCGCTGCCTTCTTAGCGCTCGGTTTCGAAAAGAAATCCTTGCATTTGAAGGATACGCTATTCTCTACTGTTCACGAAAATCATCGAGGGGCAGTTGCTCCTGAGGAGAGCGCTATGTAGGTAATCATGTGAATAGATTAATTTGTTTAAATAATTTTACGTTCGACTCTCGATGAACCTCGGTATCGTAATAATTGTTGATACTTTGACATTAGCAAGCACAAGTTAGCATGACTTTATTGGTAAACTAACGCTTCGTCGGTCTCGCCCTTCGAAGTCTGAAAAAGTCGAATTTAAGTGCCAAATTCTTCGGTCTTACGTAGTTCATACCTTACAGAAATTCAAGACAAAAATTTTAAGAGAAAGTGGCTGGGATACATGAAACGAAGTGACATACCTTCTCAAAGTCCGTGGAACATAAGGTATTCGCTAGTGAAACGGCGGGGTACCTAGATATCAGAAGACAGTGCTCCAAATCAAAGGCTAATCTCATGTGAATGTTCCGGTTGACCTTGGGGCCGTTCACATTGATCCAGGAAGCCTCAAACGCTTTTCATGCACATGTTTTGGCCTCCAGCGCTAGTATCTCCACTCTCACCTCCATATCTTCCCCTTCATGGCAACTAACCCTGTGATATTGCAGCGCAGTAACAGCTCGCTACTTTTCCTCCCCATTCAAGTGCTCTTTGATCGACACATGCAGTGGGAGGGCTGTTTCGAGACATATTCATGGCCACAGCACTGATGTGTGATGAGGTAAGTAACCCTCCGAGCAATACTGTCACCATCTCTACCTGATTGGAAAATGACGCACTGCGGAGTGACGCATGGGCGGTCATATGGACGATTTCGCACTAATTACCGTTTTGAATTAATGGGTGGGATAGCCACCAGAGATACAGTATTCTCCAATACCGTGCCTCGTACAGCCTATCTTGTAAAGGGTGAGCCGGGTGGGAAACCGCATCGCGCGATTGAAGCAGATGAGGCGAATTTCCCTAGTCTCGCCGACGACTTTTTAGCTTTTCTTCTTATATTTCAGCACGGATTGGACTCTATCTGGCCCAAGATTCCTGAAAAATGAAAAAAGGTCTAGGAAAACGCTACTACGATCCGCTTCGACCCCGCCGCGCGGCTATCCTCCCGAGTAGCTTTCTCTAAGGTAGGCTCTAGACACTCTCTGACAGCACTGCTCACATAATCAGATATGATTGGCATTATGAAAAAAAAATGTGTTGCTGTGCGGTATATGATGAGATCGCTGGCCTTCGTACGCGTTCCGCGACCTGCGCGCGTGTGGTTCACAGCCATCGAGAGTGAGTGCGCGGGAGGCCAAAACAAGTGCGCTAAAAGCGCTCGGGGCATTCTGGGTGAATGCGAGGGACCCGATTTCCAACCGGAAGGACGAGGGTATCAATATAACGCGGAAACTACAGGCTTACACCAGATTAGCCTCCTGTTTCGGGGAGTTTCTGATATCTCGGTACTCCGCTGCTTCCCTACCGAATGCCTGATGTTCCACGGACTTAGAGAAGGTATGTTACTCAGTTTCATGTATCCAAGCCGTTTGTTTGAGAAACTTGCCTTGAATTCTCGCAAGGTTTGAACAATGTTTGGCTGAGTAATTAGGCACATAGGTTCGACCTCTTTCGGACTCCGAACAGTACGAGACCTCGGAAGCGTTAGTCTACCATTAAAGTCATAGTACATCTTGCTTGCTACAGTCTAACTATGCACTACGATTTCTTTAAATTAAATCGTTAAGCGCGGAAGAAGAACTAGAAGGGGCATTCTGGGTGAATGGGTCCTCCAGGGTCCGACTGGAGAGGGATCAAGTCAGGGGCGGTAGTAATCTTGCCTTAAGTGCGAATTAGTGATGATGAACATCTTTCACTGATGTGGAGTAGACAACCATAATAATGAGGAGCCAGTTCTATGTTGAGTGAGGATCTGAAACGCTGTAAACAAAACTTACCACACACTGTGAGAAGCGAACCAGGCCAACAGGACTGGAACGAGAGCAGCGCGACATTGCACTGCGCCATAGCGCTAGCTGTCCATCGCTAGACCAGGCACGTGAGGTAGTGGTGCAACGCATTGAGGAAAGCAAAATGCAGCCATGAGGCTCAGTGGGGCATCACATAATATACTCAGAAGCATTACACACTCTCAGACATGAATTTTTTCCATTTTCATCTTATTCTGTAGAAGAATTCTCTTCTACAACTCTTGTCAAGGGCTAGATCTCAATTCTCTGTAATTGGCGAGATATAAGTTCAGGAACTTTTTCAATACCCCTTCAACATTTCAGATTTTCGGAAACCAGACTCTACGCTTTATTTACACCGCTCAGTCAGTGGATGAATATCCCACACAAATTCGAGCATGTATTACCTCTCTCCCTTATTTCGAACAGTTCAAAGCGATGTTCATTGGGCGGGCCTATAATGTCGAAGTCTCCTAATCAAACCGAAAAAAATTCGTTCGACGAAATTTTGAACGAACGAATTTGACAAAAACCCGTTCGGCGAATTTTAGATCGACGAACGAACTAAAACAAACGAAAAAAATTTGGATAAATCTTTAGAGAATTTTTTGAAAATTTGCTCGTGTACAAGTATAATCTATTATTTTGTAACACTATCGTGAAGGACTCAGAGAAAGCAATCCAGAAATGACTTCAAAATTGAAATCGGACCACTTCGGAGCAAGGCGTGGCGATGCGGCTGTTTGTGAGCTCAAAAAACGCCGTAAAACGCATTTTGCAAAAAATTTGCGCGTTACTGTAAGTAGATTTATGGAAAATCCACAAATCATACGCGGAAAATGGTGAAAATCAGTAAGAAGGATAAAGACGAGCATAGTGTTCCGTAATACACCTTAAAGTCATCAAAGATTTTAAAATTGATCAAAGGGAGGCTTTTCCTCACCTCACGAGCGTCTATTTCAGATGGGGTCATCCCGTTCACTGTGGCGTCTGCGATGATGTCCTCAATTCGGGCCGTTCCTTTTGGTGTAGGGTTGTTGACGGTGCTACCCATGCAGGCTTCACTCCGTCGACCTTGAATTTCGCGACCACGCTGTGTGAGCGACTCACCCCGTCCGGGATGCTTCCCGGCATGGTCGCCGAATCGTCTCAACGGGAGTCTTAAATGTACTCGAGAGGACATTTAGCGAAGATCGATCTGAAAGCGCTGCGCCCTCTCTTTCGCCGCACTGTCTCGTGCGCTCTCACCACTACACACTCAGCGACAGCCATCTGTCGCTGATATTGGTAATCAGCGACACCTTCAAATTTGAGATAAAGATGAATCTGATTTGGAGCTGACTTGCTCATTAAGAGTCAAGACTTTACCTAAAGCATCCTTATGCATCAAACAAAGTTTTTAAGCTGTTACACAGATGTCGCTCAGATGCAACTCAAATCAACGATTTAAGTTGCATATTAAGCCAGATTACTACCGCCCCAGGCCTTTTGCACGGCTGCGCTGAAACTTAGATGGTTACACAGTCTATATCCTAATGTTCTAATGTTGACGCGATCAAGGGTTACTTCGAATGCATTGAATGACATCTAATGCAATTACAAGTCGTATAGAATGAAACCAAATTCAAGGTTGAACAGTTGTTCGCAGTTTTCATTATTAAACTGGGCATCCTAGAAAAAAATAAATCTTATGGTTTATGTATGGGAAGGAAGCAGAAATGTTCTTCGATTCAGTGTATTTTTTTTCCGTAGACGTGAACACCAAAATGCAGACTGTGGTGAAACAAAGGCCAGTCGCCGAATCTAATCAAGCGAGTGGGCCAGGCAAGAATATTTGCACCAATGCTCATCTGGGTTTCAATGGCGAGCAGCCATTTACAACCCTGTTCATTGACTCACACATTCTAGTGAGAGATCTACACGCCGATCAGGAGAGGAAAGCGGCTTTAACTATTTGTAATAATTTCTACTGATCAAATATATAGTATTCCTACTGGAATCAATGATTGAATGGCTTAACAGGAATCCTTGTCCTTTTTATAGTTGGTTTTCTCGACCCCAATATTGGGAACCCGGCTCTGGCTCCGATATTGGGACCGAGGAAAAATTGAACTCGCGTCAAAACTTTGACCACGCATGCTTTTCGTCGCCCGCTGCAACTATGTACATATGTATGTAACCCCACCGGAATGGTGGAGTGTGTGGCGTGGCTCGTGCCTCTCGAATTTCTTCATACTTCAAGATGAAGTGTAGGCAGAGGATGTACAAGTGAGCGGAATGAATCTTTGTGACCTCGAACCTCGCATGGCTATCTTCGCCATTTGAAAGATGACAGATTTTCTTTGGTCAATTCTACCACAGTTTTTCAGAATCTGAACTCGAATTTTGTTGCGGACATCAGCGAAAAAAGTTAAAGCCGGTCAAAATACGTTAAAAAAATATTTGAAAAGCTGAGCTGAATGTGACGTTTGTAGTTCTTGGAAGAATTTAACTCAAAAATTTCATTACATATGACGGTTATTTGAAGAGCTGAGCTGAAATAATAGGTAGTTTTTCTGTTCATTTTCTGACGAAAACGCTGGGAATTTAAGAATCTAAGGCTAGAGAGGACTAGAAACCGCCAATTGTTTTTAGCGCCTTTTTTTCATACATGTACGTGGTTTCGGACGCGTTCCAGAGAAACTTTTCAGATCTGACTCAAAATTCCCTATGGGGTCTCTTTGTAGCACGAGCACAAAAATTATGTTCATTTGACAGTTTTCCAAAGTATTCAATACATTTTAATCAAAGGTTCTGAACGGCGGAAAATTTTGATGGCAGAAGGCGATATCCGAAGATTTCCGAAATGCTTCCTTAGTAAAGGCCCAAAATTGTTCAAATGGGGGAAGTTCTGGTGTGGTGAACACGAATCTGCCAACCGTTTACCAATTTTCGATAGATTACGGAAGGTTACGGTGGGTACACCGTGTTTTGACCGCAGACTCAGATTTTGCTCAAAACTTCGTCGTGAGGGTTAGTTTGTGAGCTGAGCACGAATTTGAGGCCCGTTTGTCAGTTTTCAAAATATTAAGGTATGTTGCGCACAATTATTAGCAATATGTCAACCGTAACCTACAGTAAACAACAGAATATCGATAAACAGACCCCAGATTCGGGTTCAGCGCCATTAATGACACTCATATAGAAGTTTCGAAACGAGCCTGAAAGAGTTTTCTAGAGCACCCTAAGAATTGACTGAGATTCTTACCTTTTCGCGAAGTTTCAGGCTTCTTTCTAACATACGTTCAGATGTGTCCGCCGCAGAATCCGATGTCAGATTCGCAAACAGCGAGCCAGAGTTGATCAGAAAACATTCATCATCTTAGAAATGGTGAGGACGGCCATGCGAGCTTCACCAGTAAGATTACGTCATGAAATCGTGTAGAGGCAGTGGTCGCGATAAAACAAGGTTGTCTTCTCCTCTTCTCCAAACCCTTTTCTGGATTAACAGTAGTAAAACCTCTACCAAAAAAAAAAAGCCAAAAACCCCTAATTTGGGTGGGTAACCGGCATCGATGGTCTCTCGCATCAAGAACATCAGCTGGCTTGAAATCGAGATTCAATCAATGACTAATCTTCTTCGGACTGGGCTGCTCCGATATTTCTGTCCTCATCCAGTAAAAACATTCAGTCGATTGCTTGTTTATATTGTTCAACTCTTTTTAGTAGTTATTTTTGCATTTATTCCTGCCCTTGAATGCCAATAAATTTTGACTGTACACACATGAGTCTCCGATCTTTTTGGGCGGAGCTGTGCACGTGTGCACGAATTATTTACTTAGCAACTTATTAACTCTATTTGTAGCCCGTTTATTTCAACGTAGCCTTCGTGGTCTTTTAACGGTTTGCGAACCAACTACACTTTCATGATTTTCTCAACAACGTTTCTCATCGCGACCACTGCCTTTAATGAAAATCTACCGAAAGTATATGTTGCTTTCTCAAATCGCCGAACGGCAAAAATGTACCTTCTGTTTCTACTCAAAGGGTTAGGCAGGAATCGTCGTACACACTTCTGAAACCCAATTTGCAAGAGCTTATCACTGCTCTCTGATTTATGCCCATTTGTGAATAAGCGGAGGATGGCGCCCTTCACCACCCAACAATTACGAATCCTAGTGTTAGTAGAAACGAATTGCAGAAATTGGAGATAGCATCAGTTCGCATTTTCTTATTGCTCAACCTTGAAGGCTCGTTTTCGACCATTGTTAATTCATGAGTGAGCGCGCAACTTTCTCCTTGACCTCGGTAATTCGCAGTATAGGTTTTTAATGACCAAGGCATGCATAGCCCTACTTCTACTAGAGCTGTTTTCGTCGTCTTATGAACTTATGATCACATTCCTAGTCGACCAAATAATTTTCTCTCTGTTTTCGGTGGAAAACCAGACAAACAATGGACTTCACTAAACCTCGATTGTGGAGGGACTCCCCGTGACATGGATGTTTGTTTAGCTGAATCCTTTTGAATAGTCGATCGCAACCCCACTAAAACAAAGTTCAAATGGAAATCTAGTGATCATCTTGTGGGATTTGATCGTTGGAGCGCAGAGGACAACTGGGTCAACCTTCTCAGTTATTTGTACTGCGATTTTTTCGCGTCATGTTTGCGTGAAAAGCGTGTTGCCCAAGCAGTGAGTCATTATCGGAACGCCCATTTTCGGGGCTACAAATAGGTAATAGCTGAGTTCAACTACCTCTCATGAATTCCTGTCAGATTCTTATTGCCTAGCTAATTAAGTTTCGATAGTTAGATATCCGATCCCAGGGGCTAGGAAATAAAAAGTTTGATTGACTAGGATGGCCATCGGATCCCAGTAAACCGTTTGCTAGATTTACATAGTGTTTTATAGTTTCCGCTTTATTTTCCTGTGATGTGCTCATTTAGTAATTTTTTATTTTCTAGAACTTTGCAAGGGAAAGCCTTCGCTCGGCCGCAGCCTCGATGTCACGGAACATCCAAGTGAGTAAAGCATTATATTCTGAAACTGAGGCAATTCAAAGGTGGGTACTGAGAATAAACATGCTGCTGTTTTTTTTCCTTCTAGAAAGGCCGAAATTTCTCTGTATATAACTTGGGTAATTGTCAACTATCTGCGAATGATACAAAAATCGAGTAATGGAAGTGGTTTAAAAAACTATAAAAGCTTGAATAAGAACATAAATAAGGAAAAGAGTCATATGACAAGAATCACCTTACTCTGGCTTCTTTTCTTTCATCAGATCAACATGCAATACAATGTAAATACAGAGTGAACAAAAATTTGTGGAAGCTGAGATTTATTCGCATAGCTCTGAGAGGTGTAGCCACGAATGGAAGTCCTATAAGTACATATATTCTTAAACGTGAATCTCTGACTGACTTGCTTGATTTCTAAATTTTATGTGTAGAGAGAAAGAGAACGATAGGGGGTATTCACTACTCGCTATTCTAGATACTATTATGTCGTTGCTAAACTATGGATATTTTCCTTTTCCGGCAATTTTTTTTTCAGAAAAAAGTGATATTGCGTTTAAGAGCGCATTCCTTGCTCCTTTTGACAATCCTTGCTTCTTCCCGTTAAAATAGACTCTATTGAAAGTTCACATTCAAATTCAACGCGTATACCATATTCTCTGTTCATGTTTTTGATAGCCATCTTTAACTTAAGCATACTGAACGAGAAGTCTATAATAAAATTGCACTCTCATCACTTCCTAGTGGTCACCTGTCTTTTGAATCCTGTTTTATATAGGTTCATTAAAGAAATAAGATCCTTCGGCGGAATTGAACCTATTGAACGCCTATGACACTCATATAATCCCGTACAACTACAAATTACGCTAGCGACCATCGACCGACCAATCAAGTTCGTCATCGAAAACCAATCTTTGGTTACACACATGATACATAGTTTAGCCGAAAAAGGTCAATACGGAAGTAAAGGGATGTCATATTCACAAAGATTTTATGCGAAGACTATTTATATTTTATAATTTCAGCAACTTCTCCTGCTCTGTCTTGCTCTACCGGCATTTGTCTACTCCCGTGAGTTGCTGTACTTTGTTTCTGTATGCAAATAAGAGTTAAGCTGACATGATTAATTCTCGGATGGAATATGTGGGTGTACTGACAGTATAAGTAACTCATGATATACTCATCAAGTTTCCGCGACTAACCTGCGCTCTCAAAGGTAGTTTCCACGATAGAAACCATGTCTGATTTTCTGGTGGAGATCGGCAGCTGTGTGGCCTAGCGAAACCCTAATATTGAAAAAAAAACTAAGAAAAGTGAGCTCGGAACGGTCCCCTACGGCCCCAAAGTTGGATACTCGTCAGCTCGTCACACCCCAGATGCACTTTCCACGCCCCCCAACGTGAACAAATGAATGCTTGAGATTGTGAGATGAGCGATGGTTTCCGATCAAGAGCCCCTTTCTTCCTTTCATTCTCAACTTGTCGCTTTACTCAGGTCAGCTCGCATACATCGGCTGCAAAAGACGGAAGTTACAAGCCTCGGACAACTCGTCCACCATGTTTGCTTAGCTCAATTTTCACCATAACTCCGTTCCTAGAAGATCTTGTACGACTCCGAAAACATTATTGGAATCAGCATGTGACCTTCTTCAAGAGAGGTGGAAAAGCAGAAAAACGATTCTTATCGTGAACACTGCCTTTAAATACTTTTTTCTTTCACTTGCCAATGCGAATACTACTGACCAATGAGATCGCTCGCTCCGCTTCGCGACCTAATTATGTACTCACCTATGGTACATCAATTAATACTTCAAGTGGTAGATACTCATTCGAAAAGCGACTCAAAAAATGCTTTCGCACTTACCGGACAGTTTCATCATACAACCATCTCGAAACTTCCTCACCTAAATGGAAGCTGCTTTTATTCAGCGTGGCCATTCCGTTTGAAATATACGTTTCTAGAACCGGTTTTGGCGTAGAGTTCGATTATATTCTTCGCAGCTGCCTGGAACAACTCCGAAAAAAGTTATACGCGTTTTTCAAAGCCTGGTAAGGGCGCTCCACAATAAATTTTCAGAGTGTTCTAAAAAACCATTTTCGAATTCGGCTCAAAACTTGTATATGGGATAATCTAAGGTGCTAAACGCGAATCTGGAGACCGTTTGACTGAATTCGGAGGTTTACTGTAGGTTACGGTAGGTGCCATGCAGTTTACGATACAAAACCTATCTTAGAATTTCACAATCGACACGAAAATGGACACGAAAATTGACACATGGACATTATATGTGCTCACCACCCCGAATAACCACCACAGACAAATTTTGAGTCAGATCTGAGACTTCGACCAAACTACCGTACACCCAACGCTATCTACCGTAATTTGGCAAACATCGATAAATTGTCGTTAGATACGTGCTCAGCACTGAACAACCATCCGAGGGACCATTTGAACCATATCGACCGTAGCACAACGGAAATCGTCAAAAGTCGCGATTTGCCATCAAATTTTCCCCCAATGGAAAGCTTTGAACGAATCAAGTATAAAACTTAGAACCCCAGATTCGTGATCAGCGCCCCGAATAACTCATCTGGGAGAATTTTCAGTCACATCTGGAACATTTTAATAATCTTTTAGAGCTCTCCAATTGGTATAACTAAGCGCCTAACCGAAAATCTGTACGTCCAGAACGCTATCAACCTGTGCAAAGTTTCAAAAATGAGCCTTCACCCAAGCTTCAGTATAGTTCTGTTCAAAATGCTGTACCTGGCCTCATTTATATTGCAATTTTCAGAGTATGGTGAAGCTGAAAACCCAGCTCCCCAAGAGAATCCCTGCAATCTTGTAGACTGCATCCCAAACACTCGTTGTATCGTTGTGAATGGAGCGGCTAAGTGTATTCCAGTCAAGAGTAAGAACAGCTTTTCGCACTTATACTTTATGCTGCTGGAGTGTGTTCGAAAAATCACATCACACTTCCCCGCATACATCAAAATACACTTGCAAATTATCTGTTAAGTGTTTTTAGAATACGGTGGAGCTGGAACCACGCAAGCTCCGGAGAACCCTTGCAATCTTGTGGACTGTTTTCCAGATACTCGTTGTGTCGTAGTGAACGGGGAAGCCAAGTGCATTCCAGCGAACAGTAAGAAAAATTTGTTTATGCATTGTTTGTCTTTTGAGCAGCCTCTAGTTTAACACACTTGTTGGCTAACACTCTAATGCTGTAGCACTTAAAAACTTCTATTCGGCTTTAGTTTTTGCACTACTAGCAAGACTAACACCTTTCCGGGTGGCAGTCCTTTACTAGAAAGAAAAAAAACCAGGGCACATAGGCAATTACCGGCCCAGAGCTGAAGTCAGTAGCAAATGAAGAGCGGACCCGCCGTCCTCTCAATAACGGTCCCACAATTCCTTGGCTAATGTAGTTTTCGTTCAGATTTTGGAGTGGTGGTAACTTTTTAGTCGTGGTTCTCTCCCCGAAAACATTGAATTCGAACCAAGAGAATGTTGCTGCTTCGGCCCGCCAGCCTCAGGTCCTTCGGCAATAGAGGAGGCTGTTCCCCTCAGAGCCGGTAATTGTCCTCGCAGGAACTTGCAACATACTAACCAACCTTCGTTGTGAAGCTTATAGAATTGGGTTCACATAGCCTTAGTTTTGCTTTTCACCTCCTCCTTTCGATCAATCGTTTGAGTTGTACTGTTCCACTTCCTATTTCTAGAACCTACCAAAGAACGCTGCGCTCCGAAGTCTAACCCTAGACTAGAACCTGGTAAGCACCCATGTCTCCAAATTTTGTTTTTGCATCACGTTACAGAATGAGTCACCATGACGTATTATCGCATAGCCCGTTTCAATAATTCTATCTACAGCAGCACCTAAGTGCATAAAGCAGAACAAGCCCGTTCCCTCAATCTGAAACTTCATGACGCTGCATATTGTAAAATGCGGGAAAATTACCTTTAATCTTATAGACGTATTCCAAATTTCTAAACTTCTCAGAAGTTCAGAAGTAAAGGAAGAAGAGGACTAGTGCCATGAAATGGTTCTCAGTCTGCGAGAATCGCCGAATGGCCCTGACACTTTTTACGCACTACACTTTCTGGTGAAAAAAATGTTTAGAGGAACAGTCCAACCTGGAAATCGTTTCTGAGTTGTCCAGATCGGCTTGGAGAGAATTTCACGCTGATCACAATTATGTCTCCAGTATCGCTCATAACTCATCAAAACGGAGATGTGACCCCTAGAACATTGTGAATTTGAACAGCGGGACTTTTGTTAACGAGCTATCGCGGGTCTGTTTCTTGTCATTTACGGTCGTCTTTCCAGGGCAGATCACAATACATATAAAGCTAAACCAATAACAAGTGGAAGAACTTATACTTTGTTTTTTTTTCCATCTCGCATTTTGTCCCTATAGAGAGCGAAAACTTGCCGAACTAATTTTTCCTTTTCTGTGGGCGTGGTCGACATTTTCCGTGCTTTTTCTGGCTTCTTTGAGCGGACTGAGATTTCGCGCATGACAGGGTTGCTATACTCGGTGGACGGAGTATAATATCAAAAACTACCCCTGAGGTTGGACTGTGCCTTTAATGGGCAAATTACAAATTCGAATACAACTGGAATAAGTGAGAATGACATGATACACACGATCGTATGATTCGAAAAATTAATGGACTTTCAAAAGACATACCTACGAACTCTTCCCCCGAACATTCCCTCCTGAAATGCATGCCAAAGGAATTCCCATTGCAAAAAGTTTTCCTTGTGATGAAAGCCTCAAAATGCGTGCGCACATTGTATACTCAAAATGCGTGTGGGCAGATGCCTCCATGAAGAGCCTACTTACCCATTTTCTTCATTTTTCGAAATCGTGCGAACATCTGAAGGGAAAAACGTTTTTCTGGGAATAAGTGCACAAAGTCCCAAGCTGGCTGTCACTGCTTGCTGTGGGGAACGCCTACCGTTGCATGTGTCTAGAGAATAGAGCTACTTCCACTTCAATGCGACTCTCAGTTTAGTAATAGCAGATGTCCGCTGCCATTCATTCGAATAGCTTCAAGCAATAGTTTTAGCGTGGTGAGGTTCGTGATGCGTGTCTCGAGAGGCGTTATCCTATCCAATTAAAAAGTTTTTTGTTTCTGGAATCTTGCTATTTCGATGTTCGAAGGAATAAAAAATCAGAGCTCAGGAAATCAATGTCTTTTGTACTCGGGGAGACTCCCGGTTTTAGTTCAGAAATATCGGCCCAAGGCTGGGTCTTGTAGACTATTTCAGGGAAACCATACTTCAGATACGTATAAAAATGGAAAAAAAAAACTATAAAAATTATTAATAAGCTCCAGTTATAGCGTCAGCTCCAGCCTACCAAACCTGTCCACCTAATGAGCAGTACAACACCTGCGGCTCAGCGTGTGAACCATCATGCAAGGTTCCAAAACCGGTAAGTTACTCTGTCCTCCATGAAAAAAATTATGAACGAGGTATGCGATGGTATTCTAGGAGATCTGCACCTTGCAATGTGTAATAGGATGCCAGTGCAAGGCTGGATATTTCCGGAATGACCAGAAAGTATGTGTAGCTAAATGCCCGGGAAAAGGTAAGGCCTTCAAAACAAGAATAATATTGACAATATTCATCACATCGAAAGATATTTATCTGTAAAAAAAGACTTATTCAGGGCAAAGTTGCGGGACAAACGAGGAACGAAAGCCATGTGGGACCGCATGCGAGCCAACTTGTGCTGAGCCCAGCCCGGTGAGTCGTTCTCTTAATCTAATCGATGTTCTTCTGTGGTAAAGCAAAGGGTGGGGGGTCACTCTTGGGCTAACTGTGACAAAATAAATATAAGCAAGTTAAGAAACCTGTTGCGTTCTGGTACCCAATAAAAATGGTCTACTCGCGGCCGAATGGCCGTATGCAGATGAAAGTTTACTGATAGATCTGACTGCGGCAGTTGAAGCATAAACCGATTTTCAGCTTGCTATTGCTATCGCAGCACTTACAATTTTCAATAGGACGGCTTCCAAATAGATTGTTTGAGAACTGGGAATTTCACGTTCGTTTTTTCAGACCTGCACAGAACAATGTATAGTCGATGTCTGTCAATGTAAAGAGGGCTACATTCGCAACAAGAAGAATGGAGCCTGTATTGCAGCCAGCAACTGTCCCATAGGTGAGGACAATGCTTGAAGAGAGATGGGTCGAATAGCGCTTTTAGAAAACAGTTGCTTGCCTGGTGTTATTTATCTGAGCAGGAATCTGCTTTACTTCCTCGTGACACACCCGATAGACTTACGAGGCATATCTGTCAACTTCTTAGACATTGGCCGGGTTCGACACCAGCTCGAACGGGACCCATCCCCAGATTCCTGTTGGGTTGGACCCTTTAGCATTGTCCCTCCGCTTAGTCCCAAGTGAGAAGACATGAGGGGAGAATAAATTCTGGTTCTCTCCCAAGTCGTCTCAGACGGAAAAAGTGAGGGTCGAGAACGTAAAGGGGTTCGACCTGACAGAAATGACCTGTTGAGTGTCTGAGTTGACGTGCAGCTGTTGATAAGGAGTTCAACCCACTGCAATTCTGATTTTACGGATTACGATAAAGTTTGCAACTTCAGCGACAGCGCAGTCGGGCTCTGACTACATGAATGATCCTCCAGGAATATCTCTGACGTTTGGTTTGCCAGTACATCTTTCATAAACCTTTCTTAAGGAAACAACTGTGGACCCAACGAGGAGCGAAAACAGTGCGGAACCGCTTGCGAACCAACCTGCTCGGAGCCCGATCCGGCTAGTTATTTACAGTCCAATTTTGTTCAACTTATGAACCTCTATTTTTGCAACAGTGTTTGCTGTACCACAAATGTCTGAGTTGAAGGCACAGCACAAGCTCATTAATCAAATCTAAGATTTCCTCATAAGTGTAAAGTAGACCCACCCATAGAACGCCTGCTAAGTACGAGCTCTCAATTCCTCCGAACAAGCGAGATATAGGGGGAAGCCACACTGGGGCGCCCACTTCGGGAAGCCACTTTTGCACGCTCTTTTACAATGTTTCGAGTTCAACAATGGCGAGATGAGCAATGGTTTTTAATCAACAGCCCCGTTCCTCCCTTCATTTTCAACCTCTCTCTTTGTCCAGGTCGGCTCGTATACATCGGTTGCAAATGACGGAAGTTACAAGCCTCGGACAACTCGTCCACCATGCTTCCGCAGCTCAAACCTTGAGGGGTCATAATTCCGTTCTCAGGGAGTCTTGTACGATGCCAGAAATATAATTGGAATCAGTATGGGACCGTTTTCAAGTTAGGCAGGAAAACAGAAAAACGATTCTGAGGTTGTATTGTGCCTTTGAAGGCGCTGTTCACGATAAACTTCGTCCTTGATTTTTTCAATGAGAAACAGTTATGGTAGTCCTCAGAAGCAGAACATCGTTGGAAAATCGGATTTGAAAGCCCTCCCAGAGGCAAAAAACGGTTTTGAAGATTATCCCAGAGTGCAACGCCGGCCTCCTTGGGTCTAGTTGTTGTCATAAACAGCGACACTGCTCTATAGCTGGGGTCATTCCTCCAGGGACGAGCGACACAATATTTACTATCAATATCGATCGAAAATTAATATGCTTGATATGCACTGTCGCTGTCGCTGGTCGCGGGAAAGATGCTCTGGGCCTATCACTGCCGCGCTATTACCTGCGACAATGAGCAGTGGCTTTCATTGAAGTAGCCAATGAATTGAACAGATTTTTGCCTGACGGGAGTTACCGGCTGTTTCCGACAACGAATTCTTTAATCCTATGTCTCTCTCGAAAAAAAAAACCACCGCCGATGATTGCAGGTTAAAGCGTGGCAGTAATAGGGACGTGTCGGTGTTGATAACAACAACTAGATTCAAAGAGGCCGGCCTTGCCCACTAGGTTAATTTTCAGACCCGCTTTTTGCCTCTGGGAAGGCTTTCTAATCCGTTTTTCCAACACTGTTCTGCTTCTGGGGGCTACCACCATTGTTTTGCAAAGAAAACTTAAAGGCAGCATACACGCTCGTAAACGTAAATGAGATAACTACTAAATTAGAATGGTATGGCACAGAACACAATCCCCACGCATTTTTAAGCGTCAAAAACCACCCGCGATGACGCTACATGAGTGAGAATTTGGCCCCGCCCCTGTATCTGCCCGCCCCTTGTGTTCGCGTCCTCCTCCAAAGCAGGGGTGCTAGGCCATTCCCACCGTCGACGGCGTTTGTGGGTGGTGGAATAGGTACAATAGGTAAACCACACACATCGAGGACGGTGGAAATGGCCCAGCACCCGTGTTTTGGAGGAGGACGCAAATACAGGGAGCGGGCAGATACAGGGCGGGGCCAACTTCTCACACCTGTAGCGTCATTGTGGGTCGTTTTCGACGCTTCAAAATGCGTGGGCGTTGTGTTCGGTGCCATACAATTCTAATTTCGTAGTTATCTCAATTACGTTTACGAGCGTGTATGCTGCCTTTAAGGACGAAGTTTATTGCGGACAGTGCTTTTAATTTGAGGTGTCTTGAAATCCCTCTAGTTCACACAGTCCGATTAAGAATAACTTCTTGAAAGCAGTTTTCAAGATTTATATCGCTGGATTTCATGAGACAGGGACATCCAGGAGCCCATGGCAATGATACTGGCGAGAAGATTGAGCGGAACCGGTCTTTAATGGCTTCAACAAGTTGCAATTTTTGAACTTTGGACTTAGGAGAACACGCTGTTCGTTGCCTCATCAACGTTCGAGTTTCACACGTTGACTTATTGAGCTGGTCCCAACCTTTCGTGGTCGAGCATGGTTCACTCATTCAATTAGAATTTATAAACTGACCATACGTGCCATTCAGTACCTGCCCCACTACAATGCCATGCGAGAAATCAGACTTCTGTTTTATTTCTCTCTTGAGCTTTTCTTGCTTATATTTTACGACCAGACCCTGATACTTCTGTTTTCTATATAATCAGAAAACGGTTCAAAATGAGAACACCGCCTCTGATAAAAACTATGGTTAGTTTACATCTGTGGAAGCACTGAAATATTATCTGCTTCAGGTATGTACCAGGCAGTGCATAGTGGATGCCTGTCAATGCAAAGCGGGTTACATACGAAGTATGAAAAACGGCGCCTGCACTCCGGTCACAAACTGCCCTACAGGTTACAGACTTTTCCACTTTCTTAGCAACAGCTCGCGTTTTTTTTTTCAAAATTCGTTGTAGAAAGAGGATTGAATAGTCGTTGATTGCACTATATAGACCGGACAGTTTGAAGGTTGACGCGATGCAGCAAGATGCGGAGGTTCTAATGCTAGGCACTTCATTTTTTTACAAATACTGCCTACATGTTGGAAGTTTGAGGTTTTTCCTCTTTATTCCCACCACATCATTCTTTAGTATGACATATGGGCTACGACCATTATGTAGCGATACAGACCAATCGAAAAGACAGCTGCACTCATAATTTCATGCGCCTCAGACAGCTACTTGGTGCCGTAAGTCACCAACTCAAAACTTCGTTCCGGCCTTCCCGGTGCAAAAAACCTGATTTTCGGGCCACCGGACACTCAGAATCGGGGCCAGATCCCGTTCCGGGCGACCCGCCATTCTTTCCGAGCGACACACTAACCCCTCGATTGTTATCAGCCTCCCGGATGACGAAAATTGCCTTCCCGGTGCAGCGAATTTGCGTGTGAATGTACGTTACGGACGACTAATCCACAATGTACGAATTTTCTCGCGACGCGATTCACCATTTCGGGCGACTCGGACGAGCAGCGATTGGTCGCCCGGTACCAGGTACTGAGAAGATTCCTTGAAAATCAGGCGGTACACTCAACCGTGTAGAGTGTAAACTAGGGTCGTAAGATTTTCAATTGTAGTATTGGGTATTGATAACCCCATTCGTTACACATCGCCGTAACGCGCCAGTGCTCTGAACTACTGATAAATCGGGGTATATACTGTGGACTCGACTACAGTCATAATATTCGGCATATTGTCATAACCTTCAATTTCTTGCTGGTCAAATTTCATGTTTATTCCTTGTAGATGTTGTACCTATTTTCAGATCCAGTCAAGCCGTGCTCGGCTTTGAAGTGTCCCCTAGGCACGACCTGTGAACTGGGTAGAGTAATCTGTCCGTTTGTGCCACCCTGTTTTGTTCGTCCAACTCAATGTGGTAAGCGCAAATGACTGCATGAGCTTTTTCTAGTATGCCAAGAGAGGAAAAGTGGAAGTCAGAATAAATTTTTTTCAGTACCAGCACAACAGGAGACCTGTGCCACCAAAAAATGTCCGCCTGGTACTGAGTGTCAACAGACGAGGATCAATTGCTTCGTACCACCCTGCCCCCAGCCACCACCAGAATGCGTCAAAAAAGGTTTTCCACATAAACTTTCTGTCGACTTATATCAAAGCAGACAATCTTTACAAGAGAAGTGTTCAAAGCGTAGGTCGCATCTGCGAAAATGATTTGCATATTAAGTATCCCTTTGGCACCTATAGTAAAACTGCGCAGTATCCCGTCCCGAGCGGCTCGTTCCAAAAACATGAAAAGTTTCCCAAGCTCCGCGAAAAAGTAAGGGTATCCATCAGACACTTTTTGGGGTGTTTGGAAAAGAAGTTTAAAATTTTGCTCAAAACTAGTACGTAATTCAAGGTGTTGAAAACGATTCTGGCGTCCCTTTGTCAAAAATCTAAGGTTTGCTGTAAGTTACGGTAGGTACCATGTCCTAAAGGGGCAAAACCTACCCTAATATTTCGTAAATCGGCAAACGGACATCAAATCAGGGTTCACCACCTAGAGTAACCTCCACGTGCACATTTTGAGTGAAATCTGAAAGCTTCACCAAACTACCGTGCACCTACCATAATCTAACACAATATGTCGAAAATCGACAAACAGACAGCAGACTCGTGTTATGCACTCCGAATAACCCCTAGAGAAAAAATCTGAGCCGTAGCTATCGTAGCATTTCGGAAATCTCAGAAGTTGTGTTTTGTCCTGAAAATTTTACCCCGCTGGAATGCTCTGAACGATTCAAGTCGAAAACTTCCGAAGGTCCGTACAAGTTTGAAACGCTATCAGTCTGCGCTAAGTTGGGCAAAATGTGCTCCAACACGAACCTTGGTCAGGTGGTTATGATGGGCGCGGAACTCGATTATGAGGTCCGTTTCCGAATTTCGAAAGCTTACTGCGCATTTTTGAAGGTACGAAAACTCCAAAAAAAACGACCGTCTTGGGCTTATGACTCCTAGGAGCCAGCCGCTCGGGACGGGATACTGCGCACTGTTACTATAGATGCCTAAGCTATACTAACAATTCAACTCGTTTTCGCAGATGCGACCTGCACTTTGTATACTTAACTTGTTAGAGTAGTATAACTTCCCGGTTTGCAGAGTACATGTAAAAAATAACAACAAAAATCGTCTTGTTCTTCAAGAAAGTGTTGGATGCACCCAACTATGATGAGAATGCAGGTGCTTGTGGTGTGCGAGGTTGCCCACTGTGACAAAGGCTATAAATGGGTGGCGATCAGGGATGTGCTGAAAATTTTTATTTGAAACAGAAAACAGGAAATTCTCAAAAATCAATAAAGGGTGTTCAGGGTTTACTGCACGTGATTTTTCCCAGAATTGAACTTTTTTATACATTTTCAAGTGATAACATTGCTTAATTTTTCAAAAACCCAATAGTCGGCAAAACCAAGCAATATAGACGCCCAAGAAGAGCAGATCATGAGCGCGAAGAGATGACGAATGTTCCTCCAGCCTTCCTTTCCCCAGACAATAAAAGTTCGATTACTCGATCAGAAGCTCAACGTGTATGCGCAAGGAGTACTTAGATGCAGCCGGGGCAATCTTTCCCTTCCCTAGTGTACACTGATTTTGATATGACTGCTGGTTTGGACGCTTTACTACTCCTCATGCGTGTACCGAGCGTCTGAGCCGTTCAAGTATAAATGACCTGACGCGCCGCTCGCTCCACTGGTGGGGGCTGCTCGTACCACTGTGATAGTTTGTCATCTGCATTTTATGTAGCCTCACCAACAATTTCTTCGCGCTTCATCTTATTTGGATTCTGTACCACTCTGCGAGCTGGGCCCAACTTTATACCGCTCCACTGAAGCGGTGAGGCTAGAGTATTCTTAGTCCCTGTCCACGTTTAAAATGTATTCATAGTCAGACACAGCGTCAGTGCGGGCATGAATAGCGGGCGTCCAGAAGTATCAATGGCTCATTATTGTTAGTATACAATAACAATGTAGTTTTCGCGTCATTTGTCTGCATCAGATACCCTCTAAGAATTCATCGGTGGCAAACATCTGGGTAAGGGTAAGCACTATGAGATAGAGATAAAGACTTGGTTTCCTGATTGGGTAGCGTAGCACATTCGACGCCGCCTTCGTAGAGGCTTGAATACTTTTCGTGCCTATTTACATAGTGGCTTGCAGGGGCTAGCCGACTTACCAGTGACTGCCTACTTCTACCTACAAGAATCTGTTACTAATTCAAGGACACTCGAGAGATAGTAGGTTTGGTTTACCTTGGCGAGGACCGCAACTCCTGCCACCGCCACATGCACCTGGATGTGTAACCACCATAACAAAAAGAAGAAAATGTTAAGCGTGGGGAATTTTAGAGAACCCGGGTCAAGTACACAGTTAACCTATGGGCTAAGCTTTGATGAATCCGGCCTCTTTTCTCTAAGACAATCCTGCTTCAAATCGCGCCTCACGGTTTTTTTCTGTTTCCTGCCCGATTTCGCCTATTTTTACAGATAACAGAAAAATGGTCAAAAATGGGCAGAAAACAGAAAACAGGAAATCCCGCAGACCCCTGGTGGGAATCAGGGGTGTGCACTTTCCGTTTACCGATTTACCGATTTTCCGGATTTACCTGTGTTTTTCGGTAAATTTTGATTTACCGATTTACCGAGTTTTTCTCGAAATTTACCGAAATTTTTACCGAAAAATTTGGGTGTTTTTTTTGCCTAATCGGCCTAATTCTTACTCGTATTTGACGAGTTTGCTACTGTTAAAGGCACAGTACACCCTCAGATACGAATTTTGAGATTTTCATGTAATTGTGTAGAAGACACCTCCTGTATAAGACGTGCCGAGTGCGAGACCTCAATTCCTCCAAATAAGCGAGATATGTATAAGCGACCACCACAGGCCCGAACCCTTCGCTCACCACCACAGGCCCGACCTCCTACCAGATTTTCGAACTCGATAGCGGCTCGATGGATGGATGACTTCCGACAAGTCGTCGTTCTTCAGTTTACTGCCGGACTGTCTCCTTATACTGGCTCGCTCTCGCGCAAAGATTGCGAATGAAGAGAAATACAGGCCTGAGACAACTGGTCCACCAATTTTTCACCCTCAAGATCTAGGCATCTTTGAGGAGCCATAGCTCTGTTCATAGGGGGTCTTGGACAATTTCAGAGATATCACTGTAATCAGCGTGTGGCTCTTTCCAATATAAGCATGAAATCTGAAAACTAATTTTTTGGGTGTCCTGTGCCTTCAAGGCATGTATTTGGCGCGATATCCTTCTTCATCCTCCTTTTTGTTATTTTTTAAGCCTTTGGCTCACTTTTTAAATGTTCATACATACGATCTCTTCACCTTTTGTACCACGTGGATTTTCTTATCGAGATACTACTCCGAGAAATACATATTTTATTCGGAAATGTCAACGAGTTTCAAGGCAGCAGACTCTTGAAGCAGATATTTCAGGAACTGGAAAAATTCTTTTTGAAGCCCCCGACACAACACTGAATCCACTGCAGTTCTGGAACGACTTAATTGTTAAATCATCGTACCCGCACCTTTCCTCACTGACCAATTAGTAATTTTACGCGCCTCCTGGCAGAGTTGAGGCGGTAAGTATGTTTTCTTCAGCTGGCCTGATTTTGAGTGAGTACAGAAAGGCCTTCATGACAGAAAATTTTGAAATGTTACTTTTTCTCAAAATCAACGTCCCGCTGAATGGGTTCAGCCGTTGAGCTCATTTTAATATTTAAAACTCACTCATTATTTGCACTATCCTCATGCACTTTTGAAAGTGATAAATAAATATTATGGGTTATTTGTGCTATCCAATGGGATAGGCACCAGAAAGTCGAAGTCAGATTTTTTACCGGATTTTCCGTTTTTACCGTATTTACCGGAAAATAATTTCGGTAAAAGGTTTCGGTAAAAAATTTACTGAAAAGAATTTTCCGCACACCCTTGGTGGGAATGACGATCGACTTCGGTTTCGCACATGCCGTACCAGCCTCAAGTTGCCGCGTGCTTTTTGCCGCAGAATTTTGCTACTCGAGCACAATGCCTAGGGCAGGAATAATCCGAGAAGTACATATTACGGCTCTTAGATCATTGCAATCACAACTCAACGAGTTGAAGATTTTTGAACAAATGACAACAAATTTCTCCCAAGGATCAGGGGGATTGCCTGATATTCCTCCACTCAGAGCCGACTTTGCCACTGTGTTCGCACTTCCACTGTCCGAAGGGAACCAGATGTCTCATACGATGTCAACCTGATCAATCAACACCTTCACCGCAAACCAGCTATAAAGGTGTATTTGCGTTGACTCCGAAAAAACCTCCCAAACGACATTAGAAAAATTCTGATGATATGTTCTTCATTGAATAGGGATAAAGTCCTGACGTTTCAGAGCCATTCAACCCCTGCGCGGCCACTACATGCCCCGTTGGATCCGAATGTCGTGTCAAAGTACCAGTCCCATGCAATAACCCACCATGGTAAGAGAAACTAATCACGATCTTGTCTACAGTTTTCTTACGAGTGGTTGTCCGAATTCAGCCAGCCTGTGGGCGAATGCTACACTCCACCGCAGAGCAAAAAGTGTGGACAAAATCAAACGTTCAAAGACTGTTCAAGTCAATGCGAGCCAAGTTGTACCAACAAATCACCCGTGAGCTATCTCATACTTTCCAATATTTCTCGAATACTTTGATCAGCACTCGAATGGTTTGAATGCTTTGGATGGGGAGACTGGACTAAAAATCCCAATTATATTTTCAGATTTGCATCCTCTCCTGTGGCCCACCAAAGTGCCAGTGTACCACTGGATTCTTCCGTGACAACAAAGGCAAATGCGTGACTGAGAACGAATGCGACAGCAACACAGACACTAACCCTTACTGACCTTCGCTAAACTCTGCGAAATAATTGATTTTTTAGACTGAAAGAACATTCTCGATGATAATCGACATTCATGTGTTGGGAATTTTTTTTACCTTCTCTTGAAAATCATTCTGTGAAAAGTGTCACGTATTTTATTTTTCTTCAGATCCTTTTCGAATCGTTGCGACCTTCTTTTTGTACTTTTCACTCAAATCTGCCGAAACTTGATTTATATGGGACTATCAAGAATCAGAGGCTATCAGTGAAAAACGGAAAAGACAGGAGGTCACGAATGACGCGCAAGGAGCTTTTTTAATTCCTTTCTATTTCTTTTGATCAGGGTTTTCATTTTCTCTACCTCGACTTTTACCGGGTTCCCTAGCGTTCTTGTACGCATCATAATAATAACAAATAAAGCATCCATGGAATTATTACTGAGCACGATCTGCACAGTTATATCAAGTTGAACCAAGTTATGTAAGGCAAAATGCTTGCTGAATTTGCAAGCAAATAGCTCAGTTAAAGCTGGATTCTATTTAGCAAAAGAGAGGAAATCATAACACTCATTACACTGTTGCTTGTTCGACAAGTGACCGCATACCATGGTAAAACATTAACGTGTCCGCGAGTGGATGAGGTAACGAGGCATCGTCAACCAATTACACTAACGTTCAAAATGTTAGCATTTGGTTGCCCGCGGAGCGTCAAAGACATTTATAGACCTCTTCAGTACAGTTACCCTGGAGACAAACTGTAGTCATCTGCTTCTACTTACCCATTAGGCGTTCCATACGGCTCTTCCCCTTCAACAAATGCCTTCACTGACGGGAGCGTTTTCCTCCGCACCGGCACAAAGGGATTAGCAGCACCCATGCTGTAGCTACTGCTAACAGCAGGAGCTACTGCCAAGTACCTAACAAGAGCTCGTGCTGCCTGTGCTGGAATACAACCCCCTTGTTTATCGTGACACGCGTGAGATTGGCAGAACCCTCTCCTAGTGTCTGCTCACACTCTCCTCCATTAATTTGTCTGATACGAATGAACATTGCAGCATCCTCTTGTGCGACCGCGGGTGGTATATTTACTTATTTGTTTACTTATTCATTAGTTGCGCAAGCGTGAACGAGCCGAAAAAAGAAACATTCAGTCAAGATGTTACATCATGTTGGATATTTCAAAACACAAAAAAGCAGGAGTGCTAAACATAAATCGAAAAAAGGAGTCGGACACACAAAAGGTAATGCACGCAAAGAGTGCCGACTCATTCACACACACAAAGGTAACGTCGGCATGGATCGTGAAGAGACTTCGCGTTCACCGTTCAAGGTTGGCTCGAACCCGGTGCCATATGCTATAACATAGATGCACCGAGTTTGCGCCAACCTTCAACAGTGAACGCAAAGTCTCTTCACGATTCGTGCCGATGTTATATAAGGCGGCCAGTCTCGCTGATAGGGGCAGTTCGCCGTTTGAGGCAGGACCGAGAAGGTGACCTTGCGTCACTTTCTTCACGTAAATTTTGGACGCTGAGGGGATCGACCCCATGGCCCATCTTGAGGAAAGCCTCTTCGCTGTGGACCGTGGCAAAGATGATGTCCTTGTTTGGGACCGTGGCGAGGTTGGCCTCCTTGCTGCTCGCCGTGACAGGGATCATACCCAATACCGCTAAGGAGGGTGGTGATTCAAATTCTTTCTCCGTTTGCAGAAAAGGCTGTCGATAACTATGTAAGGGTTGGCAGAGTACGCTGTTGTTAGCAGCAGCTCCTGCTCACAACGAGGGGTAGTACTCGATGTTTGCCCTGGAGTACTAGCGCTATTGTGCAGACGTACTACCCCCGATCGTCTTAGTTCACAAAGTCAGATCACGCTTGAACTTCTGCGAAATTCGGTGAATAAAATATCTCTGCATTTGAGCAAGATGAAAAATGACTGACTTGAAGGCCATGAAGAGTCAACGTATACTTTCACTGCCTCTCAAAAAACACGGACGCCGTTGTAATACAACGGAAAGTCCCCGAACCTGCTCCTGCATTTTCGTTACCGAGCCAGTGTGTTGATTAGTCAAAGGTGTTGGGATATGCAGCCCAAACCCAATCACAAGTTCGAAATCCGGAAAACCACAAGTTGACATCAACATCAATCAAAATGGAATATTAAACCTTCGGCGCGTCGCTACTGTAATGGTCGTGTCGAAGTGAAATTGTGGTTCTCAGCTGCAGAAAACCGCTCTCGCAGCGTAGGATTCAAAGACAATCGTGCTAAGACAAAGATCTCCGGTGCCAGAACCACGCGGTCCAGCATCATCTTTTTTGCTTTCTGTGTTGCAAAATTGTGCGAATCTGCTAACCAAAATTTAACTCCGGTTTGAACAGTATCCAGCATTTCTTATTATTCAAAATTACGATGAAGACTGAGTCAGAAAACCGCATAACGCTGCGCGTTTTCTCGCTATTTCATCTATTTTCTCCTTCGAGATGGCACGACTACCTCCTGAGAAAGATAGCTAGGCTTTCTTCATCGCGATCCCTGTCTCTAATGATATCAAAGGAGGTCTTGATCATTTCTTGTTTCGATAATTTCGTTGCAGTAAAGCTTTGTTGCTGCCGCGGTAGAAAGGTGTTGCATGATTAAACCGCATCCTGTTGGGTGGTAACCGACAATACAACTTCGCCGATAGCGGGCTCTATCTCTGAGTTCTTTTTTATCTTCCAGCCATATCGAAAGTTTTAGATGCAATCATAAAAACGCGGATTGCTGCAGTGCAACCTCATGGACGAAATCTGAAATTTCCACATACTTGTAAAGTAAACCCACCTTATATAACACCTGCCAAATGTGAGTCCTCATTTCCTCCGAATGAGCAGGAAATATAAGAGGAGGCTACTCGGGAGTGCCTACAGCAAGAACCCACTTTGGCACGCCCTCTTTGACGATCTTTCGACCTCAACAATGGCGAGATTAGCGATGGTTTTCCACCAATAGCCCCGTTCTTCCCTTCATTTACAATCAGGAGGAGCTTTACAATTTCCGCTCACATATCTAAATCGTGGCAACATTGGCCTACCGCGCTTTTTCCTAACCTCTTGAACAAGAGCCACTAGAAACGGTAACGCGACGATAAAATTCATGTGACTATAATAACGGTCGTTAGACTCGTTTGCAGCTAAACTAAATGGACCTGACATGAAAATGGCTCAATGTGACCGTTTTCCGACGACATCCTTAGGCTTTCATAAACGCCGAAGAAAGCGCTTGTCCGCACTTTGCAGCCACGGCTGTTTTGCGCATGGGCTGCGTGTCCACACTGCACATCCACGCCATAAAATAAATTTTTAGCAGTTTTTTCTTCAGAAAAATAACATCTCTTTTTAGTAGCTGAAAGACCCGTACTAAAATCTGTAGGAACCCGTTACAGATATAGGGCACCTCTATTTTCTTTCATATGGGTTCATTCACAACGAAAATCTCGGTCTTCCAACCTAATAAACTGATTGACCGTGGAGCGCGCGGTCGGTTGTGCAGATTAGCCGTGAGACGCGTGGTCGTCAAGTGGTAAACTTCTAAACTTGATGTAAAAGCGATGTGGAAGGGAACCCAAAATTTCAACTTTTCACGGAGTCTCATATCAGTAACCACTCCATGATTATGATAATCCTCTTGGTTTCTTCCTATCGACACAGTTATTTTTGGGTCGCCCGCCTCGTCATCAACAACAGTAATTTCAGCATGAAATTGAGCCAGACTGTTTACGATTGCTATTAATAGAAAATTGTTTTCAATAGCCTTTTTCAAATGTTATCTAATTTTATGTAAAAACGGTATCGACCACTTAAATCCTGAACAAGATCGTAAAAAATTTCTAGATAACAAAAGACATCAATTTCAATGATTTTCGGGGATTTTGAGAAAAAACCATGCTAACTTACCTTTGGGATCATGATGTAAGTTGGGGGACGGTCATGACGTCGTGAAGGCACATTTTGCTTCGAAGTGAAATTTAGTAAATTTAAAAACCAGCGAACACAAAGCCTTTATCTGCTCAGACTCCTTGCCCAGCGTACAGATTCCACTGCAGGGTATACCACAGTGACAACAGTATTAATTCGCATAGCGATTATTTTTCTGCCAAAATGCCTCAATTTTCGGCGTGCTGCGTTCCCATCCCTCCATGGACACAAATAGAAATAGTAACAAATAAACAAAAACAACCTGCCTGTTATTTTCCAATGAAAGCCTGACCGCCCACTACCGAATATCTATAAAAAGGATTCAATCCCAATTAACAGGAGCAGTTCCTACTGATCTCTTTTGGGCCCTATGTTACTATTATCTCGCACTTTAATTTTCCTTAAAACTCGCTGTCAACAGCTTGCCGTCTCTCTGCTGAAAGTGGATGATTTGAAAACGACCTGCGACGCAGTGATCCCATGCAAACGGCAGCGTCGAGGAAATCGCTGGCCTGGAGCAGCTTGCCTCCATCAGAGCTAACGATTAGTGACTGCCGAGAAGAGAACGCTCGCATTGACTCTTTGCATCACGGATCGCTTCAAATTCAGCCACGCTCGATAGTGAGACCCTGCCCACAAATTTTCTCGAGAGTGATAACACTAGCTCTGGGGAGCATTCCAGGAAGGTTTCCGTGGCTAAAGGTTACCATGAAAATGTAGCCATGGCGGCGTGCAAGCATTTTCCAGTTATTAATCGTAGCGATGGGAAGCGATTTCGTCCATGGAAATGCCACCAGTCCTTCCAGGGCTTCGTGGGAACATTCTTGAAATGCACCCCAGAATAGTCTTATTTTCCCACTCCATACAATGATTTATCATACTCCTAGCTTTCCAGACTTCGACGCAGAAGCAGCAAAATGGAGGCGTATTTCGCGGTTGGTTAATTGACATTGATTTCCAAATGGGATGAAACTCTGGGTTAGGTATCACCGAAGAATAGCCGTCAGATTTTGTTCCCATTGAAGGCTCTGTATCCCATCCTCAGACGGTTTTGCGTTGATTAACCCCTTCAAAGAAATATCTATTAGACACCGAGTTAACCTGCAGCTGCTTGACCTTCGCTTGGTCATTAGAAAGGAAAAAGAAACTCGCATTGGAGGTGACCTGCTATCAGCAAATATGTAGCCACCCAGAATTCATTATGTTTTAATCACATTCACTTCTCTCGAAAGTTCAATTTCAGGTATGTCTTCTACTACTTGCAGATGCCACCACCTCGGTACATGCAAGTGAGCTGAACCGTTTGTTATTGTCGGGATAACCACGAAAGAGATAGCTGCGGACACCTCAGAAGCCGTCGTGCGCGCCCTGAGAAATATGGTGATCGATCGGCGCACGCGACAGGCGCGCGGGGTGCTGAGTGGTCCCTAGCTATCCCCTTCTTGGCTACACCCATCATACCTCTCCTCGAAGGCACTTTTCTCGATTGCTGTCGTTCTCGGAGCCGAAATCCGGTCCGCATTTGCGTGCAGCGGCTGTTGCATCACGGAATAGGATGATAATAGTGCTGGGATCACGTAGTCCCAGCCCGATTGACCTCTGTCCCAGCACGATTATAATCGTGTCGCGTTACGCAACACCCGTAGTCCACGATGGCGAAACGAGATTGGGCTTCAAAAATGACAGTATGTCGTCATCAGCTTCCATTGGCAAACAATTGTGAAAGCTCACAAAAGCAAAACATCGTTGCAAGAACGAGGCCAACCGTCCTCCTGAAAAAAAAACGATTGAGAAGAGTGTTCCAATGTTCTGCTTGCATTTGCTGTTTATTTGGGCATAGCCCACTGCCGCTCTTTGACCTGCGATCAACAGCAGAGGTTTTTCGTGAAGGGGTTGGTGATAATTGTCGAAAATCGTAGTCGGACGAAGTAGTTACATACAAACTGGTTGTTCGCTAAACCACTGAAGATAGTCGCAGGTCAAAGGGTGGCAGATACACAGCCGTGCTCGTGTTGAAGAAATCAACTTTGACCTACATAATGAGGGTGGGGGAAGCATCCAGAAGGCAGTGACACTGCTCTACGCTGCCTTTTCAAGTTTCACAATTTCTCACCGCTGGAGAGCCAAGAACGAAGTTGATCGTGAATAGTGGGCTTAGAAAAGAGCTGATGTAAAAGAAGGTTGTGAACTTCTTCTCGAGAAAAAGAAAACGAATCTGTGGCGGGATGGTAAATATCTGCGATTCTTGATAGATGCTGGTTGCGGAACGAATGAGGAGAAGAAATCATGTGGCACCGCCTGCGAACCCACCTGCAAAGAGCCTAGTCCGGTCAGTTTCCCATCTGCTTTCTGTATCACATAACAATCCTCTCGTTGCGTTCTTGGACTTCGACTTTATCAAATTCGAATGTTGCTCTGAATAGACTTAGGTTTACGACTTATTAAGATCTGTACCAAACAATGTGTCGTCAACGTCTGTCAGTGCAAACAGGATTACATTCGCGTGAGGAAAGGTGGCCCTTGCATATCGAAGCTCAGCTGTCCCAAAGGTGAGCACCACTGGGTTATCGCTCTAAATACATTTGCTGTTCGTTTTATGAATGCAAAGAAAGTGCGCAGTCTTGGACCAGCTCAGCTGGCTGCATGCGAGATGTGCGGAGCTCTAGTGGCATGAAATTCGTGGCTTTCCATGGCACCGGTTCAACATATCCAAAAAATAAAGAGTTGGGGAATAATAAAAATTTTGTAGATACCCGTAAGACGAAAATTCGGAAAGGCCAACATCGAGAAATCGAATTTCGCGCATCGACTTTTGGATTTTCACTCGAGCCTCGAAAATGGTGGAAGCATAATTTGAGATACATTGAATTTCTCAACTCGAGTACTCGCGATCGACTTCCGAGTATGTGCGAAGTCGACTTTTTCGAGAGTCGAATTTCCGAGGCAGTCATACCTCGAACACATAAAAAGAAGAAAGCCGGAAAACGAAATTTTCAGCAAATTTGGGAATAATCTTCAGCACCGTCAGGAGATTTCCCGCTCCACTGCTGTTTATAGGACGCATAGTGTTTGTACGCGAAATGGATATTTTCATTTTTGAAAATCATGTTTCGTTGCGATTTGGAAATAATCTGATTGCCGAAAAAATGAAATTCGAACATATTCGAAACTCGAAGCAACAAGAAAATAACGTTGTCTCAAAAGTCATCTCAACATTTTGTTATCGACCTTGAAAAAATATATATATATATATATATATATATATATATATATATATATATATATATATATATATATATATATATATATATATATATATATATATATATATAAATATATATATATATATATATATATATATATATATATATATATATATATATATATAATCTGTTCTAACAATCTTATAAATCTGGCACATGTGAGCGCGTGGCGCGACCGCACGCAGCAGCTGGTGCTCGATCGCGTAGCTCCCTACGGCCGTGTCAGATATTACTTTCTCATAAACTTATTTATTCCTCGCGCTGGTCGCTGCCCCATAATTGCGCATTGTTTTAAGCTTTTTCTTCTTCTTACCTCATCTAAGCGTGACTAAAACTATAGTCACCCGTTAATATCCCAACATTGGTATGATATCATCCTGTACTACTTCCGGAACTGTATCCGATAACGGGGTGATAAGGGCGCCACTCTTGAGCATTCGGTCATGGGTTGGACGCCTGGGACTTTCACAAGTTGTAACATAGGTGTAAAACGTTAACAAATTTTTCCCAAGCGGTTGGAACCACTGAGTGGGCGAAATTTAGGCTTGGGAGCGATACTTTTTCAACATACTCCCAATATCAGATACAGCTCCGTACTACCCTTCCTCGTACTGAAAACAAAGAATGGATCAGAGTTCTAGGCGCAATTATGGGAAATATCCAGCGCGCGGGCAATTCACCACTGTCAGGAGATTTCGCGCCCCACTGCTGTTTATGGGACGCATAATGTTTACGCGCGATGTTAATATTTCGTTTTTATTTCTAAAAACCATTTTTCCTCACAATTCGGAAATAAGCTGAAGGTCGAAAAAATGAATTCCTGACATAACCGAAATCAGAATGTTGAGGGGATCGAAAAGTTCGAAAATTGACTTGATCGAGGGATAGTTCAAAGAGCAGTGTTTACTTTCTTTCTGTTAACTACATCGACCAGCCGTTATTAGTTGCACCTGTTCTTTATTCTTCAGCTTGTTCAATTGCCTAAATAGTTTCATTCAAATCAAGAAATTTCAAGATTGTGCCTCCGTGTGATTCCATGTTCTCCTTGGTCACTCAATTCCTTTCATGAAAGTTAACTCTATGCTATGGGAGACATTGGAATCGTAATGGAATATTTTTTGTTGCTAAAAACAGACATGGTGGTCGTATTAAAGGCACTGTTCGCGATAAAAATCGCTTTCCTGTTTTTTTGCCTATCTTCAAACAAGTCCCATTCTGATTCCAATGATGCTTCTGGAATCGTACAAGACCTTCTGGGAATGGAGTTATGGTCCCTCAAAAATTGAGCTAGGGAAAATGGTGGACGAGTTGTCCGAGGCTTGTAACTTCCGTCATTTGCAGCCAATGTATGCGAGCTGACCTGAGTAAAGAGAGAAGTTGAGAATGAAGGGAAGAACGGGGCTTTTGATCGGAAACCATCGCTCAAATCACGATTTCGAGTGTTCCTTTGTTCACGTCGAGGGGCGGAAAGAGGCGGGACTTTCCCACAGCGGCGGGGTTTGCCCACTTTTCTAAGCCGTTTTGCGGCTCTTGGGTAGCTTTTCGTCGCGTTTTTTCGACGCTGTTCTGCTTCCGAAAGCTACGAGAAGCGTTTGTCATGAAAAATTCGAGAATGAAGTTTATCGCGAACAGTGCCTTTAACTGCCGCGTTGAATCGTTTCATTGCAGTTTTGAATAAGAGAAAGGGAGTTCATGAATTGATCCGAACTTACTCCCGTTCCAATTTGAAGCTTCTGAAGCGGTAACTGCCAACAACTACGGCGGTGACAGTCTAAAATAGGGTTCTAAATAGAGTCAGAGAAATGGTAAATATGGACAAGATTCGGCTCAGACTGCCATCCCTTTACAATCCTGGCTCAAGAAAAGTGATTACAGGATGGTGAAATGTTATTCGCTTCTATCACATCCAGCTGAGTTCGTTTTTTTAGGATATCAAGCCCATCCTGACATCTCAAGAGTGGAACGATCAGTTCCAGCAAAAAGTGAGTTGGCGGTGGTTTTGCCGTGTGATAGTGGAAAACTCTTAATTTATTCTCTCCACCAACTTTCAGATGCATTCAACCCTTGCGCGGCAACTACGTGCCCTGTTGGTTCCGAATGCAGAGTGAAGAAGTGTGCAAAATATCCATGGTAGACCTTAACCATCCATTTTTCAATAACAGCAAGCAATTAAGACGCTTTTTGAAGACAAGTAGCTAACCTATCCTCTGTTTCGAAGTCAAAGTTCATTTCTATTCATCGCGTGCGTCTGCGCGTGTATGCTGCGTCTCCTTCCATTCCCACTTTTTCGTTGTCTCTTCCCTCGCTATGCGCAATCGCGCGAAGAAGAGTAAACTTGCCTTCAAATCAAAGGGTTATTGTCATGTATTACATTAAGAAATCACCCGTTTCAGCCAGCCAGTGGCCGAATGCTATACCTCTCCACAGGGTCAGAGTTGTGGACAGAACGAAGAATACAAGGAGTGTTCGAGTCGATGCGAACCCAGTTGTGCCAACAAAGCGCCGGTGAGTGCTTTGTAACTGTCTCATTTATTCTCGGAGAGCGGAGTGGTACCATGTGTCAATTACATAGTATTTAATGAAGTAGTCGCCGGGTTTATTGGGTCACACTACCCCAGGTCCGAAGCGAGCGGTTGGAGACATGACCGTAACCGGTAGCGCGAAAATACTTTAATCAATCATTTATTGTGTGCGTAGCCTAAAGGCACAGTCCAACCTCAGATTCGTCTTTCTGTATTTCTGCCTGTCTTAAAAACAGTCCCACGCTGATTCCACTGATATGTCTGAAATCGTACAAGACCCCCTAGGAACGGAGTTCACGGCCCTTCAAAAATTGAGCTGTAGAAGGACGAGTTGACCAAAGCTTGCAACTTTCATCATTAGCAACCGATGTACGCGAGCCGATCTGAAGGAAGAGAGAGGTTGGAGTAAAGGGAAGAACGTGGCTTTTCAACTCGGACCATCGCTCATCGCGCCACTGTTGGGCTCGAAACATCGTAAAAGGGCAGTGCCAAAGTAGTTTCCTGATATTAGCTCCCCAGGGTGGCTTTATCCCATATCTCGCTTATTCGGAGGAATCGAGAGCTCGCAGATGGCAGGTGCCATAAGGGGTGGGTCTTCTTCATAAATATGTCAAAATCTCAGATTTCGTTTCTGAGCTTTGCCTGTGCCTTTAAAGGCACAGTACACCCTGAGATATGAAATTGGTGATTTTTATTTGATTGTGTAGCAGGCCCCTCCTGTATAACACGTGCCAAATGCGAGATCTCAATTCCTTCAAATAAGCGAGATATAAGCGACCACCACAGGCCCGACCTCCTTCGCTCACCACCACAGGCCCGGCCCCCTACCAGATTTACGAACTCGATAGCGGCTAAATGGATGGATGAATTCTCAACATGTCGTCGTTCTTCAGTCCATTGCCGGTCTATCTCCTCATTCAGTTTTGCTCTCGTGCAGCGATTGGGAATGAAGAGGGAGACACAGGCTTGAGACAACTCGTCCACGAAATTTTCGCCCTCGAAATGCTGGCATTCTCAAAGAGCTATATCTCCTTCCGTAGGGGGTCTTGGACGATTTCGGAGATACCGTTGTGATCAGAGAGTGGCTCTCTCCAATATAAGCATGAAATTTAAAAATAATTTTTTGGGTGTCTTGTGCCTTTAAAGGCAGTGTTCACGATAAGAATCGTTTTTCTGCTTTTCCGCCTATATTGAAGACAGTCCCATGCTGATTCCAATGATGTTTTTGAAATCGTACAAGTCCTTCTACAAACGGAGTTATGGTCCCTCGAAGATTGAGCTGGAGAAGAATGGTGGACGAGTTGTCCAAGGCTTGTAACTTCTGTCTTTTGCAGCCGATGTATGCGAGCTGACCTGAGTAAAGAGAGAAGCTGAGAATGAAGGGAAAAAAGGGGCTATTGATCGGAAACCATCGCTCATCTCACAATCTCGAGCATTCATTTGTTCACGTCGGTGGGCGTGGAAAGTGCATCTGGGTGTGACGAGCTGACGGGTGTCCAACTTTGGGGCCGAAAGAGACCGTTCCGAGCTCATTTTCCTTAGTTTTTTCAACGTTAGGGCAGCGCTAGGCCCCGAAGCTGCCCATATCCACCAAAAAATCAAACATGGTTTTTATCGTGGACACTGTCTTAAAAGCGTAAAAAATCGTGTGCAATTTTTTACTATTTTGCTCATGTAGGTCTACCAGGCTGTGATATATCGCAAAGAAGCCACCCGAAATACTCAAATTTATGAGAAAAACTCGTTTGAAAATCCTGGAGTCCGAAAAAACGTCTGGAATGGTTTAACCCCTCTAACTTCTTAGGCTGGCCATTCCTTTTGGCCCATTGTCAAGAATTCTTCAAAAAAAAAAGAAGCTTCTAATACACAAATTTGAAGGCGAGGATTTCTCGGAATAGGGAATGAAGAATTTTGATTTTTCACGGCCTGTCGGGGCGCTTCTGCTCCTCTTGCAAAATGATCGACCGGGAAAACCCCTTTCTAGACCACGGAGCAGTTTTCAAGCTGCTATAGCATTATGAATAGGCAACCTTGAGGTCTCAAACTTTTTCAACTATCTCCACTTGGTTCAAATATTGTGTTGAGGAAAAGAAATCAAACGTGGTTTTCTGCGCGGACGCTGCATTCAAGATACACAATCTTCTAGTAATCAGACATATCACTAGCGTGAAGTAAAAAGCTATAGGAAAGAGTATTTCAATGGCAAATAGTAAAAGCGCAATAGCTTCTTCCCTGCAAGGCGCTTGAATTTCAACAAGGCAAATCGTATGGTTATCGGCATGTTATCGAAACTGTGTGGGGTGAAGTTAAGTCCTACACTACAAGTGAATGAGAAGGCTCTTGTATTACTTCAGGTGTTAGATCTGAGGTTTTCACTGGAGTTTCCCTGTCACTAGAGGGAGTCAGCCTGTAGAACTTTAAAACTTTCGTATTTGCAGTGTCAGAAAGTATTTCGAAAACCATACAGACGCCATTATGTTGACGACGAATGTAATGAATACAGATTCATTTCAGAATTAATAGCGACTGCACTAAGTATTCTGAAGAATGGCTGAACTTTTGATTTTATTTATGCATGTTCTGCGTGCTTGATGTTTTGATTTTTTCCCAGTTGCAAAATACCTTTCCCTTCTCTTGAAAAAAAAACCGATGTTCCACGAAATGCCAGTGCAAAAATGGGGCTTATATACGTTTTGCAAGCTTTCAGCTGTTTTGAAAAGAGTTGCATACATAAAGATTCACAACCATTTGGCTTGCTTCTGGTCTGCAGCTGGGCATCTTCTGGTGGACTTGACAATACTCGTTCCAGATATGCATCCTTTCCTGTGGTGAACCAAAGTGCCAGTGCAAACAAGGATTCTTCCGTAACGGAAGCGGAAAATGTGTGACAGAAGCTGATTGTGACCTTAAAAGCGGCTACTGATTTCAGCACCGAGCTCACTATCTCTTCGAAACTTCCATTATTAGCTTTGTTTAGCGTTGAATTAGTTGTGATTAATAAGATAAAACATTTCACTCGACATTCGTCATTCCACTAATTCGTTTCATGTATGCATACGCGATGACTACATGACCACTTCTCAGTCCTCGGATTTCGAAGAAATTTCCCAAAATCCTGTTGTTTCGAAAGCCAGGAAACTCAAAGGTTGCTTTGAATTTAAGCCAGACGGTGAACAACAGAAATTGTAGGAAGCGAAAATAAGCCGAGCTAGGGGATCATGATCGCGAATAGCTAAGGAAAGATGTGCATTAGGTGTTGCTACACAGCAGACCTTCAGTAAGACGATAGGTGACGGAGTGTCCAAATTCAACAACTGGGCTTTCGTAGCATAAACAGAGTCGGGCGGGTGTTGTCCAGACGAACGACGGGATCAAGTAAAAAAAAAGTTCAAAATTAGAGTTTTTTACGGGGAGCGTAAAAATATTTTGGGCGACAAAAAAATAGTGGGGTGTTTCGATGAAAAAAAAAGCTTTTGACAAAGCTAAATAACGAAAATTCTCACAAAAGGAATTCATACTTGTTGTAATAGGAAGAAAAAGGAGAAAGGGAATAATACCAGCTCTATAATAGTGCAAGTGAAGAATTTTTTATACGTGACGATGTAGTGGCAGTATTTCAGACAGTAGCAAAAGTTTCAGCTCATAAGACATACAGTGGCGGTCATGAACCTATTGACATGGCCTTTTTACAAAACTGTTTTCATACATGTCTCCGCCCAGGCTTGGCGGAACTTGATGAAACGTATGTTAAAGGCAGTGTTCACGATGATCACATTCATAGACTTTCTGCAGTAAAATGATAGGCGAGAAGGATCCTAGGCTCCCAGTGCCGAAAGAACGGTAGAAAACGAGCCAGGAGCGGCAAAATAACGGCCGCAAAGAAGCGTTTTGATGTTCCAGAACCGCCCGTGCTCCAGTTCCGCCCGCTCGATATGAACAAATGCACACTCAGATTACAGGAATGATTAAGTAAAGGGAGCGCTGATGAGTGAGCTGATAGCTGTCATTTCCTCCATGCTCGAAAATCAACGTAATCAAGGAGAACCTATTTTGGCTCAGAAACGCGTCTTTCGTGTCCTTTATAAGCATGCCTAGTCATATAGGGCACCAGACCCTCCGTTAAGCGTGGACATATCGGAAGTGAAATGTGTTGTGAGCACTTCCTCCAAGGGGTATCGCAAACCTTGCTTTAGACATACACAAGATTAGTTTTCGAGGGTGCAGTGTTTGAATATGGAAACTATTTATGACTTCGTGGTAAAATTTCAAAACAGAACTATAACCTCGGAACATAGCTATTAATATTCCAGACTCGTAGCACATATTCTTCAATAGAGGCCCTCCTGAATCTCTGTATAACCTTGTTAGAAAATATTCGCTATCAGAATTTTCCTGGAAATTAATTCAAAATGAAATTATGCAATTTTACATCTATTCAAAATCTCTCTTCGACATTAGCGAAAAACAGCAAAATTGATGTTCCAGTTGAACTCTGTCAAAGTTCATAATGTACATATTTTAGATTGGTTTTCGTGTGATTAATTTCGTCGGGGTAAATTTTCAAGGATGAGCCACAATCTCTTCAATTTTCGGTATTAAGAAAATTTTTAATATAGATTATTTTCTCAAAAGATTATGCTACGGTTCATCTATGGGAAAATAACTGCAACAAGTTGGGATCGTAATAGCAATGTTTTAAAGGAAAAGTTCTCATTTGAAATATGATCACGAAATTGCAAATAAAAACCATATTTAAAAGCTGCACATGCATAACTTAAACGTGTGTATGTGTGAGGCAAGGTTCGTGATGCCCTACAACATACTGAGGTTTATCAAGTTTCGCAAAGTCTAGGCCAATGAATGTGTGAAAACAGTATTCGCAATAATTCCATGTCAATAGATTTGTGACCGTTATTGTACTTTCAGATGGGTTACATGCATTAATGGAGTCTATTAATCTTTAATCCTTCACTTCGTTGACGGGACAACGCCCTTTATTCCAGGTTTTCACAATTCTAAATAGATTTAGAATATCTGTGATATTATCTACAAACTGATACACCAAACACCCCTACCATAACCTCGAGATCACGGAGAAATTCGCCTAAAACCGCTTTCTTGTTGTCCGAAACCCTTGTTCGGAATCGCGCCCTCGGCCGAAACTTGAAAAGGTAGGTTTTCTTTTCAAAAAGAAAACCCTTAGGTCCCAAAAGTTCTATTTTCGTCTCAGGCCTACCCTCTACAGACTACGGCAAAACCGCCCAGATACTCCGCAGCTTAAGAAATTCAAGAGCAATATTCCAAATTGCGCTGCGGCGAGCCGTCGAAAAATACCGCCTTCCAATGCAAAACCGAGCTACTACATACGTTGGTGGCTTTAGAGACTCTTAAGAGTAGGGAATGATGAATAAGAGATTTCACCTAAAAAAACTTTTCACTGCAAAAACTAATAATTTTTTTCCGTATTTTGGGGAACGTAAAAATTCTGAACATTTCTCAGAAATTTTGATCTTCAAGTGGGGGGGGGTTGAAGTCGCAGTTTCGTCGAAGTCCTGGACAACGGTCTGCCTGACCCTGAGCATAACCAATTGCGACTATAAAACCATGCTCACCTCCCTACGTGGGGTGCAACCATAGGTTCGTTGGGGTGGGGACAGCGGTCCGAGTGGTGAAGGTTCTTTGGGATTCCTGAGTGGGGATTGGTGGAGGTTCCCTATAGACTTACAACTTCAAAATTTGCCGTTTTCTTGATCCTCTTTATCTTGCATTCAATATATTTTCATTTTTAATAATTAATTCTGAAATTTTTTTGTTGGATCGTTTGTTGAATTTGAAATCGTTTAGAATTTCACTAATCTCACTGAAATGATCTCCCTAGGTCACAAAAAATTTACTTTAAGCTGTCTTGGAGTAAAAAATCTTCGGAAATTTTTTCCAAGCGATTATTTAAGAACTACCTGGTTCTTAGCGCGAAACATATTTGCCCTTTGAGATGGATTATTTAACGAAGCTGTTTAAAAAATCTTCATAAAATTTTGCGTCGATTAATGTTTTCAATTTAAAAAAAAATTCGTTTCCAGTCTCTCAGCCGATTTCAATTTATGGAGTAACGTTTCTTTCACAGAAAATCAATAAGTTTTTCGCCCATATTTTTTTTACCCTAAAGGATAGCTTCTTGTAAAGGTTGTTTTCAGAATCACCATAAAATTCTGCATAGAATAGCATTTCAGTTTTCATAAATACGGTCTCGCTCTTCCAGCCGATGTCAGTTTATAAAGTGCTTTTTTTGCCTGAAATTAACGGTTTTTCGTACATACCTTTTTTGTGCTTGGAGATAGACTTTTGGTGAAAGTTGTTTTCGGAATCTCGATGGAACTCTGCTTCGACTAGTGATTCCAACTTTGAAAAATATTCTCTCGATCCTTTAGCTTAAATCATTTTACGAAACACCGGTTTTTCGCCTGGACCGTTGGAGATAGGGTTCTGGTGAAGGTTGTTTTTGAAATCTACATAAAATTCTGCGTCGAATGATTCATCGGGTTCCTAATATTGCTTGCTCCATAAGCCAGCCAGGTCGGTGGAGCCGAGCCCCCTCGTTGGCTCCAGCAGAACTCTGTGCCTCTTATTTAAAGGCATCGTACGCGCGGAAAACCACTCACCGTTTTTTCTGTTCAAATGATTTCTTACCAACTTCAGGACCCACCAAGAACGCTGTGAGAGTTTGTTCGGTTAAAAACGCCTTATTCTGAAGATAAATGAGGTTGAATGTCTGAAAGTCCATCAAAAGAGGCCGGCCGTCCGTCAGTCATCTGACACAATCTGCTGTCAGCCATCATATAAGTGAATGATCAACATTTGATACAGAAGAACTGAGGGGGAGTTGGTGGAATATACTATACGATTACGTGAAGAATGACTTTTCTACACACATCGATTATCCTTTCCTTCTCCACAAATCACTTGAAAGAAAGATAAACTTCATTTGATAGTGAGGTCGTTGGTCAAAACGGCTATTTCCAACAACCGACCTTTCTCGAAAAGGACAATTTCTTACCAACTTCAGAAACTAGAAAATTCGTAAAGTCTCATTTCCGAAGATGCTGGTAAAATAACTTGGAGCACTCAAATTGCTTGACTGCTGTGACGGTAAATAAACTACATTATAAAGAACTTACTCATATTCAAGAAAGACTCCACGTCTCGAAAATTCAAAAAATATTGAAAGTTGTGTGGCGAGGGTGCTCAGTTTGGGCACGCGGTCCGACACACAAAACGGCAGTGGGCGCGCAGTGTGGGCCCGCGGTCTCCTAAGAGCTAAAAAATTGAGAAATATGCGCTGAATAAAGATAAGACAATGATTTATGAAATTTCAAAGCACCCCTCAGCATCATTTATGTAGCACAAGCACATAACATCGGCATGGATCTTAACACTTAATGGACCGCGTGTCCAGACTGTGCACCCACGGCTATTTTGCCCCTGGGACCTCGTGTCCACACTGCGCACCCACACCGAAAACTCGATTTTTTCGTTTCACTTCAAGGAAAACGAACTCTTTCCGATTATTGCTTTTATATCTATGCTTCATACAACTTCCATAAATGGTATGCAGATATTAAGCGCCATATATCTCCTTTTGACTTAGGCAGTTACAACAAAAATCAGTTTAAAAACTCCCCGGAGTGATTGGTCGTGGGGCGCGCCGGTCCGCTACGGGGGCTAGCCGTGGAGCGCGCGGTCTCCTGAGTGTTGAAGAGACTTTGCGTACCCAACAGAGGTTAGCGCAAACTCGGTGCACCTATATAATAGCATATGGTATCAAGTTTGCGCCAACCTCCAATAGTGAACGCAATGTCCCATTATGATCCATGCCGACTTTACAAACTGTTTGTTTATATTGCGTTATATCAAAACAAAACACCTGGGGCCAAAAGTGAACCTTATCAGCTGAGAGAAAAAAAATTGATGAAATTCAGTGGACTGTTGTACTAGTTTTCTTTATCAGCCTATGGGGGGACCATACTTGGAGCGATGCTATGGCAGTCAGAAACGTAATCTAGCACTAGCCACTGCGAATGACAAAGGAATGTGGGGGTCGTGGTGAGGTCATCTGTCGCACGCAGCGTTTGCTCGGCAGCTGTTAGGCCTTCTTCAGACTTCCATCTCTGATCTCCGCGATGTCATGTTTTGAAAGCAGATCGAGGCGCGACCCGATCTCGATCGATGCTCATGATTATGATCCCGTCGCGTCGCGCGGCGATCAAACTCTGAGAGAGGCCTTAGGCCTTTTTCAGAGTGCGATCGCTGATCGCCGCGATGACATGTTTTTAATGCAGATCGACGTGCGACGCGATTTCGACCGATGCTCATGGTTATCATCCTGAAAGAAGCCTTACGCGCGATGGCGTCGCGCTCGCATTGCGTTTAAACAATAGTTTTTCGCGCAATTTCCGGCTGTTTAGCGCGCGTGCGCGATTTCATCACATCGCATCGCTCTGCACTGCGATGTGAGGACATCGCGGGAGCGTTTTGCTGAGCAAACTCCTACAGTATTGAACAACAGTGGAAGGGGGTGATGCACGAGCACGGTATCGATATCAGGAACAAATAAGAGCTTCTCCGATGAGATCCCCCTTCTATTTGCTAGAGTAAAGCATATTTGGACATTCTTATACGACCTCTGTTTTGTTTTGCCATACTCGCGTTTGCCGTCGAAGTAGAAGACAGAATCTAGAAATCTAGATGCACTCAAATTCTGTGAATTAGATAAACTGACAACTTCGAAAAATTAACATCTGCGAAGACGAAGCAACACCGAAATCAAGCATAGAAACGTCTAAAACGCTGCTCTTTCAGATTTGTGCATTTTTCGGTGAAGACGCAAAATGGCGCTAAAGTATGATTTTGCTTGAGAGCAATGCGATGTGTTGCCTCGATTACCATCGCAGAGCAAATCACATCGCGCGCGATTTTCGCGGCGTCATATGAGTATGCCACCCTATGAGATGTTGAAAAGTAAATGACCACACGTGTGTGGACGCAGAGCTGTTTGGTTAATTGGAAATGGGTCGCGCTCTGCAAGCAAGCGCTGTGGCGTAGTGATAAAGATCAGTATGCACGAAATGTCGTTAGGGTATGATTCTCGGAAGGGCCTTGTTTTTGCATAGGATATAACATGCTCTTTCTTCAGCAATGATTGACAGAAAGCGACTTCAATGTGCAGAATAGCGTATCATCTCAAATGCTATTTGTGACTCACGACTTGGGCTGATAATTATCTTGAATAGCAGTGCGATTTCGTTAATTTCAGAAAGATTCACGAAGTCCATAACAACTTCATCTTGATCTTGCGACAGGTAATGCGCCGGAGTCCCCCCTGTTATACCTTCAACGTTTTGAGTTGTCCATTTCTCTACGTTACATTGTGTTTACATGGCAAATGACCCTGGTTCTACAAGAATTGTTAGAGAACAAGTGACATAACTGATTTTGTTGTGCTTTATTGTTGATTTTTGCTGTTTTATCATGGCTGTCTTAAATAGTCGTAAATAAATAAATAATTAAATAAATCAATCGTTCGTGCCCGCACGCTAACACTCGGCTGTCGGATCAACAGTCAGCATGATTTAATCAGGCTGACTAGGGAATTACCACGGGCCCAGGACCGGGACCTTCGCCGTTAAGTCGGGGCGGGTTGATAGCCGGTATTGCGTTTACCCTAACGAAGAAGTGTGCAGAAGTGTGAGATGTTTGATCATGATTCATGTGGGAGAATGAGCTGAGTCTTATGAGAAGATCTAAATACTATGGCTTCCGTTCAAAAATCTAATAACTATTATGGAAATGATTGTCCCTGATGATGTGCCTTCACTGTGTACCTTTCCGAGCATAGAAACTATGCAATTTTGAGATAAGCAATCTAATGTCTTTTTCCCCTCCAGGGTGGTTATAAGCAGGGCTGTGCGGAAATCTTTTTCAAAAATTTCGGAAACGGAAACGGAAGGAAAATGGCTAAAAAACGCCGGAAACGGAAATTCGGAAACGGAAACGGAAGAGATCAAAAAACTATGGGTTGTCTCATTCTCACGTTCCTTCGCTGCTTATTGGTTAAAGTTCTCATTCGATAACCTATGATTTCAGTCAATAAATCAATAATTATCCAAACTACATAAAATCACTATGGGGTATTCCACGATTTCGGATCTTTGCCCCAGAAAAAAAACCGAAAAGGCAGTTTCAAAAATTAGTATATGTAGCGACCCCTCCGAAACAGTGTACAGCCTGTCCTCCAGAAAGCAGTCCAGGCTGTACTAGCTGCAGATGAAGCGGACGGCCGCGTTGCGTGTTCAAGACCGATAGAAGTGTACCTCCAGGTTCTCACCGACGACTTTCTAGATTTACTGGTGAACCTTTATTTTGAATCCTGTCGGAGCAAATACCGCAAGATTAAATTCAGAAAGTAAGAAAAAAACTGCTCGGTGGCAACAGGAAAAATCACTTTTGATATGCCTCAAAATTTAGAAACCCGAGCTCTGCTGAGGATCTCAGTCAGGCTTAGATATCCGACTGAACACAAGAGGTCGAAAGTGTTTTTCAGCCCACCATGATGTTTTCAAGCACCCTTGCCTATACCCACTACCATTACCCGTGTAGCACTATTTTCTTCCGTTTCCGGGCCTAAAAAGTCGGAAACGGAAGCGGAACGGAACAGCCCAAAAAACACCGGAAATACGGAAACGGAATCGGAAACGGAACAGTTCCGCACAGCCCTGGTTATAAGGCAGGCGCATGTTTGCCGGCGCTCGAGAAAAGCCTTTTTCGAAACAACAAAAGTCTCCCATGAAGGCTTACACAACGATTCGTTCCCTCGTTCTACAGATTTTCCGCCAAAGAAATCGGCCTTCAAGGAATTTCGATTTTTTTTCTGGAATTTCTTCCCTTTACAATTTCTCCTCAATTCCTTCTACATGAATTATTTTTTTATGAACCAAACCACATCCTATTCAGAGAGCTTCATTTTGACATAATATTGTCATTATTAGTTTTAACTTTGGGTATTTTTGTAATTTGTTACTTCTGACTTACGGTTGACGATTTACGACCCTGCGGCGAGCTTTCGTAAGTTACGGTCCACGATCAACGAGATTTCGGATTTGATTCACGCCCACCCCTGATGCCCGTCTTCGTCGACGGCCGCCCTCAACACACGTGACTTCACCCGCAACAAACCACAATAACGGTGAATCTAGTAGTTCCAGTGGTATTAATGTTTTAGAAAGTGCATACAGCCTATCAATCACGAACAAAAATCAATTCTTTCTAATCTGCTGAGTGTCACGACCCGTACTATTACGGAACTGGTATAAGAGCAGAGAAAGATCAGAGGCACAGAACCACATCATCGTGTTAGAGCCGAGTACTGGCGATTATCCCCGATTTAGGCTATAATCCACAATAATGTCGATGTAGACCCTGAAGCTGGTCGCTGCGGTTTTGTGCAGATCCTTCACACGCAGTTCTGAAGCTTATAGAAAACTAATATGACGATTCCGCAATAGTTTGGGCGGCCGATCGACAAACGCATTTTCAATCCATTTTAGGCTCTTAGCAGCCATTCTATAGATACTAGGATCGTGATAGAAAACGGTTGCATGTTTTATACAGAACACTATCTCAAAGAAATAGTTTGTAAAAAAGTGGGTTCAAAAAGTTGGGATATTACATATTTCATGTTTGCCAAATTTGCTGTGGAATGAATGCAGCTTGACTTGCAAATCATACATAATTGCCTGCAGAATTAACAGTATCTTCGCGGGACTAAACTTTAACGTAGCTATTTTTTCAATTTCACTACGTGAGCCTTTGGTGAGTTACCTACATCCGATGGGTGACTAATTAAAATGTGCCCGCCCCTTTTTTGGATCCTATAAATACCCGTTCGAGGGATTACAAAAATCGTCAGCGCTGTGCACCTCATTAGGCCTTTCAATCAGGGAACAATGTTATGAATGCTTAAGTGGAATTGTTTTTCCTGATGACTTTCTTCAGTTCTGTTTCTTTCTTTTGTTTTCCGGTCTACACTGAGGTCTTGGCAACTGATCTTTCGTTTTGAACTGGTAGAGGTAAATTCAATTTCCCCTCAGAATTTTTAAACATATTACAGAAAACTTTCAGCTCCGTATACAATCTACTAAATTCTTGTTGTAAAAACGAGTATGTACTTGACATAGGTAAACACAACCTGGGTAAGCCATTCATATCTGCTTTTGATGCATAGCGTGGAAAAGACAAGATTTTGTGGGTTCCTTAGGTCGTTTTGTTGTTTAGTTTGACTTTCATGCACACTTATCTGTGGTAGCTTGCTTAAAGGCAGGGTTCACGACTTTGAGCTCTCTTTATTAGAATGTAGATTTGGTCATCACAAAGGTTAAAATAAGTGAAGAAACCCGGAAATTTGCGCGAAAAACTCTCAAAAACAAGGTATAACGGCTAACTACACCGGACCCTCTAATTTACCAGATTTTGATTAAAGGCATCGTACACGATGAAAACCATACTTGGGTTTTTGAGTTTTTAGTGTGGTTATATGCCTATAGTGACTGAAGGTTGCAAAATGCCCCCTCAAAAACGCCAACTTTTCAGGAAAACCCATTTTAGGAAAGCTTAATACAAATTTGAAGTTCCCGCCAAAATCGATTTGGGATAGTTGCGCGAAGAACACTAGGAACACTTTTACGATTCGTTCCGTGGCGCAACGTTGGAAGCAATTCACCGAGGACGCCATTCAGACGAGCGATCTTTTTTTTGAACGAAACTAAAAAGGGTTACTAACATTCTGCATCCATTGCTGTCAGCTGCTTTCGATCGATGCCGAGCGTGAAATCGAGTGGCTTGTGAATTGCGCCCTACGACGCGTCAATGCACGATCGCCGGCAGCGACAACGGAGTTTCGTTCCTTGTAACAACGTATCGACCCCAAGGCCGGCCCCCAAAACCCAGGAAGCCCTTTTGAGGTAAGCGAATCTCCATTCAGAGGCGCTTTTGAAACTCCTAAGTTTCTGAGTGACATTATTATGACCCACTAGTCCGACTGAACGCAAAAGCTGGAATTCGGTTTTCATCGTGTACAATGCCTTTAAGCCTTGCATATCCGCCTTTTATTTCGCTACTGAAATAGGCAGTAGTCTCCAAAAATGCTCAGAAACTGCTTTAGAGGCAAAATAAAAGTTTACAAAGTAGGCAATTATAGAAATCTTAATGATTGGGGGCGGGCGGGCAGCAAGCAATACCTTATTCCTGAGCGTTGTTTTTACACCTTTTCACTTATTTTCACATTTGGGATGACCAGATCTACCTTCTCATGAGGATAGCGCAGCAACCGTTTTTATCTTGAACCCTGCCTTTAATCTCATTTTGCGATGAACCTGCGCGGATGGACCAGATGTAGGGAAATGTAACTGGAATCTTTATCGAAACCGCCAGTTTTCACAGAAAACCCATTCAAGAATCAATCAAAACACTCGACCCTGCGAACATTCTGTGTTAACATCAGACTCGGCTTCTGATTAGGGTACTTTCTGCCACTCTGGTATCAGCTTTGCTGTTCTACTGATCACATGATTTTCTGAGGACTTTGAACAGGTATGCCACTCAGTTCTATGTATGTATCCGTGTCAATCGTTGGGGAAACTTTGTCTGAAATTCTGTAGGATAGTACTCTCTATAAAACGTCGAAATTCACATCACTCGAGGCGCGAGTGGCGCGCGCGACGACTCGGCCTCCGTCTGCCCTACGCTCTCTGACTGTCTCTAACATCCGCTCCGCACCAGCACGCGTAGGAACCATATAAATTTCGCCGTTTTATAGCCTATAACTACATTTGGCCGATTATTTTGGCAAGTAAATTTGACCGTTTCAGGCTCCGACGGAGGCGAATCCGCCGAAACGTTAGTCAATAAAGTCATCCTACCACCTCGTGCGTGCTACAGGCAAACGTTCAACACATGCTGTGTTTAGTGTGAAAGAATTTGCGACGTCGAAAATAGTTTTGTGCTTTCAACTACAGTAATGAGTGTTTTTGTCTGCTCTCTACCGGGAAGAGGAGAGACGTAGAGTGAAAGCCCTTAGAAAGACCGCAAAAAGCGGCAAATCGTTCTTAGGCGTCATTCATAGTCCTCACCGCAAGCGCGGAACGCGCGTGACGCGTGGGACGAGCGGTGGACTATGAAACTTTTTTCCGCGCGGCACGCGTGGTGAGAACTTTCATGGTGCACCAGCGCCGCCATGGCGGCGCCTCCCAAACCGCCCTGGCGGTTTTGCCGTTCCAATCAATACTTGCTTCTCGATTTGAGTCCTCTCCCACATAAATAATTCTGGAACTATCCTGCGCTACCGCATACGCAAATGCAAGCCAGGATTTTCTGTTCATGTCACAGTAAAGGCCCGACTTTCACCCGCGCCGCCATGGCGGTGCCGCCGGAGATTTCATAGTGGCTTCCCGCTCGTGCCGCGCGTGCCGCGCGGTGAGAAGTTTCATAGTCCATCGCTCGTCCCGCGCGTCACGCGCTTGCGGTGAGGACTCTGAATGACGCCTTACTTAAAAAGGAAGGATCCTACCTGCAACACCGAATCAGAAAAAAATAGAAAAGAGAAAGAAACAAATAAAAGAAGAAGGGAAAAACTAAAATCTATTTCAAATACCATGGTATACGTTTCAATGTTCCGCTGGTCAATGACAAATTCTGGCGAAGTGCCAGAAATGAGCGTATTTTTAGTGTGTTGAAATAGCTCAACCCGACTTCTTCCGAGGAGGTGGACTGTACTTTTCCAGATTTTCCCGACTCTCCGTCGCTCTCAAAAAAATCAACACAAAAAACACACGCATTGAAATAGCTCGGTTACCGAAATGAAGCGGAATCAATATCCAGACAGAATATGGGTTCCTCCTCATGTTTACTCCTACATTGTATTCTTTTCCGACAGCAGTTGTTTTCTCACTTCTCTGAGTGATGATGATTCTGTTGCTATATTTTTGTGTGCCATGTTTATTTCGCTGTAGTCGCCATGCCATTGTAGGAGAAAACTCAATCATGTTTGCACCACTAGGTCTGTTTATTTAGATGAGTAGCTAAAGTTCTTATTTTAGAAAACTCGGCAAACTTGCACAAACAAGTGAGCTACGCAGAAATGTCTCCATTTTCCTTGGTAGGCTATACTCTTTACACTCTTAGTAGCGCAGAAACGTGCTAGAGAAATAGTTGTTTCGGTGAAATCCTTAAAGGCAGTGTCCACGATGAATTTCGTCCTCGGTTTTTGCCCGGAAATCGAAAGTTCAGGGTCTCATTGGAGCACTGGGGTCGAAGGAACGAACAAAAAACGAGCCCGAAAGAGCTCCATACGGCTCCGAATTCCGCTCGCGCTAGCCCTTCCGCTCGCGGTCGAGTTTTCCGACGAACAGTTTGGTCCGCTTCTACATTAGCATTGGAGCGCGAGCGCGGCTGAGTTTCAGCATTGGGGCGCAATTGCGCTGTCTACGTCAGGCCCATACCCGCGCAACTAATCCTCCGTTGAAATGTGACTTTCAAGAAGAAGAGCTAATTTTAGATGTTTCGCACCGTTTTCAGGATTCTTCCTTTACTGATAGAACAGTCAGACCCTAAACCTTCGTTTTCTGATGAAAACTCAAGAACGATTTTTATCGTGGACACTGCCTCTAAAACCGTGGACATTTCAGGCGCTTCTCTGTGTGCTTGCTCAAGACTTCGTTGATTCAAGTGAGTTTTCCAGGATACAGTGTTGCTTAATCTCCGCATTGGATTCAATCAGTTATTGTGATTTGCTTTTAGCGTGCACAAGATTAGTATTTGACTTTATTCGGCTAACGCGTCTCGGCTGATCGCCTTCTTCGGAGCCTGAAAAAGTCAAGAAGCATGCACGAAGCTATTCGATCAAACCCCAGCAACATGTCGAACATAAGTTAGGACCAGTAACCATTGCTTGACAGAAGTCCGAACTCAATTGGGTTCTGCCCTACAAAACAGCTGCCACAGCACTAGCAGTCACGAGCGTTTTGGATTCAAAACAAGACCCCCAGTGATGAACCGCTGGGAAGAGGGCATCTCTACAACCGCCGAGCTCGGATTTTTCATACAATATTGCCCCTGTTATATGAGACGGAGCGGACACCGTTAACATCGCGAAAACTAACTCAGTTTGCTCGCTGTGTTCTTAGCTGTGGTCGTGACTGCTTGTGCTGTGGCAGCTGTTTTGTAAGGTAGGACCAAATTGAGTTGGGACTATGGCCAAACAAGGGATACTGGTCCTAATTTCTGCTCGACATGTTGTTGGGGTTTGATCGAACAGCTTCGTGCACGATTCTTGACTTTTTCAGGCTCTGAAGAAGGCGATTTGCCGAAAAGCGTGAGCCGAATGAATTCAGAATCAATCTTGGGCAGGCTAAAAGCGGATCACAACAAGTAGGTTTTGTTCCCTTGAGAAGTGAATTTTTGTACTTGCGAAGAACATGCATGAATGGGATCTGCTTTGTTACGATGGGTCAGGTGAGTCGCTTGGGGAAAATCCCGTTTACTTTAGCGGTGAAGCCGCGCAGCGGTGTTAACTTTCTTCGTAAGCGGAATTATGAGCGCCGTAATTGTCGAATGCTTGGTGAGTGATCACCCACACTACGCGCGTACAGAGACACAGAATGAAAACCTCTGTCTCACTGGGATCTCCGCTGGCTAGATAAATGAGAATAGAGTAAGTGCGACCACTGACGACGTGGTTCAACGGTAGCAGATGAGATCGTGTTGTATGTATATCAGGCACCACTTTTTATAGAATCTTCTGAACACCGAAATTCAATGGATTCGTCTGACGAGGAAAACTGGATGCGGGATTGCGATTTCGCTCCCTGTGTGGAAGAAGGAAAAGAATGTCAAATGGTGGTCGTGAATGGTTGCAAAGGAGGTTATTGCCGTTCGGAACGACATTGCGTTTCGGCAGGTGAGATCACTGCCAGGATACGCGTTTAAAGAATGCTGCGATCTTTTTCAATGCCTCGCCAACACAAATCTGAATTTTGTAATTACAGAACTAGCAAACCTCTGCTCAAAGCAGAACTGTACCCAAGGATACGAGTGTCGATTGGTGCAGCATCAATGTTATGGATGGATGCATTGCAGTCCGGAACCACAGTGTGTCCCACGGAGTCAGTGAAAGAGTCTTCGTACATTTCGCAGTTATTTTTTCCCGGTTACTTGTTGGATGAGGAAGACAATTTGCGAGCAGCAAATATGATATGAGCCTTGTGAGCTTCAGTAAGAAACATTGTGTCTTAGGATTGAGTCTGAGAATATTTCCTAATTGGTAAGTCTTGACTTGTTGGGTTCGGAAACACTCTCCTAGGCGCAACGTCCACGCATTTAATTTTTTTATTCCATACCCATCCCACAACAATAGTTCCACAGCTTTCTGGTAGAGATCAACCACCGTGAGATGTTTGCACTAAATTACTTGAATGCCAATTAGTAGCACATCTGTCATTCATTCACCTACCCGCAATCAACTGTTTATTGTCACAAGGAAAGCGTTTATAGCGGTGAACGCATTTGCAAGAACGACTTGTATTATTGCTATCTCTTAGGCCTCCGTAGTAAGACTGAGCAGTATCTCGTCCCGAGCCACAGGTTCCAGGAAGTTACAAGCTTGAAACGGTCGTTTATTATCGCTTATTATTTTTGCTGTGTCTTTGAAAACAAGCATTCATCTTCCGAAAATCTGGAAACAGACTTCATAATCGTGTATAGCGTCTGAAAGAGCCTTCCTGTACAATGTTTAGCTGGGAGCAAGTTCTTCGAACTGTACAGATGGTGTATTGGACTTGTACGAGTTGTTTGTTGACAGTTCTTCTAGCAATTTGGGGATTCTAAAAGCGTTGGAAAAAGTTTTTCGAATTTGACTTGAAACTTTCTCATTGAGATTATTTGGTGTGCTTATCACGAAAGTGAGGTTTATCTGTCGATTTTCTAATGTTTTCGGCAAAGTTCGTTCAATGCGTGCAACCGGGGAAAATTTGATGGGAAAACGCGACTTTTGATGATATTTGGAACGCAGTGATAATATGAGCTGAAATAGTTGCTCCAGGGGTAATTCGGGGTGCCGAACACGAATCTGCAATCTGCTCTACCCTTTTTCGACAGCTGACGGTAGACTACGATGGGTATACGGTAGTTCGGTCCTAGAATTGACTCAAAACTTCTGTGCGGGATCTCTTCGGGGGTGCTGAATACGTGTTCATTAACCTTTTGTCAATTTTCAAAATGCTAAAGCAGGTTCTGCACCTTATCTGACATTTCATTGTACCTACCGCAACCTACAGTAAACTTAAGGGCAAGGCAGTTCACGATGATCATCCTCGCTGACTTTCCACAGCGAAATGATAGGCGAGAAGGATCGCGGTGGAAAACGGGAGCGGAAAATAACGGCTGCAAACAGGGGTTTCGGTGCCCCAGACACGCCTGGTGCCCCAGATCCACCCCCTCGGAATGAACAAATGAAGACTCAGATTACAGGAATGATCAAGTCAAGGAAGCGCTGATAAGTAAGCCGACCGCTTCATTGTACGGATATGTATCATCCTCCTAGTGGTCAATTCCTCCACGCTCAAAAATCAACGTAAACAAGAGAGGGCCTATTTTTGCCCCGAAACGCGCCTTTCGTGTCTTTATAAGCATGCCTTGCTATATAGGGCACCAGACCTTCCGTAAGCCGTGGAGATATCGGAAGTGAACATTATCGTGAACACTGCCTTTAAGATTTTTGTAAACTGAACCCCAAATTTGTTTTCAGCACCATAATTAAACCCCACATGCGAGTTTTGAGCAGAGTCCAAAAATTTTTTTTGAAACACATGAAAATATCTTCTCGCGAAGCTTGGAAAATGCTTAAAACTTCTTGAAACCTTCTACTCGGGGTAAAATTGCACATTTTTCCATTGAGGCACAAGAGATACAAACAATACGTTGTATTCGGAGATGCGTTCACCACAAAAACACTTCCCTGTCAGTTCACTCATTCCTGATGTACTCGTTTTTGCAGATCCGCACTACAACAAGACGAATATGCCTAACTGGTGGGAAACAACAACAAGAAGATGTGGGTGGTCCACTTTGTCTCAGTAAATATTCTCATGTTAAAAGCTAATGTTAAAAACGAGAAAATCTCTAGGCATTATTCGTTCCTTTCTCTTGAGGTTTTCGAAACTCCGATTCACAAAAAAATTTCTTGACGCAAAGTAAAATGTGCAATTGAAGTGGCGATGGAGTGGTGCAGTTATTTCTGTCACCACAACACATCACAAGTTCCGCCTTCGAATAGTTCGAAAAAAAATAGACGTGGAGAAATTAATCCATCCTCTGGCTGTTGCTTAATGGGAACCTCTAGCCATTATCGACCATTAGCCGATGCTGATCGGGCACTGCAGCATGTGTTGCACAGCCTCCCAAACATACGTATGATATGCTTACTGTCGTTATCGGAGCGGAGTCCCTATCCGCACTGGCAGACAACCGCTGCTGCAGCACACAACATGATGATAATCGTACCGAAACAGGGTAACCGCTCCGGGATTAAGTGGTCCCAGCACAATTATCATCGTTTCGTGTGACGCGGCACCGGTTGTCGGCAAGCGCAGACCGAAATTTCGTTCTGATATGGACATTAGGTCATTTGAATGCTGATAAGTAGCGTATCCAATCAGTTTTTCAACCAATACTTAATCTCTGCCCTCTGTTTATCAATTTTTGATGTTCTAGTTTTTGCAGATCCGCACTACAACAGGACGAATATACCTAACTGGTGGGAGACGACAACAAGGAGATGTGGGTGTTCTAAATTGTTTCAGCAAATCTTCTGATATTAGGCAGAGAGGCGAGAAAACTTCTAACCGCCTTTCTGTTTTTCGAAATTTATATGCACAAAAAAACAGTGTGACGCAAATGCATACGTGCCATTAATTCGCTGATCTGGTCACCACACGGAGTGACACATCTAGGCTGGTCCTGGAAGGTTACCCCAAATCGCCTTCTCCATGCCCCCCTGAAAGATAATTTTGATTGCAGAGAGATTTTCCTTTAGTACATTTCCTTTTCTTGTTTCTCGTGAATGGTAGGATAATCCGATAAAAAAGTTTTTCATATAGATATCAGATTGGTTTGTTTCTGGTTTCAAGACATGAAGCGAGGAGAATTTTTTCAATTTTTGGACTGGGGAATAAGTTCGTTCGGTTTTTTTTCAAAAAGCTTTATTCAAACAAAAAACAATAATTGTAACAACGACTCAAATAATTATGTATGCGCTGCTACTGTTTACTACCTCCTCCCACATCTCGACCAAATTGTTGATACCGTGCCGCCGAAAATCGCCCAGTTTGGTGTCGAAACAGTTGTTGGGCCAGTTTTTGAGGTCACCTTCACCGTCGTAGGTATAACACCCCTCATTTGGTTCGACGTGAAGTAGAAAAGGTTTTAATCGGTTGGCGCAAGAACGGCGAGTACGGTGGATGCTAAAGAACCTCCCATTCGTGCTATTGGGATGCAGTTTTGACGACTTGTGCAACATGAGATCTGGCGTTGTCGCGGAGCAAGATGACTTGGCCCTGTTGATCAAGTATTTTCAGTCGCATAGCCCCATTTACGCGGCACAGTTGAGCAATGTAGAGCTCCTTGTTCACCGCTGCATTCCTATCAAGCATTTACCAGGGTATCGTGCCTTCCGAGTCCCACCAAACGCAGATCATGGTCTTCTTCAGGTGGAGATCTTTCTTGAATCTCGGCTTTGATTTTTCTCCCGGAGCCACGCCCTCCTCTCTTTGGATTATGTAGACGTACAGACATCATTTCTCATCTTCCGTAACCATTCGATACAAAAAGCGCTGTCAATGACCGTGTATTGCTCGGTGGCGCGCGAGGTGTAGAGAAGCAATTCGAAGGGTATTCTATTTACAAGCCTCAAATATAGGAAAAGTAAAATTATACGAAGAAACAACCAAGACTGCTTTCTAGAACAAAAGTTCTCTGATGAAAACAAACATTTTGCTGAATGAGCGAACATACCATTTAAACAAAGCTGTGAAAAAACCGAACGAACTTTTTACCCAACTCTTCGCGTTCGAAGGATCATGCTTATCCTTCAATCCGGAACAATCATAAACTCGATTTTATTTCTTTTTTTAAATTAGACGGTATAATTCACATTAAGTCAAGTTCTGGGGGTGTGTATACAAGCCTGTTGGTACCTGCTCGTTGGTGCCCCTGCTTCTACTGAACCCCGCAGACGTTTGAGTGTACACAGGGAACGTTCGAGCGATATAGCGTGCACAACTATATCGCGAAAGTATCCCGCACATTGCATAAAGGTGTTGCCGTCCGGCACACAAAGGCCTCTGGTCCATAACACCTTAGGATCCGTACCTAGGGAGTTCATGGAGTCTTTGGCCACAAGCCACAATTTCGCCACCCTGAATTGCCGGTCATTGTCGAGTGATATCCAACAATCTGCGTTGTCCAATATTCTGAGCTATTTTCATGCACCGTTTGCTGCTTTGCAGGAAACTCGCTTAAAGGATAGACCAGTCATCAACGTCGGAGAGTACGCCACCTACTGTGGTGACGCTGATGATAGGAGAGTGGGAGGCTGTGCGATAGCTGTAAGGAAGGACTACAATGGTATAATCGAGGAATTCGGCCCAACGTCGTGTAGGAATGCATTTGTGCGAATGCATCTGTGTGGGATGTCGCATTCGATTCGGATCACCGTCCAGTTCTGTTGAACTTCACTGCGAGGATTCATAAGAGGAAGCGAGGGGCTAAGCCTCTCCAGAGAATTGATACGACAAGTCTCAGGGATGAAGAATGCAGAAGGAAATTCCGACAACGCGTTCCTGTTCATATTGGAGTACGGAATAGGAAGAAACTTTGCGACGCGGATTCTTTTGTCAAGTGCATCCAGGACGCTTCGAAAGAGGCACTCCCAGTTGTACAGCCTAAGAAGAAGTTCGCCTACGTCTCAGAAGAAACAACATCAACCTACAACAGAGTATGTGCTCTCTGAAGTGCAGGAAACTTCGTGGAGGGGAAGCGTCTCAGGAGGAAGTTGCGTCGGCAGCCTCAAAATGACCGCGAACGAGAATGGACGTGTAGAGCTAAGGAGTTTGAGAAGGCTTGGGAGAAGAAGAATCCGAAGAAAGCCTACACGTTGTTACGACAGTATAGCGGCAAGATGAAGAGATGTTCTGCTGTCCTCAACACTACCAATGGAGTTGCAGTTGGTGATGCGACGCTGCTAGTATGGAAGGATTACTTCAGTTCACTACTGAATCGTCCAGCGCCGTCAGTACCATAGCTGCCGCATGTTCAGAGAGCACATTACGATGTCAGTGAGGACTGAGGCGGAAGTTTCGAATTGTGTCCGGAAAATGAAGAATGGAAAGGCAGGTGGAGATGACAACATCACTGCTGAAATGCTGAAAGCTCTTCCTCCGTTTGGGATTCGTGAAATGACCAACACCATCCGTGCCATATGGATGAGCGAAAGGATACCCGATTCGTGGAGGCATGCGATAATCGTACCTCTTCACAAGAAGTTATCCGTCACGGATTCGATGAACTTTCGGGGAATTTCTCTACTGCGTGTCATGTACAAGGTTTTAGAACGTATCATTCTTGAGCGACTCATCAAACATCGTGAGGAAACGACCAGAGAGGAGCAAGCCGGTTTTCGACCTGGAAGATCGACCATCGACCAAGTGCTCGTTGTGAGAAGAGTAATCGAATCGTGGCAGCGGTATTCGAAGCCATTACAGCTTTCTTTTTTAGACTTTGGAGCCGCATTTGACTTTCCTCATCGTGATCGATTGCTCAACGCTCTGCGAGCCGATGGAGTCCCGGAAAAGTATGTTCGACTAATCGAGGACATGAACAAAGGAACGACAGCAGCAGTTCGTGCGCCTGTCGGATTTACGTCAGCTTTCGAGGTGAGAACAGGAGTAAGGCAAGGAGCTGTAGCAGGACCTTTCCTATTCAACTTTGCCGTTGATGACATCATGCGTAGAGTTGCAGAACAGTTTCCTGCGGACGTGATCTTAACACCATCAGGACGCTCCCTTGTCGACCTGGAGTACGCCAATGACATTGTGTTATTCGCTGAAAACAACGCAAAACTGCAAAGGATTGTGAACCTCGTTTTGAAGTATGCCGCAGCCTATGGACTTCGTCTTCGTCCGCACAAATGCAAGCAGATGTGGGTCTCTCAGAGGCCTTCTACGGGAGTTTGTGTGGACGGACAACGTATCGAACTGGTGGACGATTTCTGTTATTTGGGCGGTTTGCTGAAGAACGATGGTAGTTATGCAGCGGATATTCAACAACGATGTGCGAAAGCTACGTCTGCATTCAATTGTCTAACCAAGTGTTTGTGGTCTACCCCCATCGCGAAACAAGTCAAGTTGCGCGTCTACTTATCCGCTATTCGCCCTATCATGGTGTACGGATCGGAGACGTGGGCAGCACCGAAGACGCTGATGGAAAGGTTGGATTGCACGAATAGGAAGCTGTTTAGATGTTTACCCGGATTTTTATGGCCGCGGATGTGCCACAACGAAGATCTCTACAACGAGATTGAAGCCTTACATCTACGTTTGACACGAGGGAAGTGCCAGCATCTCCCAATGCCATCTCGAGCGGCAACGGAAGGTCGTCTTTGTCTCTTTGGGCATATTTTAAGAGGACCGCTAGATCGTCTTGTTCAACACGCTCTAAGGATGCTTCCAAGTCCTGTCTGGAAACGGCCGCGTGGACATAGGCGAAAGTTTTGGACGGATGTGGTAAAGGAGGATTTGAAATCACTCGGCATTGAAAGGCAATTCAGGCGCGATGTTTTACTTCGCAGGAAGTGGAATAGTGATCAATGGATGGATTGTGTTCACATTGTGGCTGAGGACTGTGACAAATGAACACGGCTGACTACTAGGACGGCACACCTCGGTGAAGATGCGGAATGACCGCGTTAGGCGGAAGCCAACCGATTAAGTCAGGTAAGTCAAGTCAAGTTCTGATAACAGTGCTGAGCAATGCTAACTCAACTGTTGTTCACTACACTTCTAGCTTACGTTTTTGTGCACACTCAGACCTATTGCCTGATTCCTAGCATCAAATTAAAGTTTGACACAACTGGCTACAATGCTGAAGATGGAGAGTGAGTGGAGATGCCTTGCTCAGAAACTGAAAAAAGTTTGAGGGCCAAAATTGGTGTTTTTGCCGCCACGCCAACTAGTTTCCTGAATTCAACAACAACAAATGTGTACCAAAATTTTGGTGGGAATACTTTCCTCGAACGATCCGATGCACACGGAATCTGGTCATTTTCACCCTGTCTCCTAAACGTTATCGATCTTCAAAATTTTTAATAACTATACTTCTAGGAATATGAGGACTTCTCCGCTGGCACCAACTATAGAATTCTTCCCCTAACTTCTCCTTTGGAAACCAAACACAGCCAAACTATTGAGCAACAAAAAATATCGGTCAAATTAGTCAATCTTATCCGAGGAAAAAGTATATAGAGTACGGCGTAGGGGATCACGTTGCCGCAGTTGGACACTGGTTTTTCGTTTCCAGTGCGGACATCTTGAGCCATCCACAGTGGTGGATGGCTCAAGATGAACAGTTTGAATTTTCCTGTATAGAGCGGAAAGTTCCGGAGCTAATAACAGTCAGAGTGGCAAAATTCAATTCATATTTTCACCATCTTGGAGAGAAATTGTGTTCTCTAATTAACTTCTCGCTCTTAAAGGAAACCAGACGTCTAGACTTCTATCTATGGTACATATCGGCATATACAGAGAGTATATATCTGCAGTAATAACATGTTCTCATTCAGATCCTAACAGCAAGACAACTTCGGCTCCCCACTGGTTGACCACCACGACAAACCGTGAGTTACACCCGAGCAAACTTTAGGGCTCTATCCTAAGGAGGGGGGCCACTCATAGAAATGAAAAGATTATACCACAGTCACTCACAAGATCATTTCGTATCACTGTGATAGCGAATGTTTCTGTTCTGATATTTTGTTGGGTCTTAGTTGAGAGTAGGGTTCACTTTCATTTCGTGGTCTCTATCATGTGGTGGTCATGAATGCCCCCCCCCTTCTTAGGATACAGCCAACTTCAAAGGAATCGTGGGCACTGAGAACCACTTACGATTTGTTCTGCTCAATCCCATGCTTTGGCTGTTTAAGATAGTAGAGGAGTTCAACGGATAAGAAATGTACTTTTGGAATTAAGCAAAAAGCCGAATGCATAGCATGCCATCAAAAAAGGCTGATCCAACGTCAGACACCGTCGTCAACAATTTACCCATCTTCATCCTTAGCAATTCCTTGCGACTCAGCGCAACTGAGCAAAAATTCAATAAGTGCGACTTGGAACGCTGCTGCTGACTACTTTGATCCAGGGTTCGGCGCAGGTGTGCCCCCCCCCCCTTAGGGAAGTCTGAGCTCCGGAGAGGTGGGAGGAGGGGATCAGATCTTCAAAGAAAGATTAATTGGGCCATACTGTGTGTGATAAAAAACCTCCAGGAGTGTTTTTTTTTGCGTGGAATTCAAATGTACAATGCGATTTAAAGGCAGTGTTCACGATGATTTTCGTTCCCGAGTTTTTCACTTGGAACAATGCGTTGGTCACCAAGTATTACCGCAATTGCGAAGAAACGCGAGAAACTCACTAAAACGTATAATTTCAGTGACGTTATTCGATGACATAAGATCGGCGTGCTTCCGGGAGAGACTTTACGTTCCCCATCGGAGGTTGCTCGGTGTCACATGCTATAACATAGGTGCACCGAGTTTGCGCCAACCTTCAACAGTGAACGCTAAGTCTCTTCCGGATGCACGCCGACGTTAGACTAGTTGTCCGGTTGTATGAACATGTTCTCGGTGGCTGTCATCGGCAAAGAAAAATGGGTCAATGAAAAATAGAAGAATATTTTGTGCAAAACAGTATCAGTTAGGATTTGAAAGAAAGTACGAAGCAACACAGAGGAGAGAATCGCAAAGGACGGATCCACATAAGATTTCGCTGTCACAACGAACAGTTCCTGTGAGAGTAGAGAGGCGGGGTGAGAGTAAAGGATTTCTTGTACTCCTGGTGCGTTTTTCTCAAGTTCTACGTCGTTTTAGTTTTACCCGGGTGCCACTTGATCAATATAGCGAATAATCTCAAAATCGAAGATTATCATGAACACTGCCTTTAACTAAAATGCTGTTTGAACTGAGTTACTAGTGGAAGTTCAATTCGGAAGTTTATGGTGAAGTCATATTAAAGGTGTGCCCAATATGATAGTCAAGACATACAAAGCCTCAGTGTAAAGTGTACAGAGCAGTCTGCCTACTAAATGCTAAATGACTTTGGCGAAGTACGGTTAGCGAGAGTGGAATACTTGAGTCCAGCGTAGTCGATTCACCCTACATACAAAGTTTCACAGTATAAGATAAACGCCGAAGACCACTGCAGTACATGGGCTCACACCTTTCTCAGATGTAGTCCAGCTGGAAGTCGACCATTTTGAAAACTAGGAGTCACGAGAGTGGGGTATTTGAATCCGGCGTAGTCGATTAACTCTGTGATCTTACTTTCAACATCTAAGATGGACGTTGAAGGGCGCTAAACTGTGGGCGTAACAGTCGAAATTAAAAACCTTTAGTTCTTTAAAAATGTAGGTTTTTCAAAAGGTATAAGCTAAGTAATAAATGAGTTATCCAGAAAAATTCTGGATTTGAGAAACTAGACTTCATACTCTAAAACCTTCCGCACCCCTGGAGTGCCTCTCAAGAAAATTTCAGGCGTGGGTTCTTCTCTAAAATGACATAAAGGTGTGACATGTGCATTCAAGATAAAACCGTTTTCTATCCTACTGTCTGACTGCTCGCAGAACCTTCTTCCCAAAGTGTTGTGTGAAGATGCTTTACTCTACCAGGATCCAAAGATGTACCAGGTCCGAAGGTGGCGTCGTAAAAAGTCGTTTTCGTGACTATACAGAAATGGTTTTTGAAACTTTTGTAACATTCTGTGAGATCCTTTTTTGGTACCTAAACTTTTTTCTCAAACGATCGGAGTATAGAGGTGGTGGAGGTCAAAGAAAATATCGTTTGCCCACCTATACAGAAATTATTTTTGGAACCCTACCATACTATTTTGATGTTTTCGAATATTTAATGCCGTTTTATGGCATGATATATGTAGGATCACAAGTTACCCGTTATCATACCCGTTAACGGGTGATTGCTGTTGTGCCTACACAGTTCATGTGTGAATAGCTGACTGATGCAGAACGGGGTGTCGGTGGTGTAATGGTAACACTCTTGCCCGGAAAGCGTACAATGCAGGTTCGAGTCCTGCCTGACATCTGAGTTTTGCATTCAACTCAGCTACCTTGTGATAACCCACCATAATACCTTGATGATCCATCTTCACTGCGCGTCGCCGCCGTGTTAACCACATCTCAATCAGCTCGACCGAAACCGAGCAAGGGGCATCCAGTGATGGTGATTTTCTGGAAGCCCTTGCTCCGTGCAGAACGTCTTGGCTCTGCCTGAAAATACAAAGTCCTCTCTTGTTGGAGGACGCGGCAATCACGTAGTAACCAGACTGTTGTAAGGAGGCACCATCGGTTCAGAAGTCTGTGTTCCGAAGCCCTTATGGCCTGTGTGGTCGCCTTCGTTTCCGCCCATGTCTCGGTTCCATAGCACGACGCAGATAGCACCGTGGTGTTGAACCAACGTGCTCGTGTCTTCACACCCCGGAATTTGTCTGTCATTTCCACTAGCGATTCTAGTGCAGACCAACCGGCTTGTCGTCTCCGTCCGATCTCCATAAACAGGTCGTTTTGCATGTTCACCTCTCCTCCGAGATACACGTAGCTGTTTGTAGTGGGTAAGGGAATGCCAGAGAGACGAATGGGGCTGCCGTTGCACCATTGGTTGCGCATCACTTGGGTTTTCCTCAAATTCATTGTGAGGCCGATCGCTTTGCCTGCAACGTCCAGTTCTGTTAGCATTTCTTCGACTTCTGCAAAAGACGAACCCAGCAGCACAATGTCGTCAGCGAAGCGCACGTTGGATAATCTGCACCCGTCTATGAGGATACCCTTGCCATACCAGTCGATGTGGCGCATCACGTCTTGTAACGCGGTCGTGAGCAGCTTCGGCGAGATGGTATCTCTCTGTCTGACACCCTTTCCAATCGACACCTTCAGTTTCCTCTCGAATATTCGAATAATGGTGTTGCTTCCGTCGTTGCACTCTTCCAGTATTCTGATGTACTGGGCGTCAACACCAGCGTGGACAAAAACGTTAAGAACAGCCAGGACTTCAACCGAATCGAATGCCTTGGTACAGTCCACGGAGACGAGCGCTAGAGGTAGTTGGTACTTCCTTGTCCGTTCAATGACTTGCGCCTAATTTTTTTTTAAACTAGCGATAGCGCCTAAATTTGACCAAGACGGCGGTAACTCTTCCGGAAGCTGGCCTGTTCTCCGGGTTAGAAGTCATCCAGAGCCTTCTCTATCCTGTTGAGCAGAATCTTCGTCAAGACCTTGTACGGCACTGAGAGTAGAGCGCTTGGCCTGTAGTTGTTGATGCCATCACGATCAACCTTTTTGAGTAGGAGTATCGTTATTGACGATTTCCACTGCGCAGGAACAACTCCTTGAGCGGGGTATCTAAAGAAGTGTTCTGCCAGAACTTTCCGTAAAGGTGATCCTCCCGCTTTGAGGGACTCGGTGGTAATGCCATCTTTTCCAGGAGCTGTGTTTTTCTTCATCCCTTTGACAGCAAAAGCAACTTCACTCTAGAGGATTGGAGGTGGGTCATCTGCTATAGCAGGTAGTGGGCTACGCGGCACGGACAGTGTTGAGGTGAAGAGAGTGCTGTTGAAATCCGCCACATTTTTTTCCATATCAGCGCGGGACGTGCAAATGCAACCCGAGAAGTCTCGAAGGGCTGGCATTTGTTCTCTGCGATCTGGCAGCTCACGCCGGCAAAACCTTTTCTGGTTCACGGTGTCCAACAAGCTCCGTGCTCGATATTGCTTCAAATCGCTCTATACCTGGGCTCTGCAAACTTTGCTGATCGTTGCACGTTCCATGTGACTGGTATTCGGATCGAGATGTACCAGGCAGCGTTTTTCCAGCAGCAGTTTAGTCTCCTTGCGCAACCTCTCAATTGTTTTCGCTGCTCCAACCAATGAATTTCGGGAACATTTGAAACATTTTGGAACCTACTTATCTTGTACCAAAGCCGTTTTTTGGAGTTCCTTCTTCGGACTTATAATAGTAAAGTAAGAGAAAAAACTTTTTGTAACGTCGTAGATCCTGTCCTTGAGGGATTGGTTTTGAGGCTTCCCACTATGTACTACTGTTCACAGCTCGAGTCTAAAACCCCTAGCTCTTGATTGAACCGAGAACGAGCCACTGGGATACCTAAATTCGTTCGCAGGGATTCGACCCTTAAAATCGCTTCTATCCCATCCAGGGAATTTTCGGTAAGCCTTGCTGGAATTGACTGCGCGACACTTTCTAGTTTATTTTTTGTGGAGAACAACCTGTTACCTCATATCAACTGGTAAGGAGCTGCACATGATGTAATGTTTCGCGTTAAAGAGTCCTAATATCTCCTCCGGACTTGGAGCTATGAGAAAACTTTTTCACGTAGATCCTGTGCATGTGGGGTTTCTTTTGAGGCTTCCCACTGGTACTGTACGTTATAACGAGAACTAGCCATTAAACAAGAAAAGTGTTGATAAATTTTCATGTGTATTCAAAAAAAATCGAAAAAAAGAAAGTAGAGAGTGTATCTGAAAGAGTTTGAACTTTTTTTCGCCGAGGGGGGGGGGCGCCGTGACAAGCCAGCCGCTGTGAGGGAGGCCGCACTCTCCACCGTCCGATCCCATTGCCACGCCTGAACCTGCTCTGCATGAATGCAATCAGCACTGCTCTGTGTTCTCGTCCTCTCAAACATCCGCTTTCTTCGCATAGCACTGGCTTCACACTTTCAATTTTGGTATTTTTCTCACCATTTTGCAAATTTATTATTACTAATTGAGTATGACAAGAGTAATTTCACCACAAAGAAACGTTAGAAGTAAACCTTCAGCATGAACTGTTTAAACGTCAGCTGAAGGTGGGGAAAGACAAAACGACCAAAAATTGATCTACTAACTCCTGAGGGGTCTGAACAAACATGGGCTAGATGGAGCGGTCGGAGCAAATCTGGCTCGCCCACACCTCGTGCCTTACCCTGGATTGAACCTTGGTTTAAACGAGTTGCGGTTTTTAAGGGTATTTTCATTCTCATAGACTAGATAGTTTCACTCACTCAAAAACATTAAACAATAAAATCTGGTTTCCTGTGCGTTAGACGTCTCCAAGATCAACGACTTGAGGCGTTTTATTGTCCATCTCTACACGCTTACTATCAATTGGATGTGACAAGTATCACTATTCAGATCAGCTGTGCGGTGAGAACGAAGAATATTCAATGTGTGTGCCACAGTGTCATCTTACCTGCAGAGGAGTTGAGGAGGTAGATTTTCGAGAAATTTTGAATACATAAGTGTGTGACTAGATTCTTGCCACCTCAACAGTCTCCTGATGACGGGAGTTACACCACACTAGCAAGTTTTCATCGTAGGGAGCGAAGTGTTTGTAACGGGTTTCAGTCGAGCAAATAGACCGTTTTAGATATCACGGTAAACGCATTCTCTTCCATCAGTGGGCGAACAGTACACGTTCAGTATTCTAATACTAGTAGTGGTATGAGAGTATGCTCATAACAAGCAATCTTGTTACTTTTGGGTAGCACGCAAGCGGCCATCAAACGTGGGATGCTCCTAAAAGACTCCCTCTCTTCTTGCCTGATGTTCTTCATCATGTAGAAATCCTTACCATGATAGTGATTGCTCCTGAGCATATCATGTCTTGGAATATGTCGTATCAGAGTGGCAAAGAAGTGAATGAATCTACACGGGTTCACATTTATTCTGTTCAAAATAGATATTAAAAAAGAATTTTAGAAAAGTCGAATAGTTTATACTTAGTTCCTCTCCTACCGTCAAGATATTAGTGTTGACATAGAGATACGGCTCTTAGTAGTGAAATCGCATTTACCATATATAAAGGGAGTATCAATATTTTACTGCATTATATATAATTCATAAATGAATAATAACACATCACCGAAAGCTGGTTACCTTCCTTCTAATGTTGCGAGCCAAAAAGCTGGTTGCCCAAATGAGCATCTTTTCAAAGTTTTCAAACTTCATTCCCACCAGAGCGCGCTGCATCGAGCGGAATACGTAGCATTCCGAAGGCCCGATGTTGGGACTTTATGACCGGTGTGGCAGAGCGGTTTATTTCATAACCTCAGTCATTTGATAGACGACTCTCGTCACTCGCAAGCTTTGCCATGAAGTAGAACATGAACTACACACACCTGCCGCCTGGTCCACCTGATCTGGGTGCTGTGGCTCGACTCCAGAAGATGTTACTCTTTCGGATTGGAGGACCCACTAGAGAAACCAGTTCTGTGTGTTCAAAGGCAGTGTTCATGATAAAAAACCTTATAAGTTTTTGTGGTGAGAATAGAGTGACGGGGTATGCTCGTCCAAGTGATAGATGAAAACCGGTAGGAAACCCCCCAAAAACAGTCAAAATGAAGGCGTCAACCTTTGTAAGGGAATTCGAAAGTGGACGAAAATTGGAACTAGAAGCTGCATTGGACGAGCTTTCGAATAAGCTGACAACGTCAATGGAACGCGTCTCAGACTGCATTCAAAAGACTAGTGAAATTTCGTTTAATTGAAATTCTGTGCAGGGTAAACCGGGAAAAAGAAACAACTATTTGCGAAAAAAGAAATGATAGAAATTGGGTACCAACTGTTTCAGTTAGCCACGTTCGTAGAAGAGAGGCATTAAAAATTGAAATTTTCCGAAAAAAAAAACAAATAAAAAGTCACTTAGAACACCTAATAAGGAAAACGCAAATGATAGAACACAAATAGTCAAAAAAGGGAAGAAACCCAACCTGAAAGGGTGCGCTATATGATGAAGAGATGGACAACTCGTCCTGCTTCCTTTTCACACCAGTTTAAGTTAAACTAAATGTGAAGTTCATTTTGCCTCCAATAGTTCAGATTCAGAGGCCTGCTGGAGCATCCTCATGCACTTCTTGATAACATACATTCTGTAGAATTCGACCCCCGCCCCAAGTTTCGGAAAAATTAGCGCCAATGAGGACGAGTCTTTTCGGAGCCGAAATTCCTTCGTCGCGCGCGGCTTCGATTAGCATATCGCGGCGGGACTCATTGACAATTTGCCATCAGAGACGTCCTTGGCGCCACAAGCTCGTCTCAATGGTGGGCGGATCTGGATAGGCAGGCGCACTGGGACAACTTTCAATGTCATTTTTATCGAATTCTGGACCACTTTCACTGTTTGTTTTTACCCTATCCCCTCCAGCGTCCGCCAGCTTAACGAAAACGAGATTCATCGTGGACACTCCATTTAATCAAGACTAAATCATTCGACGGCCTCACAGGGATGAACAATTTTATACTGTAAATTTTCCCTGTGCGCCATCTAATCCGAAAGTGTCCACAAATGGGATCCTGGCCGGGTACCATATTGTCCACAATGTTGAGACATTCAAGATTGCAACAGACAATAAGGGTAGCCTTCATCTTGTGCGGGGACGACTTTGGGATGGACTTCGGTAGCTCACCGGCCTTTAGCCATTGTCATTACCTCACCAATTAATTGAAAAGAGTGGCATCCGTGTTTCAGAACAGAGATGCTAGACAGAGCTGTAAAAGTGTTGGGGAGAAACCTCGGTTGGGGGGAATCGTGTCAAGTTGCACTCGATTTCTGCAACGACTCGCATTTTTAATAGGTTCTGCTTTTGAAACACTCAGAAACCGAAAGAAATCCAGTAGTAGCCTAAGCTGTGAAAGACTTGAATTTTTCTTTGTGTTTTTTGTCTTTCAAAGTGTCAGCGCCACTCCGGAAATACTGAAACAAATGGTATCAATTGCTTAGGGAGAAGGCGTTCTCTCAGAGTGCTTAATGTAAGCCGGCTGAAATCGTAATATGTGAAAAATCGCAGGATGTATAGTGCAGTCCACCAATTAATCGCACATCTAGCTATAGTGTGCCCGAATGAGAATGGCGGCCCACGCGGCCGGCGTGCTTGGCAGGCGGCCGTCGCATTCGCCGCCCTCGGACGAGTGTTGCATTTCAACGACGGCCGTCCCCTCTCCCACCGTCTGCACAGCTGATTGATCGGCGCAGTGCTTGTTGCCAGCCGGTGCCGGCCCCGTTCGTAGTCGATGACGGTGGGGACAGTTCGCATGCTCGTCCGAGAGCGACAAACGCGACGGCCGCCTTCCAAGCACGCCGGCCGCATGGACCGCCATCCTCATTCGGACGCATCTTATCAATGAGAAGCTCTGGCAGGGAATGAATATACAGTAGCTCCTAGAAAACGCGCTCGTCACCGGTCAAGCGGAGGGGGTTATGCTGCAATGAGTTTCATGTGCTTCCTAAGCAACTCCTTTGCCTAAATTGCAGTAAAACATACAAGCTCGCACCAAATATTTTCTGCTTATTGTTTCTAGGGCAGTTTTCCACTCAATTTGCAGGAATATATAGATGAGAGAAAACCATTAGTGCATCGAGATTTATAAGAGCTCTCAGTTAATGCAAAATCGCTTTGTGCGATATCGCGACGACGGCCACTGCGAAAGTCGCATTTCTACCCGAATATCGATGCAGCCGCCGATCTGCTGACTCTGGGTGGGTTTCGGAAGCTGGAAAGTAAGAAAAATTAGAGATATTGTGTAAGAAAGCCACTTCGAGTCGGCTTTGGCGCCGGAAACCCGACTGACGCGGCTGCAAAGCGTGTCGAGATTGCGGACCGGAATTTGACCCAGAGAAACACAGTAACATGTCTGCTTACCGATAAATTTTTACATCGTAAAAGCTAGCCGGGACATGTTACGCTCCAGTCAATCAAGCTGCTTGTCTCGCAGAGCCCCATTTGACAGTGCTATCACTCTTAAAGGCAGCGTACACGCTCGTAAACGTAATTGAGAAAACTACGGAATTAGAATGGTATGGCACCAAACATAACGCCTACGCATTTTCCAGCTTCAAAAATGACGCTCTATGACGCTACACGAGTAATAAGTTGGCACGCCCCTGTTTTTTTTTCGCCCCTCGTATTTGCGTCCTTCTCATAAACAGGGATGCTGAGCCATTCCCACCGTCGGCGACGTTTGTAGGTGGTAGAATAGGTACAATAGGTAAGCCACATACATCGACGACGGTGGTAATGGCCCAGCACCTCTGTTTTAGAGGAGAACGCAAATACAGGGAGAAATATGCACATGGGGAGCAACTCCTTTGCCGTGTAGCGTAGTTTTGGGTCGTTTTTGACGCTTTGAAATGCGAAAAGGCGTCATGTTCTGAGCCATACCATTCTATTTCCGTAGTTATCTCAACCATGTTTACGAGCTTGTATTCTGCCTTCAAAGGCATCGTTCACGATGGATTTCAATTTCCAGTTTCCCATATACAATGAGAGCTACAGTTCCCCACATAACAGCTACGTTGGAAAAACCACGAAAACTTCACTGCAAACCCCTTTTTTAGACCCAAAATATCCTAATCGAATTTTGACAAAGGAAGAGTCGATCGTTAGAGATGGCTGTTTTGACCGTTTATCTCACGATCAAATTAAGTTCATTCTTCTTTCAAGTGATTCGTTAAGAAGGAAAGGTTAATCGATGTGTGTGAAAAAGTCATTCTTCACGTAATTGTTTGGTATATTCAATCTACTTCCCCTCAGTTGCATTGCATCATATGTTGAAAATTTACTTATATGATGGCTGGCAGCAGATTGTGTCAGATGACTGACTGACGGCCGGCCTCTTTTGGCGGAATTTGAGACACTCAACCTCATTTATATTTATGATAAGGCGTTTTCAACCGAACAAGCTCTCCCTACGTTCTTAGGTGGGCCCAGAGAATCATTTGAACTGAAAAAACGGTGAGTGGTTTCCAGCGCGTACGATGCCTCTAACTATCACATGTTTTCCCTACTTTCACTTATCAGCATGTCACTCAAAAGCGTGAGAAAATGCAGGCTTGCGAGACAAGAATGCTCAAATACTGTCACCCCAAACGGTTTTCACTCCTTCAAACGTCGTTGACGACATAGTGGGGGCCGTACTTGTGCTGTTATCTCGATCCTGCCTATGAGCGTATATGCTGCTCCTAATCCAATTTTCCCCAGAGATTCGTCATAGAAAGAGTTTTTACTACTAGTTAAGTCATCCTGGCCTCAGCTTGGTGCTGGTTAACATTCTGTGTCAGCTGTACATAGATTTAGGTGGTTCGTAACATAAGTTTTCAACAATGCATAACCGAAAATTGTTGACTCATCTCTTAGCAATAGGTTGGTTCATGAGCGTTCGAACATAGTGACACCTGCCAATGCTTAGTTTACTTTTCAGTGCACGAAAGGAAACAAAGCATGCACCCCAGGCTGTGTTTGTATGAAAGGCTTCCGACGCAGTGGCAGCGGAGGGTGCGTGAAGCCGAAGTTCTGCTATCAAGGTACGTGACTTAGTCGACTGGCTTGTCAATGAGTTTGTGAGTCTTAGTCTTATTCTCTATCTATTACTTCTAAGTGCTAGCGGTAGTGGTAGCACTTTCAACGGGCTAACTCGACTCTTTCGATCTTTCAACGGGCTATTTCGACTCTAATTTCCGGCCAATCGAAACCATGGTTTGATATATGTAGTCTTCAATAACGTAGTGAGAAACTAGCGATCTCTTTCAGATCCTGGATGTAAACTGAACGAGACATGGTCATCGTGTGCTACTTGTGAGAGCAAATGTGGCATATCAAACAAAGAGGTGGGGAAAAACGTTTATGCGGTTCTAACCATAGCTTCGTTGGGTAGAGCCATGTACTCCACCAACCTTCACCCTTGCGCAGGTGAAGTGGGGAACATTCACCATCGTGAGAACCTGTGACAAGCGGTGGAGCGCCCCGAAAAAGAATGAAAGTGACCCAACACTCATGCAAGTCATTTTCAAGATTGGGTGGGTGTCACTGCCGGTTCTTCGGCCATAACTTTTTTCCCTAGAGAATAGCCCTTTTTTGAAGGTCGTTTTCGGAATCCCCATGAAATTCTGCATCGAATAGCGTTTTCAGTTTCAGAAAATACCTTCCCCTTCTACCAGCCGATTTCAGTTTGTGAAGTGCGTTTTTTCGCCTGAAATTATGGGTTTTCGTCCATAACTTTTATGTGCTTTGAGATAGACTTTTGGTTTTTGTGCATGGAGATAGACTTTTGGTGACTTTTGGTCTCGATGGAATTCTGCGCTGACTGGTGTTTTCAGTTTGGAAAAATATTTTCTCCATCCTTCAGCCTAATTCATTTTACGAAACACCGGTTTTTCGCGTATAACTCTTCAACCGTCAAAAAAAGGCTTTTGGTGAAGGTTGTTTTTGAAATCCACGTAAAATTCTGCGTCGACCGATATATCGAGATCCTAACTTTGCGTGCTCCATAAGTCAGCCAGGTCGGTGGAGCCGAGCTCCATAGTTATCTCCATAAGAAACTTTCGCCTCTATGGTGTAAGTAGGAGACGTAGACTTCTCCTGGAGCCTACAACGGGGCTCGGCTCCATCGACCTGGCTGACTTATGAGGCACGCAAAGTTAGAAACCCGATATATCATTCGACGCAGAATTTTACGTGGATTTCAAAAACAACCACCATCAAAACCTTATCTTTAACGGTTAAAGAGTAATAGGCGAAAAAACAGTGTTTCGTAATTTGAATTAGGCTGAAGGATCGAGAAAATATTTTTCCAAACTGGAAAAACTAGTCGACGCAGAATTCTATCAAGATTTTGGAAACAACCTTCACCGAAGGTCTATCTCCAAGCGCAAAAAAAGTTATGGACGAAAAACCGATAATTTCAGGCAAACAAATGCACTTTATAAACTGAAATCGGCTGGAAGAGCGGGAACGTACTTTGTGAAAGTGAAAGATTTCGAAAACAACCTTCAAGAAAGAGCTACCCTCCAGGGTAAAAAAGTTATGGACGAAAAACTGATTGCTTCCGGTGAAAAAAACGTTTTTTCATAATTTGAAATCGGCTGAGAGATTGGAAACGTATCATGGAGACTTTGGTAACAGCTCCATTCAAAGCTTCGTCTTGAAGGGCAAAAATTGTATGGGCAAAGAACGGGTTTTTTTTTTCAAAAATCACTTGGAAAAATTTTCCGCAAGATTGCAACTTCAAGGCAGCTCAAAGTAATTTTTTCATGACCTGGGCAGATCATTTCATTAAGAATAGTGAACTTCAAAAGCAGGTCATCGAACGAAAAAAATGTCTCAGAAATATTTATGAAAAAGAAAAATATACTGAATGCAAGAAAAAGAGGATTGAGAAAACGTTAAATTTTGAAGTTGCAAGTCTATAGGGAACCTTTTCCATTCCCCACTCAAATATTCTGAACAACCTTCACCTCTCGGCCCGCTGTCTCCACCCCAACGAACCTATGATTCTAACATTAAAGGCAGCATACACGCTCACAAACATGGTGGAGATGATAGCACAAATGGGACCGCACGGCTACTAGAGAAACAGCTTGATTTACTTGAATACAACATGTCTGCATATCGATTAACTCTCGTCCACTTTCTTCTTCGGCTAATTTTTTGAAATGGAGGATGTTTTCGGTGAACAAACATGTTATTTTCAGGTGAATCAAGCTGTTTCTCTCGTGCATTCCCACTCAGAATCTGCGGGGGGGGCAAGCGCCGGACAATAGAGCCCGTTTTCGATTTGGGGGAGCGACAGCGGAGGCCTCCCCCGAGGGGGGCTCCAGGGGCCCTGGCCCCTGCTCTCCTCCGACGCTTGCCCTCCCCCCTCCCCGAGAGGAAGATAGGGAAAAGATGGGAAGAAGTCGTAGAAGGTAGTTTACGACAATAGAGGCCAGAGAAGGCATAGTAGGACAAACAGACGCACCGTCATTCACGTCAAGTTTTGTCCCCATTTGACGTGATTTCTCCTGTGATCTATCACGAGCTCAACCGGTATAAAAGGCGCCTCACCTCATAGAGAGCCGCATTCGGCCCAACACTTTGAGTCCCTACCAGAAAGGGTTATTTTTGGAGGAGAGCGGCACCGCTTCCCGAGGGGGGGGAGGGTGACGTCGCTGCTCCGGGGCCATGACCACATGTTTTCTCAAGTTACAATTCTCATTCTCGTACTCAAATGGGTGGTAAAATACAGGCGTGGAAGGCAGGATTGCTTGAACATTGTCACATATTGTCATCCTGGATGGTTTTTGGCGCTTCAAACGTCTTTGACGACATGGTAGGAGCCGTGCGGGCGTATTTATGCTGTTATTTCCACCACGTTTGTGAGCGTGTATGCTGCCTTTAAGCAAAACTGCATCATATTCCATAAACGTAGCCTTATACTTGCCGGAATCCCCAGTATGGCAAAACGCTCATATATCGTTTCACATGATTCCGTTGAGGAATCTCATTTCGTACTTGAAGAAGGCCCTCCTGGTGTTGACTAGAAAGCAGTAATAGCTTTCCCAATGCTTATCTACGTCACTGATATTCACTAGTTAGCCTACTCGACGGTAAGTTATTGTTCGTTCAACTTTGATCGTCTGGTATCCAGACAGGTTGTCAATAATTACGAAAAACAGAAAATGGTTCATGAGAACTTGAGGCTAAGCAAGTTGTAGGTCTGCAATGTTTTCCTTGTCGAAACCCGAAAAGGACCTGCTTTGAAATTGCATTAAGATAAGAAAGCTTCCAGTAGAGAAAATTTTCAGCTTTCCTTCGTTCCCTTCATTCTATGCTTCAGGACTGCTCCACTTCACAGAGCATTTGAACCTTGTGAAGACTATATAATAAAATATCGAGGGGTCCCTAGAACTTCTTCTATCAGGCGCATTAAACCTAAGGAAACCAACACTCTAAGGAAAAATTCTGAAGAGGGCAGATTCCATCATATTTTTCTGATCAAATGACCTAAGGCGCCGAAAAGAATATCTAAGTATACTAGACAGTGTTTTTTCTCATGATGTTTATTTTGTTAATTATCTTCAAAAACCCCAAAAAAACTGTAAATGTCATTTCCCTGTAAAAAATAGCTAAACATGAACTAAATAACTATCATAAGGTAGGAAGCTGCATACAGTCATTGAAAATTCAAAGCTGGTCGAGTTTTTCATTAGATCGCAGACAAACAATGTAAAAGTCGTTGACCTATGTTCCGTGGGCGGGGCTTTTTTAACAGCCTGGGCCAGTAGCATTCCCATTACGTGGTGACTTTAAAGTGGCAGTCAACTGAAGTCGGTGACGCCTAGATGCCACCTATGGTCTTCCAACACGGCACTCAAGATGACCATGTCACTTGCACACATGGGAAGGATACTTCCTTCCTTTACATTGCATTCCACAGTTTCTTCTTATCTATTTAAAATTTGAGGGGCAGTTGTGATTAAAGGCAGTGTCCACGATAAAATCCATGTCTGATTTTTTGGTGGAGATCGGCAGTTGCTGGGCCTAGCGTAACCCTAACGTTGAAAAAACTGAGAAAAATGAGCTCGGAACGGTCCCCTACGGCCCTAAAGTTGGACACCCGTCAGCTCGTTAAACCCCAGATGCACTTTCCACGCCCACCGACGTGAACAAACGAATGCTCGAGATTGTGAGATGAGCGATGGTTTCCGATCATTAGCCCCGTTCTCCCCTTCATTCTCAACTTCTCTCTTTATTCAGGTCAGCTCACATACATCGGCTGCAAAAGACGGAGCTTACAAGCCTCGGACAACTCGTCCACCATGCTTCCCTAGCTCATTTTTTGAGGGACTATAACTCCGTCCCTAGAAGGTCTTGTACGATTCCAAAAACATCATTGGAATCAGCATGAGACCGTCTTTAAAATAGGCGGAGAAGCTGAAAAACGATTCTTATCGTGAAAACTGCGTTCAAATTGCATTCGAATCCAAAGAGCATTCATGCGACAGAACATTTGATTTGGTAAGGATCCGGAGAATTTCTTGATGGTCTACTATTTACCAACGAAACCACACACATTTTTGTGGTGTGATTGTCGAGGAAGAAGCCTTATGTTATTCTTCCCAGCGAAAGTCAAAAATTTTTGAGGATCTTTCGATGTATGGACTATTTTTTTCCATCTCCGTTTCACACTACCCAGTCTGGAAAAAATAAACTATTTTCTAGATTAAAAAGGCAAACTTTCACGGAAATCCCCTACAGGTGAACAGTTCTACAAAAAATGTGAATTGATCCATGCGCTGCATGTAAATTTTGTACCATATTTCGGGAACGGAACTATTTTGCACCCTCCTTTCCGAAAACTTCATGGTAAAATTGTTTCACTGGAAGCGAACGATTAACGGATAAAATCGGAGAAGGTTGATTGCGACCACAACCACCTCCGAAAAAAAGTTGAGCTCGAAATACAAGTAAAATACGAGAAAGCCAGCCAGTATACGTATTAATGACATCTAAGAACATGCCGATGCCAATCTTTTACTAATCGCTGCAAGCATTTATGAAATCGTCAATGAAACCCTCAAGCGTTTGTCCGATATCTGCTGGTAGCGGAGCTGGATGGCTGCCAGCCGGCGGATGCCAAGCTCCGCCGCCTGATGCGACCGTACAAGACAAGAGTGGCCACTCTGCTGTGCTGGGGCAATAAGTGGTCAGTGGGCGGGTCAGTGCGCAAGGATAATAGCAGCGCTCTGTTGCCCTCTCTCGGAGCGCACATTCTTGAAAAAGTCGGTTTTTTTGAAGGTGATCGACCCCATGACCGCGTTATCGAACGATCTCCTCTTCGCCCCCCGCGCTACGTCTTTCCCATCTGTAACGGTGAGCGGAGTCACCTTTCTTTTTTGACTGTCACCCACTTCGCCGAAAAAGCCCAACCACAACGGTGACCAACTTTTGCCCCGCGTTCTCATTGCAATGCCGGCGCGTTAAAGTGGTTAGTTGATTAGTGATTGACACAATCACCACGAAGCGACTGCCGGTAGATCTTACTTTTCAGAGTGATTACTACTGGCTACTATGCATGTGTCGCGTCGAAAACAGCGAATGACAAATTGACAAATTTCCGACAACATATGACAAATTTCCGCTTTAGTCCTCGCTCGGACCTTATCAAACGCTCCGCAATAAACTGTAGTCTTGCGACGTACTTACATGCAGCGTGTGTAATTCTTGAATATTTGCAGGCGTGTACTACATGCTACTCGGGATGCGCTTGCGATGACGGTTACGCTCGTAACTCTACCAACTACTGTGTGCTCTCAAAGAATTGCTAACCATATACATCCATTGCCTGGATGATAATAAACTTTGAATTTTCACATCTGACGGAGTGTTCCTGATAGATATCAATTGTGAATCCACTCAATATTCCTGGAAACTAAGATGATGTATGTGGGCAAGTAATGTATATTTCTGCACAATGGAGATGTTCAGCTATCATCGCCGTCACTAAGCATACGACATGAACAACGGAAATCGTCTGCATTCCCATATATGATCGATCAGTGGTTGAGAGATCGCCGCGTCGAACACACGTGGAACGCACGCAAGCGAGGAGGCAATAATACCATCATGACCTCCTCGCTTGCGTGCGTGCCACGTGTGTTCGACGCCGCGATCTCTCGAACAGTGATCGACGATACGTGTACGACATTCTATCACGAAAACTGTTGAACAACTTAGACACACCCACATTGGTAGTTATACGGAACAGACATACGTAACACAGTAGTTATACAAAGCAGACATACGTATATAACATAGGTCATTTTAGTCTGATGAATGGACGGGGCTGCAACGGTAGATCACCCGGCGCGAATCGAAAGCCCATTCTCCAGTATGGCCGCCAACCATGGACGGCCAGCCGCCTGGTCCATGCGTCAGACTAGAATGAAAACGGAAACCATATAGGCAGCAGCTCTTTTTCACCCTGAAAATACAGTCGATGTAGAATCAGTTGTCAATTAGGTGTGAATTGTCGATACCACAAACACATAAGATGCAAACACGAGAAGACCTAGAGATTGCGAATCGCAGGCATAGACTCATGGGGGGAGCAGACTTCGAGTACACAGTGCATTTCGTTATGATAGTTCCTTCACCTCTATCAATGTTTCGAGATAAGCATTTGCATTCAAACACGTCCGCCAAGCTCAATGAATTCGGCATGCGATATTCGGGAGGGGCAAGATCTGGGCTATATGGGCGGGGGGGGGGGGTGATGCGGAAGAACTTCTCAGCCCAGGTTCAGGTCTCTGGGATGAACACTGTTCGTCTTCTTCAAGACAACGCTCGGCCACACTTATCCCAGATAATCCAACAGAAACTGCTGGATACAAGTTTCGCGACCGAACAACTCTTCATCAACGCTAGACACCGGTGAATGCAGACAAAAACGGTGGCGCCCCTTCCGCCACGGTATCAAAATTACGAACCTGGCTGATTGCAAAACTTCTATAGTTCTCAACTCAACCTCCAAAATGGCACTGGATAGCCCTCAACGCCATTATAATGGATATCACCCTAGTCTCGCAAATTATTGAGTTTGAAACGAGCTAATCCAAATGGACGAGAAAGACGCGGGAATGTGTCCTCGTGCGCATTCTGACAAAATCCTACGAGCGGTATAGTAGCTCTTTTCTCTTTAAAAACAAGAAGACAAATGTATATGTGCATGCAAAAAAAGGTAACGTCGGCATGGATCCTAATGAAACATCACGTTCCCTATCGAAGGTTGGCGCAAACTCGGCGCCATATGCTATACCATAGGTGTAACGAGTTTCCCTCATCCTCCAAAGGGGAAGACAGAGTCTCCTTAAGATCTTTACCGATGTCACCTGAACGTTTTATTATTGCTGGAAGAACGAATGAAATCGTAGCCATTCTCCTCTGGGTTTCGTGTACAATACCGCTCTTTATAAGTTTTCAGGGCTAGAAATGTCAGAATACTACAAAAAATTTGCAATGCTGCAGTGGTGGGAGAAATGGATTCGATAAGAGTAGTACAAGAAATATGTGATGAAAGAACATAATACCGGCAAAATGTAATTCGAGTAAACCGAAATTTCTGGTCTGCAGTATTGTGGTGTTGTGCACAATACTACGAAGTTTCACCCATCGAGCTGAAGCATTGCCCAGCGGCAACTTTTGAACTCGCCGGTAACTAAAACATTTCTGATTCTAATTAGAGAACTTAAGTATCGAGCTCGTTACAAATTTTAATCTCCCTCCTATCCTGACTTCTCAGCAAAAGGATTTATTCATCAGACGACGTGGGTCAAGCACCTAAAAAGTTTATGTAACGTATGTCTAAAAGCCGAACGTATCCACTGTTTGGAGTGATGATTAGTTTATTTCCTCGTGTAGGAGTGCGGAGCGAGGGTAGAGAGGGCGAGAGTGTGGAAGAAAAGAAGACGCAGCATGCGCGTGCGCATGCACGCGAATAATTCGAGTAAATCTCGCTTCCAAATAAGGGGTATATTGACCAATGGATCACAACTGACGGTACGAGATGACTAACTGTTTTTCCATGAGGTATTAAATTCTGGAAAGGACGCAAATTCAGCATGAACTGTCTCGGTTCCTCACACAAAAAGTTATGCAAATCAGTGTTAAAACTCCCTACGAAACCTGTACTCCAGTGCTTATTCTAACCTTCCCTAGGCTCGCTGGGAAACTCACTCTTTTTGAATCGCGGAGCCTTGCTAGGGAATACAATCGCTTTGTCATCAACACTTATGCGTTGTTACCTCCACACTAGTTGATCGTCGAATGTGTACCTAGCACCAAAAGCAAGAATTCTCTGGAGTGTTATAGTTGTTTGATGATGTTGAACTCGACACGAGATCGATACAGTTCTTTATGGCTAACGTTCCGGAGTAACCTCCTTCTTCAGGACCTGGAAGGATCAAATAAGAAATGCGTTTACCCGTTCAAACATCTCCTAATCCCCACTTGAAATCGAAAATCCTTTTTCTGCCACGTAGAAAAGAGAGAAGACCAGAGAAAGTACCGCACCTAGCCAAGAACTAGTGATCAGAGCAGCATGAAGCGTAGATGAAAAAACTGCTGTAGACCACCACTTGAGATGTTAGAAGGCGAGTCTTACGTATGGTCTGAGCTTCCGGGGTATACACAGCCCTTCTCCCTTCCGCTTGATTTGCGGACATGAGCCTGTATAAAAAATACCTCCAGTGTTTTTCGCGAAGCGGTGTCAGTCTCTCGGGCTAATATCTCGACCTTGATATCAAAATTGTCACCATTGTTTGCAGTGGCTCGATGTGCCCCAAGCACTGTGGCTTCCCGCTGCCTCTCCTTACCATCCAGGTCTTCTCTGGTCCTGACATGCAACGGACGCGATGTTTCCCCGATGTATTTTTGGCCACACAGCTGACATGAGATCAAATAGATTACGCCGCAGGCAGTGCAGTCTCCATTCCTGCCAGCCGGACAAATCACACAAGCGGGTGAAGTGCAAACGCGATAATAAAGACGATTCCGGTCAAGACGAGTTTTCAGTTTGCTCGTAGGAATGTCAACCAAAATCACGTAGGAATGCAGCTCGGTTATTTTCAGGCCTTTTCTGCGCTGAGCGCTTTAGAAATAAACGGCGTTTTGAAGGGAATTTTCTCTTCCAATAGGCTCCTCTGCTTTCCAGTGAGGTTTTTGCGCCTGCGAGAAGCAAGGTCTCTAAAATATCCGTTCAGAGAGGCTATCTCACGTGCCCTTTGAATGAGTTTTATCCTCTCCTCTTCTTCGGTACAAACACTGCTGGCCGTTCGAAGCATATTACTTATCACAGCACTTTTTGTCAGAGATGGATGCGCTGACCGAAAATGAACAATTATTGGAGGAATCTCAATCGCTCTGAGCAGAAAACAAGCTGCAAAGAGCTGAGGAAAACTGGAAGCTTTCGCGTCGTTTCACAGGAGTCTCGCACCGCGTCAATGTCCTATCAGATGATTAAAGCCTTACGGTGGTGCTGATTATAAACTTCCCAGCAAGCGGGTTCTCACAAGATGCATCGAGGCAACCATATAGAAAGCAAAAATCCTTGCTAAGACAGCTAATCTCGCCTCTGTCATGGTTTCGGGACCAATCAGGAACTTTTCTCGTTCTAGTGGATTCTGTTGTCAAAACTGACACTGAAGTTTAGAACCAGACTATTCACGAGTATAGTTTAAAGGCAACATACACGGTCGTGGGGGTGTGTATACAAGTCTGTTGGTACCTGCTCGTTGGTGCCCCTGCTTCTACTGAACCCAGCAGACGTTTGAGTGTACACAGGGAACGTTCGAGCGATATAGCGTGCACAACTATATCGCGAAAGTATCCCGCACATTGCATAAAGGTGTCGCCGTCCGGCACACTAAGGCCTCTGGTCCATAACACCTTAGGATCCGTACCTAGGGAGTCATGGAGTCTTTGGCCACAAGCCACAATTTCGCCACCCCTGAACTGTCGATCGCTGTCGAGTGATATCCAAAAAACTGCGCTATCCAGACTTCAGGCCTATTTCCATGCACCGTTTGCTGCCTTGCAGGAAACCCGCCTCAGCTGATAGACCCGTCATCAGCGTCGGAGAGTACACCATCTACTGCGGTAACGCTGACGATAGGAGAGTGGGAGGCCAGTGCAATAGCTGTAAGGAAGGATTTCAATGGTATGGTCAAGGAGTTCGGCTCAACGTCGTGTCGGAATGCATTCGTACGACTGCGTGGATCACAGAGGATTCAATCTGTGGATAGTGAGTGCTCATGCGCCCACTGAAACCGCCGAAGACAATTCGAAGGATGCGTTTTATGAGGAACTCAATACGTTGCTGGCCAGGATACCTTGTCAACATGCTGTTGTCGTGGGGATTGACGCAAATGCGAAGATGGGACTTGATCAGGAATCCGGAAGTACTCACTGGTAAATGGTTCTACCCAGTGGAGCAAACATCGGACAATGGCTACCGCCTTGTCGACTTTTGTGAACGCAGTGGTCTGATTATTGCATCGACATTCAAGAGAATCATCGCCGCCATCAGCTTACGTGGCAGGGACCAACCCGGCTATCTCCAGAAGAGCAGCGGAAGCGGAAGATGACAACTTTGAAACTACAGCTTGACTATGTCCTGACGAGGAATATTCCAGTATCGGACATTCGAAGATCTAGAGCTGTGGGATGTCGCATTCGATTCGGATCACCGTCCTGTTCTGTTGAACTTCACTGCGAGGATTCATAAGAGGAAGCGAGGGGCTCAGCCTCCAGAGGATTGACATGACAAGTCTCAGAGATGAAGAGTGCAGAAGGAATTTCCGACAACGCGTTTCTATTCACATCGGAGTACGGACTAAGAAGAAACTCTTTGCGACGCGGATTCTTTTGTCAAATGCATCCAGGACGCTTCGAAAGAGGCACTCCCGGTTGTACAGCCTAAGAAGAAGTTCGCCTACGTCTCAGAAGAAACAACATCTACCTACAATAGAGTATGTGCTCTCCGAACTGCAGGAAACTTCGTGGAGGAGAAGCGTCTGAGGAGGAAGTTGCGTCGGCAGCTTCAAAGTGACCGCGAACGAGAGTGGACGTGTAGAGCTAAGGAGTTCGAGAAGGCTTGGGAGGAGAAGAATCGCAGGAAAGCCTACACGGTGCTGCGACAGTATAGCGGGAAGATGAAGAGATGTTCTCCTGTTCTTGAACACTACCAATGGAGTTGCAGTTGGTGATGCGACGCTGCCAATATGGAAGGATTACTTCAGTTCACTACTGAATCGTCCAGCGCCATCAGTACCTGAGCTCCCGCATGTTCAGAGAGCACATTACGATGTCAGTGAGGAACCGCCGACTGAGTCTGAAGTTTTGGATTGTGTCCGGAAAATGAAGAATGGAAAGGCAGGTGGAGATGACAACATCACTGCTGAAATGCTGAAAGCTCTTCCTCCGTCTGGGATTCGTGAAATGACCAACACCATCCGTGCCATATGGATGAGCGAAAGGATACCCGATTCGTGGAGACATGCGATCATCGTACCTCTTCACAAGAAGCTATTCGTCACGGATCCTAAGAACTACAGAGGAATCTCTCTACTTCGTGTCATGTACAAGGTTTTAGAACGTATCATTCTCGAGCGACTTATCAAACATCGTGAAGGAACGACCAGAGATGAGCAAGCCGGTTTTCGACCTGGAAGATCGACCATCGACCAAGTGTTCGTCGAGAAGAGTAATTGAATCGTGGCAGCGGTTTTCGAAGCCATTACAGCTTGCTTTTTGGACTTTGAAGCCGCGTTCGACTCTCCTCATCGTGATCGATTGCTCAATGCTCTGCGAGCAGATGGAGTCCCGGAAAAGTATGTTCGGTTAATCGAGGACATGAACAAAGGAACAACAGCAGCAGTTCGTACACCTGTCGGATTTACGTCAGCTTTCGAGGTGAAAACAGGAGTAAGGCAAGGAGCCGTTGCAGGACCTTTTCTTTTCAACTTCGCCGTTGATGACATCATGCGTAGAGTTGCAGAACAGTTTCCTGCGGATGTGATCCTAACACCATCAGGACGCTCCTTGTCGACCTGGAATACGCCCACGACATTGTGTTATTCGCTGAAAACAACGCAAAACTGCAAAGGATTGTGAACCTCGTTTCGAAGTATGCCGCAGCCTATGGACTTCGTCTTCGTCCCGACAAATGCAAGCAGATGTGGGTCTCTTAGAGGCCTTCAACTGGAGTTTGTGTGGACGGACAACGTATCGAACTGGTGGACGATTTCTGTTATTTGGGCTGTTTGCTGAAGAACGATGGTAGTTATGCAGCGGATATTCGACAACGATGTGCGAAAGCTACGTCTGCATTCAATTCTCTAACCAAGTGTTTGTGGTCTACCACCATCGCGAAGGAAGTCAAGTTGCGCGTCTACCTATCCGCTATTCGCCTATCATGATGTACGGATCGGAGACGTGGGCAGCACTGGAAAACGCAGATGGAAAGGTTGGATTGCACGGAGAGGAAGCTTTTTAGGCGTTTGCTTGGATATTTCTGGCCGCGTGTATGCCATAACGAAGACCTTTACAAGGAAATCGACGCAGGACATCAACGCTTGACACGAGGGAGGTGCCAGCATCTCCTAACGCCATCTCAAGCAGCAATGGAAAGTCGACTTCGGCTGCTCGGGCATATACTAAGAAGAACGCCGGATCGTCTCGTACAACACGCTTTAAAAATGCTTCCAAATCCTGTCTGGAAACGGCCACCTGGGCGTAGGCGAAAGTTCTGGACGGATGTGGTTAAAGAGGATTTAAAGTCACTCGGCATCGAAAGACAGTTCAGGCGCGATGTTTCGTTTCGCAGGAAATGGAATAGTGACAGCTGGATGGAATGTGTTCAAATTGTGGCTGAAGACCGTGAAAAATGGACACGGCTGACTACTAGGACGGCACACCTCGGTGAAGATGCGGAATGACCGCGTCAGGCGAAAGCCAACCGATTAAGTCAAGTAAGTCAATACACGGTCGTTAACGTGGTTGAGATAAGTATAGAAATGGAATGGTACGGCTCAGATGACAACCCATTTTCAAGCGTCAAAAACGACCCAGAATGCAGCTACACGAGTGAAGATTTGGCCCCGCCCCTGTTATTGCCGTCCTCCTCAAAACAGAAGTGCTGGTCCATTTCCACCGTCGGCGACGTATGTGGGTGGTACAATAGGTAAAATAAATGAACCACATACATCGACTATGGTTATGGCGCAGCACCCCTGTTTTGAGGAGGACGGCGAATACAAAGGGCGGAGAAAAACAGGGGCGGGGCCAACTTCTCACTCATGTGGCTGGATTGTGGGTCCTTTTTGATGCTTCGAAATGAGTAAGCATTGTAATCTGAGCCACACCATTCTATTTCCGTAGTTATCTAAACAACGTTTACGAACGTGTATGGCCGTTTAAAGCTTTGAACAACCTCTAGCATAGCTAGCAGACCCTGCTGCTTCTCACAGAACCTCTGGCAAGCGCATAATGTGAACTCCCTTCAAGAATGGTGCTGTCGCAAGCTTCCTGATTTCATCTCGCACGTAGATTGGCCATCCTGCTCATCGGACCTAAATCTTCTTGACTTCTGAATGTGATAAGTGATAGAATCGGAGGTCTGTGAATTTATGTCCACAAAGATGGACTCTCTTATAGCGGCACTTTAGAAAAAAAAACTGGGTTGAGATGGACGACGACTTCCTGCGAGAGTGCTGCCACTAGTATTTCTTCTGTTAGATCGGACCACGAGGTGGTCTGATGTATTGATCGGCCTACGCACGTTTCGGAATAATTGCGGCCTTCGGAGCCTGAAAAGACCAAATTACAAATGTGCTTACTTGGTCGACTGTCGGTGTTGGAGAGGTGAACAGGGATAGGGTCCAGAAGTTGTTTATGCTGCTTTTAAAAAATCAAGCAGTAACATTTGAGGGACTATAAACGGAGCTGATGATTAGTCTGACCCTAATGGAGTTGGGAATGATTGTTGCTAGATTTTCTCCCGCCGGAACTTTACGGGTCACCATTAGCACAAGGAGCTTAACATATCTGCAAGTCAATATTTAACCCGTTAGATAAAAGAGGTTTGTGTTGAAGCACTTGATTCAACTGCTTCTGTACACTAGCTCCGCCCACTAGGGCAACGATTGTAGAATAAAAGTTGAAGTGTTAGAGCGGAAAACAGAAAAAAGCCTATAAGCTTTCTATTTATCTATTTATTGTAGCCAGCAATAAGCCTTTATTGTCCAGATAACATCAGGAAAAATAATTTAAATAAAAACTAGTAGTCGAGATGCCAACGAAGTGCTGTTAGTAAACCGTGCTTTCACTGAAATGTAGTCAATATGATGTATAGATTCATAGGTCGGGTGTTTTGTATCTCATCAGTGCTGCAGACCCATTTGACCGCAATAGGATCTACTTCCGCCTTATCACGCTACTGGATATCTATTTCCGGGCGGGCTCTGTATCTCAAGAGCGTTTTAAAACTTGTAAGCACCCAGGGCAATTACCAAGGAAGGAGAAAGCACTCAGGACAGCAGCAGTGATTTTGGCAGCTATGTATTGAAATGATAGAGAAAAAATCTTCTGTCTGAATAGCACAATTTCTTGTTTTTTCGTAAATGTGCAACTGAATCGCAACGTAAACGCGTTGGGGCGCGTATTTATGTTGCGATTGAGCTATACATTTACGAATTAACGAAAAGGAACACATGTGAGAAAAACACAGGGAGTGTTACTAGCTACTGCAACACAAACCCTATTATACATTACACCAGCAAAAAAAAACTCAGAGGACTGAAAGATTATGCGAGACATCATGCTCATCATTCAAATACTTTAGACCTTGCTTTTCTTTACTCGGAACCGAGGTAGAGCTCAAAATCATGCTGCTGACTTCCATTGGAACCATATGCTAAAAACATAATAATTCTGTAAATAGCCTTAGATGATTTGAGTACAAAAACTGTTTCGAAGATGTGGAAGAGCGAAAAATAAAAAAAAAACTTCTTCTGTTGTCAGTCTTCCTTCTTATTAGAATCATGAGACAATGTCTCTCAAACAAATTTGTAAATAATCACCAACATATGGCTTTTGAATTCAGGCAAACGACCTATGGATTAAACCGGAGGGTCGCATTCTAACGTCATCAGGTAGCGGTTCATCAAATGTTCCGCTTTACTGCAATCGTTGTATGCACTGACTTCCGTAGCCAGTTTTCTTACAGGAAAGCAAGAAGGGGAACTTTTCTCTTCTTTGATCACGCTTTGGTGACAGGTCTGTCTGAATTCAGCAGGGTTCAGCCTAATGTTGATTGATTGAAGGCAGTGGTCGCGATAGAAAATGCCTGCCTTCTTTTCTTCTTTAAACTTTTTTCTGGAGCGGAAGGACCTACAAGGAATATTTGCTAAGTAAAGCCCCTGTTTTATCGAAATTTCAAGACTGAACTTTTCTGTCTTTTGATGTTGGATGAGCCTACTCCATATCATCGGTATCGATGATCTCTAGTATCAAGAATAGCAGCTGGCTTGAAATTGGAATTCAATCAATGAACAATATCCTTCGAAATGACCTGCTCAAATAGTCCAGTCCTCGTCGAGTCAAAGATTGAATTAGGGGCTTGCTTTCATTGTTTAACTGTTTCCCTTAGATAAATTTGAAATCATTCCTGGTTGTGAACGTCAATGATTTTTTCCTACTCAGCATTATACTGCGATCTTTTCGGGCGGAGCTGTCTGTGCACGTGTGCATCAATTGGCAACTAAGGATATGTTTAGCTTGTTTCTTGAGGCCTAACCGTAGTGGTCCTTTACCCGTTTGCGGATCAAGCTGATTTTCATATTTTTTTCCACAACTTTTTTCAACGCGACCACTGCCTCCATGCTCGCTTCAGATTTGTTTTTAGGCCCTGATGGCGGCTATCCCACACAAGCGAACGCAGGCTAACAGCGGTAAAGCTTCGTGGAACTGTCCATCACTCTGACTTTCGTTAAGATTTCAGCAGATATTAAAACTAGTCCAGGTATTGAGAATCGAATTGGCTATTTTCTCTCAGCCAATTGGAACCAATGTTTTGATTTTCCACCTTCTCTCCACTTGTCGCGTTTTTCTCAATCCAATAAGGCAGACTTTGTCTTCATATGGTCCTTCTATAAATTGACTGCAAACGCTATACGGTTATCTGTCAGCCAATGACTTTTACAGAGGGTTTGAACTTGTGGTATACCCTGGCTCGGCTAAGCATGTGCCCTTTACTATTGTCAAAACATCATAATCGCATTCTGTAAAGCATGTAACGACCATAATCGCGCAGAGACTACGACTTTCGGTACTCTGTCCAGACCATCACAATCCGGTTTTCCAGAGTAGTCTGATAGGCTATTACGCAAGATTAGTGTGTGTTACTGTCGCATTAATAATCGAAAGAAGGAAAATCTGCAGCTTCTCAAAGTGCACCACGCGCAACACGCCTGCACCCATCAGAGAATAATCATCACGCCGTTGAATTTTGCTCCTGGCACACTACATTTATATGTTAGCCCAATCTCCCTCCATTGGAATCAGCCTAGTAGACGTTCTCCGTCGGCTAGGCGGTAGGAGTATCTTAGGGGAAGTATGATGAATTAACTCAAGAGGGACTTGAATCTCAGATATCGACGATGCATATGATGAGTTCAACATTGGCATCAATCTCCCCAGTCTATTTCTCCTTCAGTTGGAGTTGAAGGCAGCGTTTACCATAAATGCCGTAACTGCATTCTCAGTGTGAAATACTATTTTGGCCGGCACTAGAGGGGAAACACCATCGCAAATGACCAGATCTCGCGAACAGGGTTTTATCTTTCGAGAAGAAATGGAGGGCCAATCTGAAGGGACACGCAGGCCAGAACAGAACCCTTGATGCCTTTGTACCACTGCGTAAATGCAATGTTATCCAATGAATGAGGATTGAAAAATTATCGCTCCGAAATATTTGTTCGAACCCGGAGATTTTGGACCTACACAGAACAAGGTACTTCATGTAGCGGATCTGAATTTGCAAAATATCGGAGCCAGAACAAATTTGGTACTTTGCTCGGTTACTCAGGGCACTCAAAAAAGAAGGGCATTGCGAGACTAATTATTGCGAACCCGCCTACTTTTCCACTCGCTAAAAACTGCGTTCGACGAACAAAAAGTTATTCTACCCTTTGCAGTAGGCCGGAAGTTGCCATCATTTATGTGTGCTGCTGATCATAATTTTTTAGCTGCTCACTTCTCTCGACCTGCAGGGAAGCTAGCATCCTGTTTCCAAATCAAATATTATTCTCAGTCCTCACATCCTAGCAATATCACGGTTGCATTCAAATCCTCGTCTCTTTTTGAAAGTACAGGTTGTGGTTGCTATTCCTATATCCCTATTGCTTGTGAGAGCCGCATAGGTAGCTACATTTCATACAATATCCGGGAGATGTATACCAATTTCTTTTACAATCATAACCCGGAAGCGTGTCTAGCTATGATAGCTCAAGTCGCCCTTTCCCTGACTGGGAGTAACTGAGGCGTCTTTACTCGTCTTCACTACAACCATAACGATATGGCCCACAACAAACCTCATACTAGCCCATGTCAGGTCGGGAAAAAAGCCGGACTTCTCAAGTCATTCAAAAGTTTGGCTGCTGACAGTACAATGCCTAAGTTGGAATAAAGTATCGCAGGTCCGGATGGGCTTAGGATCTCTTAAGACAGCACCTCAACTGGGTCTATTTTTGATATTTTATGTCACTTTTTGAGTCATTCTGTTGATCAGAAGCATAGCCATGACCAGTGACTATGACTAGAAAAATGTTGCCGAACTTATGCAGTATATTTTCGACCGATATCAACCTGTCCTCCCCTACTGATTCGCTAGACTGCTACCCATATCTGTTGCGCCCACACAGTGTTTGTATCAACCAGCTGGGGATGCAGAGCGGGAGTCGGTGATGTAATGGTAACACTCTCGCCCGGAAATCGTTGCGATGCAGGTTCGAGTTCTACCGGTCACCCTTAGTTTTGTATTCAGCTCAGTTACCTCGTGATCCGCTCCACTTTCGCTTCACCCCCGATCCAGCACCTCTTTTGAAGGCAGTGGCCTGCTTGACTTGTTCGGTTGGCTTTCGCTTGATGCGGTGATCGGTGTGCCGTCCTAGTACTCAGCCGTGCCCATCTGTCTTAGTCCTCAGTCACAATTTGAACACAATTCATCCATTGCTCGCTAATCCATTTCCTGCAAAGTAAAACATCGCGCTCCAATTGCCTATCAATGCCGAGTGATTTTGAATCCTCCTTCACCACACCCGTCCAAAACTTTCGCCTACGTCCAGGAAGCCGTTTCCAGACAGGACTCGGAAGCACCCTTAGACCTTGTTGAACAAGAAAATCTGGCGGCCCTCTTGAAATATGCCCGAAAAAACCAAGACAACTTTCCGTTGCCGCTTGAGAAGGCATTGGAAGATGGGAGGCATCTCCACCGTGTCAAGCGTTGATGTAAGGCGTCGATTTCGTTGTAGAGATCTTCGTTGTGGTACATCCGCGGCTCCAAGCGAACGTCTAAACAGCTTCCTCTCCAATCAACCCAAGCTTTTCATCTGCGTCTTCGGTGCTGCCCACGTCTCCGATCCGTGCATTGTGATAGGGCGAATAGCGGATAAAAAGGCGCGCAACCTGACTTCATTCGCTATGGGGGTAGACCACAAACACTTGGTTAGAGAATTGAATGCGGATGTAGCTTTCGCACATCGTTGTTGAATATCCGCTACGTAAGGGCCTATTCATACTTCCAACCTCTCGCTCTGCCAGAGCGGCCCGCGCGGAAAAAGAGGTGGGTATGAACAGAAACACGACCTCCTCGCCTCCCGCCTCTCCCACGCCTCCTGCCCCGCCACAGTGGTGTCTCTGGAACATTCATATTCCCCTCTCGCACCGCCGAGGCATTTGTTGGTAGTATTACTTGATGCACTGAATTACGTCATATAAGTTAAGCGATGCCTCAATGAAAGCGCGCAATACGTCAAAGAACGTGTGCGGGACCCAAGTGGGAGTGCGCAGGACGTCGTAGAAAGTATACAGAATCAACGTAGGAGTGCGCGTTCGCAGATGTTAGGGAAAGTTGCAGTTAGGTTTGAATTTGCAATACAAGGATCGAAATGTACGCCTCCACGCGGAAGGTACGCAAGAACCGACGAGGTTGTCGTCCGATTACAAATCTTGGCTCAAATCTAGTTGGAGGGGGCCTTCCAAGATTCAATCCCTAAAATGGAAGTTCCCTCTAATATAGGTTTTCCCATAGCGTTATCACACATTGTCTATTCAGAAAATCTGTAGAATTCACCCCTGGAAAGCCTTTAGATACAACAAAACCGACATATCTTATCAAACTTATCAAAGACCACCCGCATCGCTTCATTTCTAAAAACAAACCCACCGACTTTCCGCCCCTCTTGCTCTGCCATGGCGATGTTTCTGGAGCATTTATACTTCACTGGCGGAGCGGGAGGAGCGGGAGGTCGTGTTTTCATTCATACTCACCTCTTTTGCCCAGCGGGCCGCTCTGACAGAGCGAGAGGTTGGAAGTATGAATAAAGCCCTTTTCACAGTCTGCCGGACGACGCCGTCCGGTACCTTATAAGATAGGACTGGGGCATCGGTGCGGCCCGCACTGCGGTGTCGGCCAACTGACGCCTCAGAGCGGTGAGATCATTGACACGACGTTGGAGCAAGTTATGAAGAGTCAAATCGTGTTGGTTTCATCTTACCTTCCGTCGTGAAAAGTCGGAACTGACGGTTGTTCACCGCAGCTTCCCTCGCACCGCGGCACTCTTATAATGTGCCGGGCGACCTCGTCCGGCAGACTGTGAAAGAGGCTTAACTACCACCGTTCTTCAGCAAAATGCTCAAATAACAGAAATCATCCACTAGTTCGATACGTTGTCCATCCACACAAACTCCCGATGAAGGCCTCTGGGAGACCCATATCTGCTTGCTTTTGTCGGGACAAAGACGAAGTCCATAGGCTAAGGCATACTTCAAAACGAGGTTCACGATCCTATGCAGCTTTGCGTTGTTTCCGGCGAATAACGCAATGTCTCTGGCGTACTCCAGGTCGAAAAGGGAGAGTACCGATGGCGTTAAGATCACGTCCACAGCAAACTGTTCTGCAACTCTACACATAATGTAATCATCGGCGAAGTTGAATAGAAAAGGTCCTGCTACCGCTTCTTGCCTCACTCCTGTTTTTACCTGTAAAGCTGGCGAAAATCCGACAGGTGTGCGAACTGCCGCTGTTGTTCCTTTGTTCATGTCCTCGATTAGTCGAACATACTTTTACGGGACTACATCAGCTTGCAGAGCATTGAGCAATCGATTACGATAAGGAGAGTCGAACGAGGATTCAAAGTCTAGAAAAGCAAGCTGTAATGGCTTCGAATACCGTGGCCACAATTTAATTACTCTTCTCACGACGAACTCTTGCTTAATGGTCGATCTTTCAGGTCGAGAACCGGCTTGCTCGTCTCTGGTCGTTTTTTCACGATGTTTGATGAGTCGCTCTAGAATGATACGTTCTAGAACCTTCCCCTAAAGTTCATCGGATCCGTGACGAATAACTTCTTGCGTAGAGGTATGGTGATCGCATGTCTTCAGGAATCGGATATTCTTTCGTTCGTCCAAACGGCACGGATATTGTTTGTCATTCCGCAGTGATGTTGTCATCTCCACTTGCCTTTCCATTCTTCATTTTCCGGACACAATTCATAACTTCAGTCTCAGTCGGCGGTTCCTCACTGACATCGTAGTGTGCTCTCTGAACATGCGGGAGCTCAGGTACTGATGGCGCTGGACGATTCAGTAGTGAACTATTGCACTCCTTCCATACTGGCAGCGTCGGGTCACCAACTGCAACTCCATTTGTAGTGTTCAAGACAGGAGAACATCTCTTCATCTTCCCGCTATTCTGTCGCAGCAACGTGTTGGCTTTCCTTGGATTCTTCTCCTCCCTAGCCTTCTTGAACTCCATAGCTCTACACGTCCATTCTCATTCGCGACCGCCTTGAAGCTGCCAACGCAGCTTCCTCCTCAGACGTTTCTCCTCCAAAAAGTTTCCTGCAGTTCGGAAAGCACATACTCTGTTGTAAGTCGACTTTGTAGTAGGTGAACTACTTCACAGGCTGTACAACCGGGAGTGCCTCTTTCGAAGCGTCCTGGATGCACTTAACGGAAAAGTCCGCGTCTTTCTCCTTAGTCCGTACTCCAATATGGATAGAAACACGTTGTCGGAATTTCCTTCTGCATTCTTTATCACTGAGACTTGTCATGCCAATACCTTAGGGAGGCTTGGCCCCTCGCTTACTCTTGGGAATCCACACAGTGAAATTTAACAGAACTGGACGGTGATCCGAACCAAACGCGACATCTCACACAGCTCTTGATCTCCGAATGTCCGATACTGGAACATTAATCGTTAGAACATAGCCGAGCTGTAATTTCAAAGTTGCCATCCTACGCCTACGCTAATCTTCTGAAAAAAGCTCGGTTGGTCCCGGCCACGTAAGCTGAAGACAGCAATGGCTCCTCTTGAATGTCGATGCAATGATCAGACCACTCCGTTCACACAAGTCGACAAGGCGATAGCTAGTGTCCGACGTTTGCTCCACTGGGTAGAACCATTTACCGAGTACCTCGGATTCCTAATCAAGTCACCATCCTAGCGTTTGCGTCGATTCACACGACAACAGCATGTTGACATGGAATTCTGGCTAGCAACGTATTGAGTTACCCGTAGAAGGCACTACTGTAATTGTCTTCTATTTGTTTCGGTGGGCGCATGAGCACTCACTAACCACAGATAGAATCCTCTGTGATTCCATAGTTGCACAAATGCATTCCTTCCTGCACGACTTTGAGCCAAATTCCTCGATCATGCCTTTGTAGTTAGCGCAGTAGATGACGTACTATCCAACGTTGATGACGGGTCTATCCTTGAGGCGAGTAAACGGTGCATGGAATTAGCTCAGAATAATAGACAGCGCAGATTGTTGGATATCATGACCGGCAACTCAGGGTGGCGAAATTGTGGCTTGCGGTCAAAGACTCCATAGACTCCCTAGGTTCGGATCCTAGAGTGTTATGGACCAGAGGTCTTAGTGTGCCGGACGGCAGCACATTTACGCAATGTATGGAATACTTTCGCGAAAGAGGTGTGCACGTATATCACTCGAACGTTCCCTGTGTACACTCACACGTCAGCTGGATTCAGTAGAGGCAGGAGCATCAAAAAGCAGGTACCAACAGACTTGTATAGTGTTCACGACAACCTTCACTTTTGAGAATATTCGCTCAAACGATTCTCCGAGCTGAGTTGAAATGACGAAGAAGTCGTCGGCTGTGATACTGCTTTGCACTTTATGACCTTCCACCTTCGTCGGGCCCCAGCATACAACGGTCATAAGGCATTGTAGCGAATTGTCTGCCGTTTCTTAGTAAATCCAGAAATGCTTGCTAACCAACGCGCGGGAGTGGAAAACACCGGAGAGAAACTCGTGATGATCACGGGAGCACTACCTATAGACTAAAGTTGCCATCATTCTTGGATAAAGCCCGCCCTTGAAAGGCCAAAAAAAAACACTTGGACGCGCACGGTTCAGGTCAGAACATAGAACATGCATCTACGCGCTTGAGCGACCTCATGCGGCACTCTACCATTTCCAGATATAGGAGGGCGGCAAAGGCTTTTTGAATTCTTTCGAGGTGCCCCACTCGAAACACTCTTAGTGCAGGTTCAGGGAGCTGATGAATTTACGCGTTCTGCTAGTAACCCCTACGCGCTCGCTAATGGCGAGCTGTAAGCGAACCGTTCAGGTGAACAGGGTTACGCGGTTGACAACTTAAAATTTACCAAGAGCGCCACAAGCTCGTCAGAACAAGGGCGAAGCAGGCCTAGCAGGCGTGCAGAGCTTACTAAATCTTCAATTCGCCACCGTTTTTATCGATTTCTTGCCCGTTTTCGCTGCTTTCTTTGACCCTATCCCTTACAGCATCTTCTAGTGTAGAGTTCAAATTGGAAATTCAGAAACGAGGTTCATCGTGAACACTGCACTGCCTTTAAACGTAGTTGAATCTATCTGGCGCAACGTACGCAACGACGGACCAGCCCAGTTTTCTTCTGAGGAGTTTCCTCAACGGCTCTTACCTATGCGCATATATCAGCTCTGAAGAAAGGTGTAAGGCACTCGGAGAATATCTTCTGCAGATTTCAACATTCGCGAGATTCTCGCAGACTTCTTGACGCCTAACAATAAGTATAGCCTAGATCCTTCGTTTTGAGCCGGTTGCAGTAACTCTTATCGGGCTTATCATTTCAAAGTCCCCTTATCCCTGTTATGTTTTTCCATGACCGACCGCTCCGCTGCTCACTCTGCCCGAAACCATCAGTGCAAGCTAGACTTTTTCTTTCTCTCTGAAACGAGGCTCATACAAATCACTAATTTACCATAATCTTCTGAATGCGATCGCCCTCATTTCAGATTGATTGACAGGGACTTACTCATTGCCTCACTTGGGTATGTGTGTCAAAACGGTAAGTTCATCTCCTAAGAAAGATGCAATGCCGCTGCGATTTCTCAGGGAAAAACTTTTAGTTTCAAGAAGAAAAAACTTCAAAAAGTCATTCAATTTTGATAATATTGACGATTGGAGAAACTTCCTCTGTAGGATTTGTTCAATGATGCGTTTCCCATTTGTAGGATCAGTAGATCGCCCTTCTGTAATCCGTGGGATAATAAGTGCGACCGGGGACCAAGACCAGATTGTCTAGATTCTACAGGAAACTCGGAAAAAAATGTTCACAAAGCACAGATCGGTAAATCATAGGTTCGAACTCTAATCCGTATGCGCAGCGTGAATGGTGGTAAGATCTTTGTTTGAGGAGTTCTATCCGAACTTCGTAGACTATCCCATGGATCGGAGACAAAAGAATAGGCTTTCTGGTTAACTCTGGAACACTCTCTCCTAGTGTTAAAGGGTGTCCATAAAACTGCTCTGGAGTTGGGACAAAACTTCTACGAGCAGAAATGCTCATCAGGAACTCGAAGTTGGTTTTTTGATCTTCTGAGGCCTTCTGCAGTTTACGATAGGTACAATGTGATTTAGCTTATGCTACCTGCCTTGGCCATTCAAAATTTACAAGTGAACCTCGAAATGACCAAGAATAAACCCCACCCAAAAGACACAGTCAGTCAAGTTTCGATTAATTATATCCTAGTAGGGTTAGTTATTGATGTACGCCGAGAACTTCATTCTCTATATCATAGCACTTTGGTAACCGTTGATCCCCGAAATTTTCTTTTGGTGGGGGAGCTCTAAACCGAATACACAAAATTTCTCGAGAGTTGACAAACCGGTCTCGAACTGCTGATTAGTACCTCAAACAACGCCCATGGAGAAATTTAAGTCACATCTACAACAATCCTCGAACGCTTTCAAAGCCACCCGGCTGATACAGCTAAATTGACAATCAACCAACGAGAAGAGTCTTTTTTACCGACTCATGAATATCTCTCGTTGTTTTCGAGAATACAGCAACTGACCTTTTTTTTGAAACCAGCATGCCAAATTACTTTATGAGCAATCTTTGAGTGAAATCTAACCGGGATCCACACGCGACGCATACAGCTCAGTCTCAGAAATCACTAACCCCGGCCGACTATAGCTTTTTCTGCAGAAGTCCTCAGAATAATCTGTTTTATAATTGGAGAAAGCGAGCCGGAGTTGAACAGGAAACTCTAATAAATGCAATCTTCAGTGCTTAACGATGCCAGAAAGAAGACGATGCGAGGATTGCTCTCGTTAGAGCGACACTCCCAATGTTTGGTCGCTACTCTTGTTCCTAACATATGAACACTACCTATGGACTAGAGTCGTCCTCATTCTTGAATATTGCCCGCCCTTAAAAGGCCAAGAAAAACACTTGGACGCGCGCAGTTCAGGTCAGACCATAGAACATGCATCTACGCGCTTGAACACCCTCATGCGGTACTCTACCATTTTCAGGAATAGGAGGACGGTAAAGGCTTTTTGAATGGGGCTGTCCGCGCGCGCGGTCTTTCGAGTGACCCCCACTCGAAACACTCTTAGTGAAGGGTTCATGGAGCGGACGAGTTTACGCGCTCTGCTAGTAACCCCAAGCGCTCGCTAATGGCGAGCTGTGAGCGAGCCGATCAGGTGGACGGAGTGCGGTTGCTTGGCACTTTGCCAGGCGCCACAAGCCTTGTCAGAACGAGGGCGGAGGCTGCCTAGCAGGCGTTCAGAGCAAAATGCCATCTCCCATGATGCCAGATTTTGTCCAAGAAACCAGTAAATGTTTTTCGATCAAGGATTGAAAATGTTTATATTAGAGGGCAAAATAATATTGAAAACGATGGGGAATACATTATTGAAATAAATAAGGACCCTTATTAAATGTATTTGTTTGTATTCAGCGCGGAGCGACATTACTCTCCTGTCCTCCTAATACGTGGCGGGTGGATTTCGAACCCTCCCGAGGGCTGCCATAGTTTCATGAACATAGCCTCTGAAACTTTACGCGATTTTATCTTCTCCAAAGTTTTTTCATCTTGAGAAGAATGCCATTTCTGAGAAAAAATCGTTTTGTTGAAAATCAATGGTGCAAGCATATGTTAGTGTTAGTAAGTACCGGAGAAAAGATAACTGTCGGAAGATCAACAGTAGATTCTTAGCCAACAACGAAATAAACTCTAATCTTTCTTAACTTAGGTTATAGAACTGAAAAAGAAGCTTTATCGAGTGGCTACAAGTTTCGACGCACCCACGCCTTCATCCAGTCAGCGCATGAGCTTCAATTAATAATGCGGTTGATGTTGATCTTCAAACGTGCATGCGGTTAAGTCACCATCATTTCAGGCACTCGTTCTATTGGTGTTCGGCTCCAGCTTCGTCTATACGAGTGGGTTCCATCAAATCCTTTTTCCAGATAAGCGCTTAAAATGTACCTCGAATATTAGTGTTGAGCCGAATCTATTTGTCTTTTGAGAGTCGCTGAAAATTTTTTTCGAACCTCAAAATTCTCTCCCGGTGGAAAGCTCCAGAGTCATTTCTGAATAAAATTAAGATCACCTTTCTTTCATGTGGTGTGAAAGTAAAAAGAAGAAAACCAATATAGGTGAGGAAGGCTTTCGTCACGTAACCTCATACTATATTACATGAAGCTCCACTGGTGAGTATCTTGACCAGCTACTTTCTTCCATTATTTGATGAGCCAGGTGATTGGAGCAGATTGGTGAAGTGGTCGCTTTTATCTATTCACTAGAAGATTTTTGACGCGACACAATTCACCGATGTCTCCACAGAGCTTAATCACTTATGGCTCCAACCCCATAGCGCTTATTTGGTAGAAAAAAGAAAACATACACAATGCAAACCATGTATTCAAGAATCGTGATGGGGTTTAGACAAACCCAAACATCCTTCACCCCGAGGGGAAATTTTAGGTCTGCTCTGAGTTGCTCCCTTCTGGAGCTTTCGGAACAGTCTGATTGATTTCAAGTAAGTGGACGTTCTAGCAATGGAAACAATCCTCCAGACTCCTTGATTTTACAGAAAAAAGCCGACCTTATTCGCGTGCTTAGCATGTGGAACCAGTCCTTCTATGCAAAACTCCAAGATTTTCCCGTTTAGTTCTTCCGAAAATGAGAAAAGCGCCTTTTACTAGGTCTAAGAAACGCATCGTAATGGAAGTGTATATAGCCTAGCTCCCATTTTTTTGAGTTGATGTAAGGCTTATCGGGATTACCATGTCAAAATCTTCTTACCACTGTTATATTTTGCCATGACCGACCGCTCCGCTGCTTGTCCGCCAGGACTTATTCAAGAAAAGAAGCTCGGCTTTGCGAATATGTCATCTAGAACGACTGGTTTCATTAAGGGCTATTCATGCACTTCTAACCTCCCGCTCTGCCAGAGCATCTTTGCGCGGACGAAGAGGTGATATTATGGTGAAATTTCTATTGCATCCGCGCATCTCTCCGCCACAGCCACGATGTCAATCTCAGCTGACATTCGCCACTCCCTCACCGCACCGCCGGGTTTTGTTGGTTGGATTACTCGTTGCACTAAAACACGTCATATAAAAGTAGCGGGGCCTCAGTTAAAGCGCGCAATACTCCATAGAAAGTGCGCGGGACCTCAGTGGGAGTGTGAAAGACGAACTAGGAAGCGTGTGAGACCCATGTGGGCGAGGTGCGCCGGACGACTGAAGAAAGTGGTACCACCGCAGTGGGAGTGCGCGCACGACGCCATAGGAAGGGTATGGTATCCCCAGTGGAAGTGCGCAAGGACGTCATGAAAGTCTGCGAGACAAAATGAAGTGCGCGCGCAGACGATCATTCGGAAAGAGTTGCAGTAGGACTTTCCAGATAACTGCAATACAAGATCAAGTGCATGAATTATACGCAAGAAAACCGTCCAAGAGCTGACGTGCAATTATGAATCTTGGCTCCGAATCTGGCAATGTGGAAGAGGGCATTCATTCAGACTCAATCTCTAAAATGAATATTTGTTGTCTTTTTGATATGGGTTTCCGATAAGCGATTATCTATGTACCGATTATCTATTTGGCACAATGTGAATCGCCATGTAGAATTATCACTTCATAGTTATGTAGATATCGGTATCCGTAGTAGTTAATTCTCCACTTCAAATATATTGCAGAATGTGAAAATGAATAAAACATTTACCATGGCCGATTGGCCATGGAAAATCGACGGCTTTAGAAAAGCGACAGTATCTTATCAAACCACGTTATCAGAGATTTTACCGCCTTTCGCTTTATTATTTCTAAAAACAAATTCACCGATTTTCCGCCCCTCCGATGTCGCTGGAGCATTCATACTTTACCGGCGGAGAGCGGGCGCGCGAGTAGGTTGTATTCTATTCTTATACTGCACCTTGCATGGTAACCGCTCTGGCGACCTCAGCGGGAGGCAGGTTTGAAGTTTAACGAGTAGCTAACAAGGCCTTCGTTATCCGGGAACTGACCAAAAGGCCTTCTATCGCGTGCGAGTTCTCGAAAGATGAGGTTGCACATTATAAGAGCTGGCTATTGAAGACAGCTGTTAGAACGATGATCGCAATTATTTATTAATTCATTTATTTATACATAATAGAAAGAATAGTGCTTACCATAGTTGTGGACGTAAGTACATGCCAAAGACATGGAAATTCAAGTACATCATTGGCGCCATACTTCTAGACTCAATAGATCCTTCCGCGACAAGGCGTTTTGAATTTGAACAGAACGGAGATGGACTACAGATGGAATAAGGCGGCGGCGTGATTATCGAAGATAATTCTATCGTGAAGATATAATGAATAGATAAATAGATATCAGATTAGTGGAACCTCGATAATTCTCCGCACAAAGTATCTCCCGGTTTACGGAAGGTCTGGTGCCCAATATAGCAAGGCGTATGATTAGGACCATTCACTGGCAGACATTTCCGAACCGACGTGTGAAGAACGGCCTCTCATTGCCGAAATAGGACCTCCAGCCTCGTGGCGCGTTGACTTTTGAGGGTGGGGTAATTGGCCGCTATGGAGGATGAAGCCTATAAGTGAAGTCAGGCGATCAGCTCACTCACTTCCCTGACTTGCTCATTTCCTGTAATCTGAATGTTCCATCGTTCACATCTAGGGACAGGAAATGAGGCACGGGCCGGTTCTGAGACTCCTAAAACGTTTGTTCGCAGCCGTTATTTTGCCAATCCTGGCACGTTCTTTACCGTTATTTCGACACTAGGAGCATACGATGCTTCTCGCCTATCGTTTCACTGTGGAAAGTCATCGAGGATGAAATCGTGAACGATGCCTTTACAGGCACAGGACATCCCAACAAAATTAATTCTCAGATTCTTTGCTTGTTTTGGAGAGAGTCACACGCTGATCACAGTGGTATCTCTGGAATCGTCCAAGACCCCCTTTGAACAGAGTTATAGCTCTTCAAAAATGCCTAGATTTTGAGGGTGAAAAATTGGTGGACAGGTTGTCACACGCCTGTATTTCTCTTCATTTGCAATCGTTGCATGAGAAAAAGTCAGGATAAGAGACAGTCCAGTGAGCGGACTGAAAGAACAACGACTTGGTTGAATTCATCCATCCATCGAGCCGCTATCTCGAAGGTTCGAAAATCTGTTAGGAGGTCCGGGCCTGTGGTAGTGATGAGCAGAAGAGGGTCGAGGCCTTTTGGTGGTCGCTTATATCTCCGCTTAAACATATTTAGAGGAGTTGAGATCCCGCGCTTGGCACGTGTTATATGCAGCAGGGGTCTTCCTACCTACAATTACATGAATATCTCCAAAATTCATATCATGAGGGTGTACTAAGCCTTTAAAGGCAGTGTTTCCGATAAGAATCGTTTTTGCTTTTCCGCCTATATTGAAGACGATCCCCATGTTGATTCCAATGATGTTCTTGGGAGTCATTTACAAGACCTACTAGGAAGGGAGTTATGGTCCCATAAAAATTGAGAATGAGAAGCATGTTGGGACCAGGTTGTCCGAGGCCACGTCAGGTGGGCTAATGGAAGGTGCTTCTGGGGTGTGACGACAGGCCTGGGCGGAGTTTGACAACTTTTTGGGTGCCGTAGGGGACCGTTCCCGAGCTCATTTGTTTCTTGTTTTTCAACGTTAGGGTTGCGCTAGGCCCTGCAGCTGCCGATCTCCACCAAAAAATCAGACATGGTTTTATCGTGCGGACTACTGCAACTTACTGGCATGTTTCGCCTTTGAAGACGCCGTAGGCGCTTCACTTATAAGTATGGAGCCGCCACTAAATTTTTTAAATAACCGTCTTGAAACCACCTGAGCCCGCTCCTATGCTGCAGACTCAACTGCTCGTCCAGAGAACTACAAAACTCTCTACAGCAAAAACAAGTTTTGCGCTTGCTTTCCAGCACAAATGACATTGCCCTAGGGTTGGAGTACGTCCAGTTTGTGTGCAGGCTCGGTAGAACACCTCTCAATGGAGAGAGATTGCAGAAAGATTCAATCCATTGATAAGTAAAGAAATACGAACCATGAGGCCACTTGAAAGTATGTAATGGCTGGAAGCCCTTTCCTCCCAATAAGTCTGTGCAGCCTTCGTTCGCATCTTTAGGATGAGGGACGATTTTCACGTCAACTCCGCTTCTGCAACCAGATATGAAATTTGAACAGGTGATTTCACACTGTTTCTGTCAATAAAAATCAGGACAGAATCAACAAATCTTGAAAAATAAGGCATTTGGAAAGAACATAACTTCAATATCACATTTTTAGTACCCAGCCATTTTCTATTTCTTACCTGCATGAGCGCATTTGCCTTTGTATAATCCTCAACGGACCTGTTTGACCGAACCGCTGAGTTAAACTTTTTCAGGTCAATGCCAGTGACACTGGAAGGCTCGGAGAAATTGTTTGAAGTTTTTTTTTAACGAGAGTGGGTAACGACGTTCTGCTTCGAAAATCGAGCTCAAACAAAACCAAAACCTCATTCGAAAGCTGCGCAGCCGCATAAATCCAGAGTCAGGTGGGTGTTGTTCGGCTGGACAACGGGGTAGTGCGTGGAAATCTTCGAAATTTTGAATTTTTTTCTGGGGAGACGTAAAAATTTCGAGTCTAAAATAAAACATAGGGGTGTTTTCAAGCAGAAAAGGTTTTTTGACTAAGTTTAATAAGAAACTTTTACGAAAAAGAAGGCATATAAGTTTCCGTTTTTTAAACATTTTTTAGTCTGACGCACGGACCGAGCGGTAGTGGCTTAGATGCCAGGGGTTGTTTACGGCCTCAATGCGGAGAATGGGGTTTCTGACTCGTGTGGGTTTGATCTACCGTCTCGCAGCCCCTTCCCTGTACATAACAGAGGCGGCATGCATGAACGCAACTTGAACGGTGTCAGGGAGGCCGCTCCGCGTGCCATGCGCTGCAGCGTCGAGCAACGGGGCGGCCCGAATCTCGTGGCGTGTTTTTGAGTGTGCACTGGATTTTCAGATTGCCGTTATCCTGCGCTTGCTCAACACCTGCAACGACTCATATTCATTCGTTCAGACCATGCACGTTCATATACCACTCAAAATGCAATTTATTGCGCGAAACTCTATCAATAATGGGAAGAAGAGGTGAAAGAACAATACCAGCTCTATAACTTTGTTCAAGTGAAGAACGCCATTATACATAACGATGTAGTAGCTTGCTACTTTGGGCGCCAGCCATGACCAAGGTTTTACTCATGAACCAGCTTTCCAGACCCAGGTTACCATTTTGCATCCGTAAAGAGGCACAATATACACCACGCCTCAGATGAGTGATTTTGAGATTTCCATATAATTGTAGAAGGAGCCTCTCCTGTATATCACGCGCCAGAATTCAGACCCTAATTTCCCCCAAATAAGAGAAATATAAATTGTCCACAGGCCCGACTCGCTTTGCTTTACCTACAGGCCCGACTCCGCTTTGCTCCACCACAGGCCCACCTATCGAATCTCACCTGGGCCACACCCCTCGAATCCTCCAAACTCGATAGCGGCTCTGGTGGATGGGATGATTCTGCCAATCCATCATTCTTGAGTCTGTGTGCCGGACTCCCTCCTTATCCTGTGGCTTTCTCACATAACGATTGCGGAATGAAGGAAACGCAGGCCAGCAACAAACATCACCAACTTTGCCCTCAAAATCTGAAGCACTGGAGTATAACTCCTGTTCAAGAGAAGGTCTCGGACGATTTCAGAAATGCTGCCTGTGATCATCAATGTGAAAGATTCTCTCCAGGACAAGCTTGAAATATGGCATTTAATTTTGGACTATGTGCTCTAATCCCTTCACTTACACCAGACAGGACAACGTTCCTCCCCCATAATATGTTTGAATTTTCACCAGTCCTAGAAAAAGTACAGAAATCTCCCGTGATCATTCTTGAGTCTATTGCCGGACTGCCTCCTCACCCTGGCTTTCTCTCATGCAACGTTTGCGAATGAAGGGAAACGCAGGCCAGCCACAACTTGTCCACCAACTTTCCACCCTCAAAATCTAGGCATTTTTTGAAGAGCCATAACTCTGTTCAAAAAGAAAGGTCTCGGACGATTTCAGAAATGCCACTGTGTTCATCATTGATTCTCCTCTGGATAAGCTTGAAATATGGCATTGCATTAATTTTTTGGACTATCAATGCTCTAATCCTTCACTTCACCCAGACAGGGACATGTTTCACTCCCCCATAATATGTTGAATTCTGATCTGAAAAAGTGAAATCTCCTTAGAAAAATCTCTACAAAATGACATAACCACGCCTAAAATAACCTCGAGTTACGGAGAAAATCGCTCAAACATCATTTTCTCATTGTCCAATGCTATTTGTCTGAGCCGCGACTTCGGCCAGAAACGAGGTTTCTTTGAAAACGCAAACTTGAGAATCCGAAGGTTTCCGTTTCATCCTAGGCCTACCCTCTACAAATTACGGTGAGACCGTCTGAATACTCCGCAATTTAAGGTATTTAAGAGCAATATTTTAAATTACACTGCGGCGAGCCGTCCGAAAATACCAACGCTCAGGATTAATCTTTTGGCTTATAAACTTGAGAATCCGAAGGTTTCGTTTCATCCCTAGGCCTACCTCTACAAATTACGGTGAGACCGTCTGAATATCCGCAATTACCTGGGTATTTAGAGCAATATTTTAAATTGCTGCGGCAGGCCGTCCCGGCTCTACGCGCTCCAGAGATTAAATCCCTAAGCTACGTCGGCGGCTTTGAAAACCGCAGAATATTCAGAAAGATCAAATATATGTAACACTTATCGAGGCTTATCAGTAGGGTGCAGTAACTATTAAATGAAAATTTTATTTTTGAGAACATTTTATTACCAAAACTAAATTTTTTTCGAAAGCTGGGGGACAGTGAAGAAGTTTTGGACCATTTTCGAAGGATTTTAATCACTTTGGGTGATTCGGAAGAGGGCGTAGCTTCGATCGAGGTCCTGTACAACGATCTGCTGACTTCCTGCCTGCCCACCACAAAAACTCTATATACTGACAAGCAGAAAAAGCCTTTGAGGAACCAAGTTCTATATAACTTTTGGCTCAATTACTGCAAAGACTCCAGGTCCAAGTCAATAAATGGTTTTATGTGATTAGCAGTTGAAAGGAAAGAGTTTTCACACATGCGTAAGACTCGCATTCCTGCTATACGGGCGACAACCCCAATTTCTCTGGCAGCTGCTTAATTATATCAACGTTTCATTACAGAAGAAGTTCAGCGGCTGTACAGTGGAAGATCTAAGACCTGTGCGTCCATCGAATGCAACAGTGGGTACATTTTCTGCAATCAGACGCTATGGTTCGAAATGCTATAACAGACATTGCGCTTCCAGACCAGAAAATACGTCCAGGCCGGTACGATCAACGTCAAGTCTTCAGAAGGTTTCAGACTCCTAAACGTATTGCTTGAATTTGAGTTGTAGATACTATCGCCCATGCTTGCAACAAGATGAACTGTGGTAACGCATGATGTGTCACTTAGAAGGGAGCGCTGCTCGAACCCAGCCATTGTAGCATTAAGCCAGGTGTATGCTAATGAGTAAGTTATTACCTTTTTCCCATACAGTATGAATATTACGAGTAAACGATTCTGATTCGCCGTGCCAACCGTTACGAGATATTGGCGAAATGTCCGAGAAACAGAGTAAAACTACACATTTCAGACACAATCGAAAGCCCGATGTCCACACTTCGCCATATTTGATGATGACATATATCAACCAATAAAAAAATGGTGAGAACTACTATAAAATTTGGAACCATACTGTTCGAAAAATCGAGGGTTATCTAAAATCTTTTAGTAGGAAGGGATATCTCAATTAGCCAACACAATGTCCCAAGCAAAAACTTGTGCCAATATCTGACTGCAATAATGGCACTACGTGCCAGATACTACTCTTTGCTAACTGGTAGAAATGGATCGTGCTATTCGAAGAATACAGATTGCGTTAAGAGCGGTAAGAAGCAGTCCGACTCCCTTTCCATGGCATGGGTGTATAGTAGTCTGGAAAAGATATAAGCTTACAGAAATTGCCCACGCCTGCAACTCTAAGAAGTGCCTGGAGAGCCAAATGTGTCATCTTGAGCAGCAACTGCTCTGGAAGAGGCGCTCTACTTGCATCGTACAAACACTCAGTGTATACCGCATTGAGTAAGCACTCTTTCTTGGAGATTGTCTCACCAGTATCATATTCTGCGTCAGATTACCATGCAAGCACCTTAGCAACTGGCGTGCTTGAGGAAAATCCCAACCAAATTCTGTTTCTCAAGTTCTCTCTTGTAGTTGAGGGTGAGAAGTGGAATTACCCTTCGCATATCCGGATTTTAACTCACTTTATAATAACTTTTTTGGGATTTGCCAGGATAAAGTTTAAGTGGCATACGCGCATTGCGTATGTAAGTGGTAATTAAAGGCAGCAGATACGCTCAAAAGTTGTACAGAATTTCTCATCAGGAATAAATCGAAGGTTTGGAAGCAGGTTGCTGGAGACACAAAAACACTAACGAAACTGTATGCAAAATAAGAAACAACGGCTGCTCTTTGTTATCGGGTAATTTAGTGGACGAGTTAGCGCGCGGTTGAAGCAGCGAATATTAGCTTTACAAAACGGTTTCAGATAGCTAAGCCGATAGATTCTTACAGTCTGTACTAGAACGCTAACACTCACTGGAAGCTTTATCAAAAACCAGCCAAGAAAGGGACCGTATTCTCCGAAGAATCAATCTGGCGAACAGGAGTTTATATTTGGGAGCAGGGTTGTCGAAGTTTAGTGGGGAGGGGTTGGACGGAACTTTTCGACTTGCGATTGCTCAGATTTGAGTGGTTTCGACTAGTTTTTGACGCTTCCGATGGCTCGAGCTTTCTATATAGGGCCATACGACTCATATAGTAACGTGACCTCACCGCAATAACTTTTTTTCGGAAGGCGTGTCTGCTGTTTTGAGAGTCTACGGGTTTGACGATCTAGTTGAGTTTACTCACTTGCGAAACGTATGGATCTAGCTTAATCACAAAAATGGAAGTGTGAAAAAACAAGTAGCTGAAGTTGCAGGGAGACAAGTTACTAACGGTCTACTTGGTGAGGTGTTCGCTTGTCAGACAATTACCAGGATTCCGCGAGTGAACAGACATTCATGAGAAACCTCCGCTAGTTGCGGGAGGCTACACCTAAAGTAATCCGCCGTTCTGACTTGTTCTTCGCCGTTTTTGTCTATTTTACTACTTCTGAGTTCATCTTCACTTTCTTTGAAGGATGTCCCAGATTTAACCTATAATGAAAGAATAACACTTTATAAACATTTTTATCTCGAACTAACATGCAAATAATGAAAAACGCTCCCGTTTTAGAGGGCACGAAACACTGTGGCTACAAGAATTTGGGAATCATTCCTTAGAAATTCATTTATCTCATGCGGTTGTACACCTGTGCACGATGTCTTCATTTCAGACACGACTGTAATCCAAATAATGGAAACATCTCTCTTTGACGAAGTATTTCTCTTCCAATTACTAAATGTGTGAGGTATTCTCAATTCTACTCGCATTCAGAAGTTACCACTTCCGGAAAGTTGCGGAGTAGTCTAAGGCTAAAAAAGTCTCAAGTAAAGCTACAGCTGATCCATGGGCTTCCATCCCCTTCCGGATCCATGCCGACGTTAAGGGTCACTCACATGTAATATAAATGTACCAGCGGCGTCGGCCGGCTGACGCCGGCCTCTGCCCGCTAGAGGGCACGAGCTGCGCCGGCCCATTCGCCAAAGCTTCGCCACTCATATCTTGGGTCGTCAGACAAATAACTCGGTGCTTTCTTTCTTCCTGCGCGCCGGCCCATAAGCTGGTTTTGGGCAGCAAAACTTAAACCATCTAAGGAATCACAAAGCATTCCAAACCTTTGCTACGCCCGGAATTTTACACACTCCTCTTTATCTGTACCGTATTGACACACCGGTCCGTTTCTTCCGTTTTTATAAGATCCTGGAGTGGCCTTTGATTTATCTTTTTTAATTTTTGTCATGATAGTAGGACAACCGCTGTTTGGAATTTGCTAAACGTTTTCATGATCAACCGACCCCTGCTACTTTTTATTGCCAAATGAAGTAGAATGATGTATTGTGTTTCATGGATGCAGAATTTTTGATTAACACTCTTATTTTCATCGTATATAAACCCGATTTAGAAGAAGTTGAGTGCATATAAACAGCTAAGCAGTTGAATTGGAGTGGTGAAGGGTAGGAGACCCGGAAGAAAGCGAGTGGTGTTACGCTCTCTTTTAGACGCACATAGTGATTCTGGAAGTAACGCTCTCTCTCTCTCTCTCTCTCTCTCTCTCTCTCTCTTGAGTCTACTCACCCACCTCTTTTCTACGGCGTCCAGCGCTCCCTTGCTGGGTCTCACTTACTTGCCTTACGGCGCGATCTCTCCTCGGGTCTCACACATTTTATGCGGCGCCCGCACATCACTCCACTTCGGTCCCGCACAGTTGCTCGACGGCGACCGGCATCTCCAACGCGGGTCCCGCACACTTTTTCTACCGGCGTCCGGCACACTCTCACTCCGGGTCCCGCACACTTTCTACGGCGTCCGGTCTTTCTCCACTCGGGTCCCACACACTTTCTACGGCGTCCGGCGCTCTCCCGCCTTGGGTCCCACACACATTATACGGCGTCCTGCGTACTCCCGCGGGTCCCGCCCACTTTGCCACAGCGTCCGGCGCACTCTCACTCGGGTCCCGCACACTTTCTACGGCGTCCGGCGCATGCTCCCATAGATCCCGCCCACTTTCTGCTGCGGCGTCCTGCGCACTCCCACTTAGGATCCCTTGCACACTTTCTTCGGCGTCCGGCGTACTCTCACTCTGGGTCCCGCACACTTTCCGCTGACGATCCACGGCGTCCGGCGCACTCTCACTCGGGTCCCGCACACCTCTGCACGGCGTCCAGCGTCACTCTCACTCGGGTCCCGCACTTTTCACCACGGCGTCCGGCGCACTTCTCACTCGGGTCCCGCACACTTTCTATGGCGTCCGAGCACACTCACTCAGGTCCTGGCACACTTTCTACGGCGTCCGGCATGTTTCTCACTCGGGTCCCACACACGCTTTCTCTGGCGTCCGGCGTGCTCCCACTCGGCGATCCGCACTACCGTTTCTACGTCAATCCGGCGCCCTCTACCTAAGGTCCGCCACACCTTTCTCTGGCGTCCCGGCGCATTCTACCTGGGTCCCGCCTGTTTCTGCGGCGTCCTACGCACTTCCGCAGATGGGTGCTTTTTTCGGCATGACGCTCGGCGTCCGGCGCACTCTGCCTTGAGTGGGTCCGCTGCTCACTTTCTACGGCGTCCTACGTACTTCATTCTTGGGTCCCACACACTTTCTACGGCGTCTCTAGCGCTCTCGGAGCCCGTACCAGAAGGTAGCCTGTCTTGAAAGTCGAAGCCGAATAAACGGTCAAACAAAACACACAGAGAACGCACTACATACATAAACATCAATACACGCACACACTACAAATTTACACTAAAATATATATAGTAGGATGTTACATGTAATATGTATAAATGTCAGTTACTCGAGACATTCAAATAAGTTACATTTATGCGTATGTGCAAGTAACTTGCCTTTATTGTTACTGTAGCACAAGTAATTTCAGTAGTAAGGGTTGGAAAAGTGGGGTTCTATATACTAAAGGAAGCACCCAATGTTATCCATAAGAAATCGAAGTTATTGAAGAGATGATCGGGTACTTGAAGTACTACGCTCAACAATCAGTGCTGTATGAAACTCTTTAGAAATACTACGATTGTTAGCGTTACTCCTCCCTGCTCACTCCTCCTCACCACTCAACTCCTCCTCACTCCCCTTAGCTGGCGTCTGTGGTGGAGCGGGATGCCTCTCTTCAACTACTACACTGCTGTAGGATTGCCATGCAGGAGCCCGTGCGTGGCCTGATCGGAACGCTTCCAGTCAAGTACGGTTTTGCGGCAATAAGTTTCACGGCGTTGAGGACACTGCCCCGTTGAGTCTTCAGATCCTCCTCTCTTTGCACACATTTTTAGCCATTGTCTTCTTCGGAGGCCCGTTCTTTGGATTTTCCGCATGATGGAGGGCCCTTCCGCCAGAAGTATATTACTGTATTTTTGGAGACGCGTAGCTTTCCATCCTACATACATGCCCAAATCATCGCAATCTTCTTCTTGTGATAATGCAGCTGTTCTCCGACTGCATCCGTTGATACATACTGCTCTTATGTATGTCGTCTCGTTGGAGCTGGCGCACACCATAGCATCTGGAAGACCTCTAGCTTGCACCGAGGTCAGAATTTACTAGCAAGGACTATGATTTCGCAATATCTTTGCTTCTACTCTCAAAGCCAAATTTGACAGAGTTACTGACTAAGGGAGCAAAAAAACCGAGGAAACATGTTTTTTCGTTGTTTTTGCCGAAAGTTAGAGGGAATTGGATACTGTATTTCCTGCAACGACATTCTTTTCTAAATTAAGACATGCCTACATAGGATCGATGATTCGATCTCGAATAAGTGCCCTAACAAGCTGGGAATCTACTCTTGGCAGTGTCTCGCCTGACCATTCCTGGATGATAGCTAAACTACTCCAGGAACCAATTTCTCGAGGCGGAATCCGATTACGATCCTCGACGGTGCCTAAACCAATTCTCAAAAAAGTTGCATAGGCGTTTTTTTTTCGGTGGTTTTCATACGATTTTCTACTTTCCACGTACGCGAATTAGTCTCTGGAGAGTCTGAAAAACAGGCTATCATAATTGTGTTCAAGCGCTCAAAACAGCTTCTCCCTAAAGCAAAGTTCGGGTTCGGGTGAAGGCACGTTTTTCAAGCTTTGCCCAGAGCGAGGAGTGTTTTTGGACTTAAACGGATTTTGGGTTGAGTGTTCATTCATACCAATTCACCCCCTCTCATGAAGCGTCGTTATTCTAATCACTGATTCTGCATCCTCCGTCTGCCCTCCGCCTTCCTCTCAGTGCCTTTATAAACTCCGCTCCACGCACCAGCAGGCGTAAGGAACCATATGAATTTCGCCGTTATATAGGCTCTGGTGACGTTTCACGAAAGAATTTTTCCAGATTTGACTTATGAAATCGTACTAAGGTGGGATTATTTGGAGGCCAGCTGATCGCGAATTTGTGGTTTATTTGTCGATTTTTGGAGAGGTTTTTCGACTTGATTCGTTCAAAGCTTCTCCTGGTCGAGGCAAAATTTTATGGCAAAAACGCGACTTCTCACGATTTCCGGAGTGTTCTAAGATAGATTCTGCTCATATTGTGTTCCTCTGGGGTTATTTGGAGTGCAGAACACGCGAATCTGAAGGTCAGTTCAATCGATTTTTTTGACCAGATTCACGGTGGTTTTGCACGGTACTTCAGTCGAAGTCTCAGATTTGACCCCAAAATTGTAGGCCGGGGTTACTCAGAGTGGTGAATACGAATACAATGTTCATTTGTCAATTTTCGGAATACTAAGATGAGTTTTGCCTCTAAATGGCATGGTAGCTACCGTTACCAACAGTGAACTTCAGTGCTACGACGAACGGACTCCGGATTGGTGTTAAAGATTACCCCTACACCCTCTACAAAGTTTTTGAGCCCAATTCGAAAAACTCTTTGAACATGCTAAATATTTCATGTTTTTGAAGTATTTTCGTGACAGACTATGAAAATGAGTATAACTTTTTTTTTTTCAGAGAGGTTTTAGGCAGTTGCGAAGACTTATAGGATCTCTACGCCAAAAACGGTAGGTTTTCAAAAAAAATCATTTCCACCCATAATGGCTGCTACAGGGCTGACCAAACTAAAATGTCCCATTGTAGGGAGTGCCAAAATATAGGAGATGTGGCGCATTTCACTTTCTAAATTTCATGCCCAGCAAGACCATTAATTCTTCCTCAGCTCATAATATGTGAAGGATAAGCCATGTGGAATTCTAACATGTTCAGGCCCATTAGAAGGAGCTCTGCTGTAGCTGACAGGAAAGAAGAAGATTTGAAAAGCCATTTTTCTTAATCCGTGGTTATTCAACTGTTCACGTCGAGGGGGAGGGAAGGGGAAAGGGCGTTCTGGAGACTTCAGTAAGCTTATTTGCGTTCAGCGTTACTTGATATGGGCAGCTCTTCAGTGACGTCTCATGGAGATAATTCCGACTCGAGCTTTGTCCTAGGCAATATGAGACGCAAGTGCAGCAGTTGAGCTCTGGTACATCCCTAGTGACCTGTTGATTTCGATTATCCTGCCAGCAGCGGAGCGAGTGAGGCCTCAGTGAAATATAACTAGTGATAAGGAATGAAGAGTCAGTCTACATGTATGTACATCACCCTCCTACACAAAAAAAACTTGAAACCAGAAGAGGTTGTCAATATCTGCATATCTATTCCGAAGCAAATTGTCCGCCGGATTGGCGAGTGACGCCAAAGTCAGCTGTGGCGTGGGGAAGAAGACATGGTAATCTCGAAATTCAGGAGTTTCACGAAACCCTGTCATATGCCGAAATAGCGTTCGTGGGTTAAGATCTTCGAACGTGATCTTCTAATAGGATGGAAGGTTTTCTTTGAATGAGCTGATTCCAATTACACTAATGTTATCAGGTGCCCTTCGCCATATTGGAAGTAACACTAACCCTGTGCTGGCTTCACCCAGACTCTCCCTGGCGAAAAAAATGCAGTGATTAATCAGCATGGTTTTTTTTTGAGGGACCTGAAATTCTGTTTAACAGAGATGCCGCTCCATCAACTTATCTGTGTTGAGTGTATGTGTCAGGCTTAACCTTTCTATGATTAGCAGAACTTCTGAGTCAGAGCGTTTTTTTCAAGCTTGGTGTACACGGTTTATCAGATTATTTGACACAATGACAAAGTGCAACAGAAAAAGAAGTGGGAGGAAAACAAGGTAGAAGCCAGCCAGATCGGCTTTCACAGTTGGATTCTACATTGTACATGAGACACTATTAAAAACACTCGTGAATTTGTGGGTGCCTTTGGTAACCGCGCGATATCTTTCTGTATCCAAAAATTTATCTAAAATCTAATATTTCAATGTATTCGTCTGAAAGGGAGTGCAAATATGAACGAAGGCTGGTTAAGTGTGCATCCCTGAGTCATTATCGATAACGAAGCTATATAAGCGAAAGGGAAAGTAAGAGAAATTTTCAGTGCGTACAAAATATATCCATTCCCTTTGTGGTGGTAAGAATTATCAGACCGAGTGTGAAACTGGCTGACACCAAAGAGATGGGATAAGACAAGGACATTTCTTCCCTAGTACCTGCTATATCCTCGATGGCTTTCCCGATAGAGTCACAACCTGAGCACTTTCAAGAGCGGAAAAACTTATCTCCTCAAGTTCATTTCTGCTATTTACAGGTCATTCAATTTTTTCACCAGGAACTGGTATGCATCAGATTTGAGATGAAAGACTTGCGCCAACTTCGTTACCACTGCACAGTGAGGATAATGTTTGCTCATGAAGTGTTGTCATGAGTGTCTGCAACAACTCCTGCGCACTGTAAGACCAGAATGCGTTCCGAAAAGGTGGAGATCATGCTCCATGTTCTGTCAATGCTCGATCCCCAGATATTAGAGGAACTGCAAAGCAATTCCTTTTTAGCTCTGAAAAACTCCTGCAGCCTCATGAACTGCCTGCACAACAAGTCGTGCGAAGTGATGAAGGATTGCGATTCAGACAAACGATGTAACAGATATCTACAATGCATGTCAATGGGTCATGTGGCACTCATTCTTCTTGCATGTCCAGATTAACACTTGAGAGACCTACCTGTCCACGCTGCGCACCCACGTCATAAGACGTTTTATAGTTCCTGACTTTTTGTGTTTTTTTTGAATATGAATAGGTTTTTCTATAGTGTAACCCATTTGACAGCTCAAGCAGTGCTCAAGCATCGTGTGCGTTCCTTACTATCTTACCTACAAACTCCTCACATTGACATCTATTCGAGTTTTCCGAACTTCTACGTGGTCGGAAATTATTTTCTAAAACTTTACTAAGCGAGGAATTATACAAGCAATACTGGTGAGCACCCGAACTCTGATGCTTGCAACATTGAGAAAACTACAAGTCGGTAACGGTCTAAATAAGCGTGGTAGGTCAACGTTCTGGAGGTACCGCTGCAGCTTTGTTTCCCAGGCAGGGTCAAAGCAGACCTAAATAATGTTAACCCCGACCTCAAAGGGAGCTGCCAAATCGCCACCTGTACGACAAAAACGTTTCCTGAAATGTCAGAAAACTTCCACGTAAAAATGTACGGTGTCTGGGTGATGAATTTTGAACCTGAAAGTGTCGAAAAAATGTATGAAATCTTCTTATTTAATTTTTCTATAATCAACACCAAACCCTCAAACCTACTGACAGGCATCGAGAGTATTTTTGTACCCTCCTTAATCCAAAGTTTGCCTAAATCTATCCCCCAAACTACATTCTTTTCATTATTGTTGTCTAGCGGAGGATGTAGCAAACCGCTTAACCCTGCAGTCAGGGAGCGTTATTCGGGGTGCTGATGTTCATTCTCCGATTTTTGATGGAATAGAGGACATACGTACAAGGACAGGTGCAAGCGTTCGTATAAGTGCTGATTGACGCTCGCTTGATCCAAACGGCAATATGATAAGGCCTAACTTTGGCAAATGCTTCACCTAGCAGAACCGCGTGTCGACACATGTCACCCTCTGGAGGGATTAGCCGTAAAGCGAGGAACCGCTCCGCTGTCACAATGTAGCCGTACAGCGCACGGTTTTTTACGCGCTAACAAACCAACATGAATATTATCCCAGATTATTCCAGCTGTTGTTCTAATGAAACTGTTTCCTCCAGCCCAACTTGACGAAAGCGCCTTACTAAAAGCAGCTCCAATGATGGAATTCTCCATCGAATTTCCACGGCATTGAGTTTTTAAATTCAGGAATATTAGCATGAAAAAATGAACAAAACAGAAACGACAGAGAGGATTGCATGAGAATAATGGAAATATTTCCTTTTTATTCAAAGAGTTAAGGGTTCACTAATAGTCATGGCGGGCGGAAAAGAGTGCAACAACAGTCGTTGGGCGCACGCACACTACAGTGAGGTGGGGTAAAGGCACAGTCAGCGCTCTCAGAACAGGATTTGTGTGAGATTTTTATTCGAATGTGTGAAAGTACCCCCTCCTGCCTACAACAACACATGCCAAGTGAGAATGCTCAGTTCATTCTAAATAAAGGAGAAATATATGCGGATCACCACAGGCCCGACCTCCTTCGCTCACCAACGCGGGCCACAGCATCTACTACAAATTTTCAAACTCGAAAGTCCTTTGTGAACAGACTGCCTCCATATCACTGTGGCCTTTCACTCTCAGCGCTACGATTGCGAATGAAGAAAATAACAGGCCTAGAAGCCAACTCGTATACCAATTTGTGTTCCCCTCGTAAAATAATGGCATCTTTAATGAGCTGTAACTCTTGTTGAAAAGGAGTTTTGGACGATTTCAGAGATACCAGCTTTGATGAAGAGTGTGACTCTCTCTAAGATCAGCATAAGAAATGAAAAACCATTTCTTGGGTGTCACTGTGTCCTTTGAGGGGCTCGTGGTGCTCGAAATAGACGTTGATTGACGTGCCGTGCATCTCCTAGGAATCCCGGGCTTTCAGAAGTCTCGAGTCTCTGACTGTTCTTACTCTGCTTTCTCACTTGCTATATGTGAAGCTCATAGGCCCGCCTTCAATAGAGAACGTAAAAGCCAACCGAACATTGTGCTCGACACAACGTTGCCATCCTCACGGCTCTCGTACACAAAATTAATGATAACCAGTTTGATAAAGGGTAGTATGTAGGTCCCCGGTCAGACTTGTGACCGATTGCTACTTGCATCTGACGATAACTCACCGACTCCCCCAACTGCCCTCCGCACCCCCCCCAACACCCCCAACACCCGGGCACCCGGTCGATACGTATGTTTAAAAATGATGGAGTGAGGTTGAGAAAAATCACTCGATGTATATCCAACTAGATACTGACAGTATGATTACGTGACCTTGGGATTGCACCTGTTCAGAGATAATTGGCGAGAGAGTATGGTGGAGTAACGGGAGGTAAGCAGTAAGGTTTAGCTTTCTGAAGTGATACGCAATGTTTTATCTTCGACCCGCCCACGCGGTGATTTTCTCATCCGCCGCCGTCATCCACGTATTGCATATGTGAAGGAGAGTATGGTGGGGTGTTGGAAGCGTAACGGAGGTAGCAGTAAGGTTAGCTTTCTAGTGCGATACAGCAATGTTTTATCTTCGACCCGCCCACCCGGTGATTTTCATCCGCCGTCATCCACGTATTGCATGGATATCGTTGGGTGTTGATGGATACACGAGTGATTTTCTCAACCTCACTCCATCATTTTTAAACATACGTATCGACCGGGTGGGTGTTGAGGGGTGTTGGGGGTGCGGGGGAAGGCACCTGAAGTGATTTTTGCATCCCATTTCCAATGCATTCTGTGTGTAGCCATCATCGACCGGGCACTGAGACGTCGGCTCATCCAACTATGACCGGGGCCTAAAAGAAATGGAGGAAGCGGTGTGTCTTTCATTCACATACCGTCCTTCTCCAGGGTCGGCAACTGCGGATCTACCTGAACGCTAGGAAGCGGAGAAAACAGCACCACCGGTCGTCAAGTTATAACAGAAATTGGTGCAAAAACTTAGAAAATTGTAGAGCCGTGACGCAACCGCGTCGTGTCAAGCGCATTGTTCGGTTGGCCTTTACGTTCTTATCCCGCATTGGGCCTCCACAGCTTATAATACTGACAGGAAGTCAATTATCGCGCATCCAATCGTAAACACTCTCAACAAAACTCACTTGAACATCTGCAGTAATTTTTGTACAGTTGTCCAAACAACTTTATCACAGCAACGTAGGGTTGACGACTGTTATCCGAACAAATGACTTTGCGACTCCGGTTTCTATCAAAATCCACTGTTCCAGGAGTACAATTGTATTTGGACGCAAAGTCAGAACGTGCGCAGATCTTGAATGCAAAAAGGGAACAACATATGTCAGACCGTGCTGTCAGATTGTCTCAGTGGTGTCTTAACCCTTGTCTGCTCCGGAGTGCATCGCTTTAGTGGTAAGTGCAGATTTCCCCTCTACATGTTTCCTGGAGTTGCTTTCAACACACGAAACAAAAAAAATCGCAATGTGTTTGGTTGCAGATATTGCCTACGCTTGTAACACCATGGACTGGTGGGAAGAAGATGTGCCATTTGAAAAAGGAGATGCCCAGGAAACGCATCCAGCCTTGCACTATAGAGAGGGAGTGCATACCAATGAGTCAGTGATGCGTTGTTTTGTTGAAAGGCTATGATGTAGGCGTAGATATTCTAGAGCTTTCTTAACTACAACTACGCACTCCGTATTTACCGGATGGCCTCTTGAAATCTTGCCATCCTGGGGGTGTTTCCTGGTTCGGGGAATTAGATACCTCGCAATGCTAGACAAAACGCCCGGAGTCACCTTTCAGCGTTTTGCCTTGCACTATGAATGAATGATTTATCGAGTGATCGAACATGCGTCAAGGTACACCATATCATGAGTGCGATTAAGTTTCAAGGGTTTCTGCACAGAGCATGGCATAAAGGCTATAAATACGCAAAATTTTCATAGTTTCTGCTGTGCTGGTGGTTAGAGACAGTGAGAGAGCGCATGACCGACGGGGAAGAGGCAGAATCGCGCACGCCCTCGCGCCATGAGTCGTGAGAATAACGACGTTGTACAGAAGATAACTCCCGCCGCTGACTCGTGCAGCATCCCGGATTACATGGGGTATTCCCAATCTCTCGCGGCGTCGCTTGGCGGGAAAAATTGCAAGCGAGAAAAAGAAGAGAGGATGGCTATTGTTCGAAATATTTTGCTTCCGATTGCAGAGTGCGGGTTCCTACTTGATAGAAAAACTTTCGCAGCAGCACGATCAGCAAGTGCTGCTGCGAAAGCTCCTCTCAACTCGTCAGTTCGAAGGGACTACGTGGCGCAGCGAGGTAAAACTTTCGCCGCACCCCATTACTCACGTAGAAGCACGTCGTCCTATAATGGGAGCACGTGGCACAGACATACAAAACCTAAGCCGCACCCCGTTTCTCAGGCAGCAGCACGTCGTCATATTATAGAAGCACGTGGCTCTAGGGATGGAAACCCACTCCTTCAATAGGATCTGGTCTGTCCCAACAAGGATATTGTCCATGTCACGGCACGCAGCAGGGGTCACCCCCGCCGAAGTCTGCGACAAGGACATCATCCTCGCCACGGTCGACAGCGAGGAAGCTTCCCTCGCCGAGGACCGTGGGAAGATCCCCTCAGCGGTCAAAAATCGTTCAGAGTGACTCGTAGTCACCTTCCAGGAGCGGCGCCGAAAGGTCGACTGCGGTTCCTGTGGGATGGGGCTCTTATATATGTGCTGTACTGCTGAAGGGCAGCATACACGCTCGAAAATGATATCAATTTTATGGAATGAATCGAAGGTCTGAAGCTGTTAATATTCAGAAATGACGAAAGAACCGAAAAAAAATCGACTGAAATGAAGATTTAACGGTTCGTTCTATATTGGTCCGGAAGTGGACGAGTTGTACCGCATTTGCTGAAATAGCGGAGCTAGCAAGAAATTTGTTCGGATAACGACGCTTGTATACTCGTACGGCCCTTTCTAAAACGCCTACGCCGTCAGAGGCGAAAAAAAGTCTCCAGAATGACCGTAATCCAGCACTGATTATCTGTCTTGAGGGCGCATTCCGGATCGACGGGCGGGAAAGGATGATTTGTTGACTCCATACAACTCAAATACGGTCATTCTAACTCGTTTTTGACGCTTACAGCTTCGTGAAGGCTCTTCTAGGGCCTGCACGACCCCACTAATGTAGTTCTCTCGGCGAATTTTTACGAGCGTGTATGCTGCCTTTAAATGCGCCTGACCAATCGTAGAGCGATCGATGAATGTGTCCAATCGAGAGCATCGTGGCTCATTCGTCTTCCAAACTTCCTCGTAGTCAAATCGAAAGCGTCTCGTGACTCAGTGGAACGCGTATGCTTGTGCCACGTGATCCTCACTTCGACGCCGACTAATCCACGTAACGCCCGAAAAGTATGGGGTCGTATCGACGTGAACAGATCTTTGTAGTCCAAACGAAAGCCTATCGTGGCCGAATTGGAATTACAGTGGCGACCAAAATCCTTTTAACTGGTGTGCGCCCGTTTCAGCGCAACGGTCAACAGTTTCAGGCTCACCCACTGGGCCCACGCCGCCTCTTTCTTAAGAAGGCTCTCTCTCCATTAGTCAGCGGAATTGGGGCCCTGCTAAACAGGCAGCAGCGACCGTTTATCCACACCGTTCATCGCGCTGAATACTTAAGAAGTTGGCAAGTTGAAACATGAAGGAACTTGTTGAACATCACCACTGGCAAAACAGTGTGGTAGGACACGTATGGATAAACGGTCGCTGCTGCCTGTTTAGGTTTTCTCGCGGAACTGAGGGCTTCGCGAACCTATGGCACTCAAACCCGAGTTCACAATTATGCTACCTTGAAAAGTGTGAATTGTTGTGAACGATGCCCTAAAGCATGTGAGCAGACATTACACCTGCGACCACGCTTTGAATATATTTTTGAAACAATTTGAAAGGCTTCGTGAACAAAAACTCAACCAATTGCAAGAAAAATCAAACGTAACAGAAAAGAAACTGGGTGCTTTAGCTTATAGAAACCATTGCTCTAGAACGTAGCTAACACGAACTGATGTAGATCAGAACGGTTTTCTTGCACACTAACAAAACCAACAACAACTGAGGCGAATCGGCAAGAGTTTGTATGGCGAAACACAGTAGAAAACAAATCTGCTCGAATGCATTAACGAATTCGCAAATTCCTAGATTCGAGGCTTGCATAGAACGTCAT